>OU898285.1:51844606-52187106 GCA_918026665.1 Diabrotica balteata | reverse complement strand
GCATGAATATAAAAATGTGAATGCGTGGAATGGACACTCCACGCAAAATGCATTGGTTGAAGCAACAACTTCCATTTCACAATCAATTAACGAATGGAAACACATCATAGTCATATTTCTGGATATTCAGAAGGCATTCGATTAGGTCTGGCACACAGGCCTAACCGAAAAACTCCACCTTGCTGGATTGCCCACTCCTTTCGTTAAGCTAATTAATTTATATCTCTCCAATAGGAGGACCAGGATCAAAGTCGGCGATATTTTATCCACACCCTTTACTTCAAAAGCTGGAGTACCCCAGGGCTCAATTATTGCTTCAATATTATACACAGTCTTTAATAGTGACATCTCCCTCCCGCAGTATAAATTGGAAACCCTTCTTCTATATGCGGATGACACTGCACTCCTCCCGTTAGGGCCGCATAGAGAGCGTGGACAAATGTCTGTATTTAAAAAAATACAAAACTATCTAGGGCGAGTGATTAGGTGGTGCAATAAATGGAGAATGACCATAAACGCCTCCAAAACACAATTTATATTATTCAAATCTTCTAATTGTCGTAATGTTCATGGCTAGAAAACCTTGTTAGAAAAAGAACTTATGCCCAGAAAATTGGTTTCCTATTTGGGCGTTCATTTTGGCAGGAGTCTCAACTGAAAAACCGACATTCAAGACACTCTAGACAGAGTAAGAAAGAGGTTTAAACTCCTGATAGCACTGTCTGGTAAAATAGGCAGGCCGTCATCTAAAATATAAACATTATTGCATACCTACAAAACCTTTCTAAGACCGCTAATCGAATACAAGGCATGCGTCTACGCATTACTTAACAGTCGCCAAATTAACACCATTATGGCCACTGAAAGGAAAATCCTTAGATTCTGCATGAGAAAATGCAGATACTATCCATCAGCACACATACATCAGGTAGCCAATCTAACACCGATTAAGGACAGAATCATACCCCTCAGCAGGAGGTGTGTCCTTCAAACTCTCACAGGCTTGAACAATCGAGCCAAACAAATATTAAAGACACCATGCAATAGCCAAGGGCAAATACTAACCAGGGTTTCTAAAAGAAAAGTTCTATTCCCTCCAGCTAAACTTCTACACAACATAGTACACGAACTTCCTGATGAGTATTTTGATATTCTAGAATCATTCCCATCAAATATCGCAGCTAAAAACTGCAACGCTGGTTAAGAGCCGTTCCCGGTATGGCTGGTAACCCCTTGAAGTACCTCCTTCGACTTGTCTGGCCCTCTTAACCAACTATTCTTCTTGTACGCTTCATCATATCGTCCATATTACACACGCCACTTTCTGAGCCCCTGCTTTTTAGCAATCCACCTCTAAATCTCCACAGGCATTCGTCATCACGTTAACTACACCCCCCTTACTCCGAAAAAAAAAGAAGTACACTTTCCTTGAAGACGCAGTAGTTTAAACAAGGTTAAAGCTTTGGATCGATCTAATGTAAGAATTAAATGGTAATATTATAATGGTATTAATAAGTGTTGAATGCTAAAAGATAAGAAAGAAAGCATATTCAGGGTAAAAATAGTAGAAACGGTATATGTGCTAAAACATAAACCCAAATCTTAATACAATTTTGAGGAATACGCCTAGTATTATTAGAGGTACTGCTATTGAAATACTTTTAAAAAACCTTAGAAATTTAGTTTAAGAATAACGAGACTTGTAGTGGAGAAACGAAGTTTAAGAAGAACTAAAGGAGAAACCAAACATACAGCAAAAAAGAACATATTTTAATGTGATTATATGTATCCGAGATGAAAATGATAAGATATTAGTTCACGAAAAGAGTGCCAAGAAGCGATAGAAAAAAGTACTTTTACAGTTTATTAAATGAATAATTTGATAGAAAACCAACTGAATTAACAGAGATAGTAACTGCAATGACCATGATAGTATTTAGTGTTCTTGAGAAAGAATATAATAGAGTTACTCGAGAGATTCTGTGGTGAGCGCTCAATAAGAAGTGATTTTCTGATGAGTATGTACAGATATGAACAGAGGAATCATGAAGTTAGCGGGTCAACCTATTAATATAAATCTAGTCCAAGTTTACGCACCCACATCTGATAAATCGGATACTGAAATTTTAGATTTTTATAAAGACATAAAGGAAGCATTAAAGGTCACAAAGAAAAACAATATCAACATCATAATGGGCGATTTTAATGCCAAAGTCGGTAGGATAGATGTGGTAATGCGGTCGGTGAATTCGATCTGGGTAACAAAAATGAGCGAGGAGAATTAATAATTAAATTTTGTAATGACCACGATTTCGTCATATCCAATACGTGGTATCAACTCCCACCAAGAAGATTGTATACAAGGCGAGCACCAGGAGATCGTCCAGGTCATATGATACGAATTCCAAATTGATTATCGATTGATTTCGATTGGCAAAGGTTAAAAAGGCAACTAATAAAAAAATAAATAAACACTAGAGACATAATGAGAGATGAAGAACTTAGATCTACATACAGTCGAATCTAACAGATCTACATACGGAATCAGCCGAACTCCTCTTCCCTACCAAGGATCCCCAAAATTTTATAAAAATATTTCCAACAATGGTAGAGGAGTTCACGGAAGAGGAAATAAAAACCGCTGGTCAAGAGATAAAGACAGGGAAAGCTCCCGGCCCTGACGGGCTGCCACCAGAGGCAATAAAAGTACTAGCAACGGAGAAACCAGGCTTGATCAGAAAAATATACAACGACCTACTGCAGAAGCAAGAGTTTCCCAGAGACTTAAAGGAAGCGAACTTGGTCCTACTGCTAAAGCCTGGGAAACCCCCCGATTCAGCGGCCTCTTATCGACCAATATGCCTTCTGGACTGCCTTGGTAAGTTCTATGAAAGACTTATCAAGAGGCGGCTGGAGCGCGTGTTGGAAGATGAGAGAATGCTATCAAACCAACAATACGGATTCCGAAAAGGCAGATCGACAGTCGATGCCGCAAACTGGATAAGGGACGCCGCCAAGACAAGCAAGAAAATATGGGTGGTCCTTGTTCTGCTGGACATAAGAAATGCTTTTAATTCAGCAAACTGGGGCCTCATAGTAGACCGAATCGTCGAATCTGGGGCTCCAGAGTATATGTCCAACATAATAAAGGACTACTTATCGGAAAGATCCGTATGTATATCCAAGAAGAAAAAGAAAGAAATGACCGCGGGAGTACCCCAGGGGTCAGTCCTGGGACCCTTACTTTGGAACATACTATACAACGGGGTACTAGAAATACACAAAAAGAGAGGAGTGAGAGCGATAGCATATGCGGACGATCTAGCTTTACTGGTCGAAGACGATACGAATTGGGGAATAAAAGATAAGGTAAATAATGCGATAAGAACGACCGCGGCGTGGATAGAGAAGAACGACCTAAAACTAGCAGTAGAAAAGTCAGAAGCAATAATCTTGAGGGGACCACGAAAAAGAAACGATATAATCTTCGCATATCAAGACTCCGAAATAAGACCCCAAAGGACAGTCAGGTACTTAGGTATAACCTTCGATGACAGACTCTCTTTCGGACAGCATGTACAATAAGCATGTCGGAAGGCGGAAGAAAGGACCTCAACACTTAACAAGTTAATGCCCAACATCGGGGGACCCGGATCCCAAAAGAGGACAGTATTGCTTCAATCAATACTGTCCATAATACTATACGGGGCCCCAGTGTGGCACGAGGTCCTTCGGATGAAAAAGTACAAAGACATGCTTATTAGGGCTCAGAGGAAACCCCTGATCAGGGTGTGCAGTGCGTACAGGACTGTATCAACCATTGCTTTACAGGTGGTGGCCGGTTCTGTACCGGTGCATATCTTGGCCAGGGAGAGAGCCAGAATGTACCAAAGGGGCAACGGAGCGATAGGTTCAGGGCCACAGGAAAGAGCTACAAGTCTAGAGACGTGGCAGAGGGAATGGGCAGCCGAAGTCGGGAAGGCTGACTGGACGAGATCCCTGATCCCGGACGCAGTGAGGTGGTACGGGTGTCGACATCGGCGCGTCAACTATTACTTCACACAGTTTTTGACAGGGCATGGATCGTTCAGAAAATACACCCATCGTATAGGAAAAACCGAGAACGATCTATGTCCTGAGTGCGGAGTGGTGGATGACGCGAAGCATGTCGTGTTCGTATGCCCCGCATATCACGTTGGACGCACCGAACTGCAGCTGGGCCTGGGATCCCCCCTAGGCGAGCCTCGCGAGCTAATTGATAAAGCTATCGACAGCAAGCATGACTTCGACCTGATCATTGCTTTTGTCACACAGACAATAAAGCACAAAGAAGAAAAAGAGAGGCGACTGCAGACAGGATAACCGTATATTTATCTTTTAACGTGTCTTGTGTCGTAAAAGCCAGTCAGTGGGGGGAGGACCATATACACCCAAACCACACTGACTGTCTAATTTTAACTTATCCTATTTGGTTTTTACTCGGTTTTACTTATTTATTTATTTTATCTTAGTTTTATATATTTATTTACTTTATCGTTGTTTTATTCTTGATCTGATTTTATTTATACGTTATTGTTTGCTGAACAATTTCACTTTCAATTTCCCTTTCCTGTTAATGTTCTCTATCTTTTCCTTCTTCTTTCTTTGGCTTCTTTTCTATCTTTCATTTCATCCTTCCTCCTCTTTCTCTCTTTCTATTTCTTTTTTAATTTCTTTCTCTATTACTTTAAACTATGTCATGTTTCGTTTGGAGACAGTCAGCAGGGAAGGACCTTTTACATCCGATCTACACAGACTGCCCCATCTAAATGTTAGAATGAATAGATGGATGAGTAGGTGTGCCTAGATGAAAGTAAGGAATGACTGGAGTTGAACGAGACTAAGTATAGAATAAGGGGTGGATGAGAAAGAGTGAATAGATGAAGGTATGAACGACTGGAGTTATTCGTAACTGCCGACTGACATCTTAGGGTTGGTTCTATCATGGGTTGGGAAGCGTCCCGACCGCCCTCTTTTCCGTCTTCGGTCACTTCGCTGTGCGGGGAAGGCGTCCGTGAAGCTGACCAACCCATGGAATTCACGCCGTGTTAGAGGGAGCTATGAGTAAGGTCGACGGGTCAGACATTCAGGCCCGCCGGCTGGAGGAAGAGGAGGTGAGTTTAGTCGGTAGACGGTCTCGACACGCGGTACAGCGAGACGAACTGAATCCGACACACCAGGGACACCTTCCCTGACGGTCTTTAGAAGATTCTCACCTCCAAAAAAAAAAAAAGAAAAAAAAAAAAGATCTACATACAGTAAGCACATTAACGAGAACTTGAGAAACATACAAGGAAATTTCATATAGGAAACCTGTGAGAAAATAAAGTCGAGCTGACGAAGTATTCGCAAGTAAAATAAAAAGAAATCACAAAAACGAGTTACTGACGGAAGAGATACTTGATCGCAGATCGCAGATCGCAGATAATAGAGAAACGCAGATAGTACAAAATACATCAGAATCAACAGAAATACGAGGAAATCCAACGTACGATACAGGGCAAGAAACGCAAAGGAAATCTGGATGAAAGCACGTTGTGAAACAAAGAAATTTCGAGTATCTACAAAAAGCACCATGGGACTCGCCTGAAGAATGTTCAAGGAAATTACGTTCATACCTAGGAAGAACTAGCTAAAATCTGGGCAAACTATGCCTAGTCCCTCTTTGCGGATAATAGACTGAATCTGTTAACTACTAACTTACCCACGCAAAATTTATCCGGCCCTCCCATTATTCGCGCCGAGGTGAAGTACGCTATAAAAGTAGCAAAACTAGACAAGGCCTCTGGACTGGATGGAAATACTACGGAAGCCATAAAACTGTCGAAAGATGATAACATTAGCATGCTGCTAACAATTTTCAATGCCATATATAACACCAGCCACATTCCAACGGATTGGCTTTATTCAACCTTTATAATGATCCCTAAATCACTAAGAGCGGCAAAATGCAAAGACCACAAACTGATAAGTTTAATATGCCATTTGCTTATGATGTTTATTCGCATTCTTCATACAAGAATATTCAGAAAGCTGGAAGATCTAAGCGGTGAGACACAATTTGGTTTCAAGAGCGGACTGAGTACACGTAAAGCAGCTTTCTGCTTGAGTACGTTTGTACAAAACTGCATGGATCAACGAAAGGATATAGTCATAACATTCCTTGATTATTAAAAAGCGTTTGACACCGTAAAACATGATGCAACGATAAAAATGCTACACAACGCTAACATTGAGGAGAAAGATATAAGAGTTATCCAGAATCTCTATTGGAATCAAAAAGCACAAGTGAGACTGAACAAATCAATGAACACAGAAGAATTTGAAATTTTAAGAGGAGTACGACAGGGGTGTAATTTGTCTCCTATGCTCTTTGCGACACTGCGATAATAACAGACAACAAACATGATAATATGCAGTTGATGTTAAATAAAATAAACACCCTAGGAAAAATATATCGCTTGAAGATAAATGCTGGAAAAACTAAATGCATGGCAATAAGAAAAAACGCACTTTTAGGAATACAACTTCAAGTAGATAATACTCCAATCGATCAAGTGAAAACATTTAATATTTGGGAATGATGATGAATGACCAATGGGATCCTCAACAAGAAATAAAATGCCGTACCGAACAAGTAAGAGAAGCTTTTATCAAATTTAAACTGCTACTATGTAACCGCAATCTTTCCTTCAATCTGTGCTACAGGATGGTTAAATGCTATGTATGGTCTATATTATTATACGGCATTGAAACATAGATGTTAAGAGTACCTTCCATTAATAAGTTGGAGGCCTTCGAAATGTGGACGTTGCGAAGAATGTTCCGCATATCATGAAAAGATAGGGTGATAAACAAGGAAGTCTTGAGAAAGGCAAATACTGAGAGAGAACTACTCAATTTAATCAAGATACGAAAAATTGGATACCTCGACCATATTCTGAGAGGAAAAAAGTACTCAATCGTTCATCTAATCATCCAGGAAAACATTGAAGGCAAGAGAGGAGTAGGTCGCAAACAAATGTCGTAGCTACGAAACATAAAAAACTCGACAGGCATTAATAACACTGGCGATCTTTTGCATGCCGCAAAAGACAGGCCTTAAGATAATTCGCCAACGCACTATATGTGCAACGCACTATAACAAAAGGAAGAAGATGAATATGTCAAGATTATAAGAGAAATTAATTAACGATGCGGATGAGGGATCATAAGGATCAAAAATATCTACCAGGGCAACAAAATAAAAGTAAAAGTAGACGAAGAACTAACTGAATTTACTAAAGCTGGCAATGGGAAAAGGCAGGGAGATTCCTTGAGTCCTTTATTGTTCAACCTGATTATAGATGAAATAATAAAAAAAGGAAAAACTAAAACTGATACTAAATGGGAGAAAAACAACTTAAAATAATATGCTATGCAGACGACGCAATACTCCCTCTCAAAGTAAAAATTATTTACAACGTACGTTGCACCGATTTAATATAACCGCCAGATAATTTAACATGTCAATTTTCCTAAAAAATACAGAATATATGGTTATAGCAGCAGATTTACTAAGATATAAATTGGAGCTGAAATCTCAGGTAATAGAACAAGTGATAAAGTTTAAATATCTAGGCATAACACTATCTAGCTATGGAAAACTCGAAACAGAAGTAGAAGATCAATAGAATAGAGCAAACAGAGCCACAGGTTACCTGAATGAAACAATATGGAGAAATAAAAATATGGAGAAGGAAATGAAAGGCAAAATTTATAAAACAGTCATCAGACCAATAATGACATACGCGGAAGAAACACGACCTGATACAAAGAATATGAAAAGAATGTTAGAAACAGCAGAAATGCAAATACTTAAAAAATTGATTGTAAACTACTATGGGACGGAGCTAGAAGATATATGACGTAGATGCAAGGTGGAGAACATCAAGGACTGGGTAAGAAATAAAAGAGTAAAATGGAACGACCATGTAAGCCAAATCACGACAAATATACGAGAAACGATGGCAAGAGACGGTTCTCGAATAGGAAGACGATCAGTAGGAAGACAACGAAAACGATGAAACGACAACTTACTATAGGCACATTGAAAACGAAGCGAGTCATGTTTACATCAAAAGAAGAAGAAGAACAAGAAGATCTTCCAATATATATATATACATATATATATATATATATATATATATATATATATATATATATATATATATACAGTGTAGGAAAAATTTTATGGTCGGTATGCTAAAATTTAACAGGATATCTAACGCAGATATAAAATCATATTTTCAGCGAATAGACAAAGATAACAATCATATTTCCCCTTGGTCTCCCCTCCTCAAATATTTTTAACACCTATTGGCCATTAGTGAGACGAATAGTTCCGATCAGAGATATTTTACATATTCTCTGGTTCCGATCCTAATATACCTAAAAAACTAGAGGTGGGTCCTCCCGTTTTTTAAATTTTTATCGGAACCGTTTTTCGTAAACTGTAACTAGTTGATTCAAATTAGCGAGTACACAAACATATTGGCTATTATCGTTTATGTGTATAAGTATTGAAGTGAAAGAACCTAACGAAGGATATATTTATTATAACTTGAAAAATAAATTAAACAATACAAATAGTACTTACATTTACATTACACGTTATTATGAAATCGCGAACTGTCTAAATTGACATTTAAAAACAAGTTTTTCTACTTTTCTTGTTAACTGTGTTCTTTTTTATTTAAAATTAAACCAGATTTTAAACATGTGTTCACAAGGAAAAGATTTTGTTACAATTCTACAATATTTTATGAATATAGTGGCTAAGTTAGGATATACATGGCGATGGTTTTTCCACCACGGTAATGGACAGTTCCAATCTCCGTTCGAAATTTATTGTGGGTAATATATTATTAGACAAATACATGTCTACTTCTTGTATATCTCTCGATACAGTTGTATGTTTAGATGAGTCATGTCCAATTAATTCATCAAAAATACACAATGGACTTAAGTCATCTTTATCAGTTTCTTTTTCTTGACTAAACTTATTGATTTACTAAACTTATGCAAAGACTCGTTTCATCCCTTTTTGTATAGGTGAAGAACCAGATTTTAAAAAGTTTGCAGGGTGGATTCCTGGATATATACCGCCAACAAGAAAAACTGTTAGATTCATTACTTCAGGAATGTTATGTCAAAACTGATTTGATAATAGATAAAAAAAAGTCCTTTTTTCGACAATTCTGCAAAAAACATTAAAAAAAGTACCTTATCTTCAGAAAGGCTTAATTATAATATAACAAAGTTCCCAAACGGCCAATCCAAGACGTGAAAACTAGGTAGAACTTCACCTATTACAGGTTAAAAAGAATGACTGAGTTAGAAGAGGCAATCCGTTTCACTTCTTCTTCTTTAAGTTCCATCTTCTATCGAAGGTTGGAAATCATCATGGCTATGCCGACTCTGTTGACTGCCGCTCTAAAAAGGTCTGCACTACTTCATTCAAACCATTCCCTTAAGTTCTTAAGCCAGGATATTCTTCGTCTTCCCACATTTCGCTTTTCTCGGATTTTGCCCTGCATAATAAGTTGTAATAATGCGTATTTTTGCCCTCTCATCACATGTCCCAAGTACTCAAGTTTTCGTCTTTTAATAGTTAATATTATTTCTGCCTCATTTCCTATCCTTCTAGTTACTTCAATGTTTGACATTTTTTGAATCCATGATATTCGTAGGATTCTTCTGTAACACCAAAATTCAAAGGCGGCCAACTTATTCAGATGAACTTGTTTTAGTGTCCAAGCTTTCAGACCATAAAGAAGAGTAGAGAACACGTAACATCGAAGCATTCTCAGGCGTAGTTCTAACTTTATATCCCGACAACAAAGAAACTTTTTAAGTTTAATAAATGATGTACGTGCTATTTCAATACGTGTCTTAATTTCTTTGATTTGGTCTACATCTGATGTTATCCATGTTCCTGTATTTATAGTTATTAACACTCTTAATTGCAGTATCTTCAATAGTCAATTGGATATTTGTGCAGATTTAGTCATGATCATGCATTTAGTTTTCTTTAAATTTATCTTCAGTCCGTACTCATGACAGCGTTCATTAAGGCGTTGCATTAGGTTCTGTAAATCATTGTTGTTATCCGTAATTATTACTGTATCGTCTGCAAAACGTAAGTTATTCAAAACTTCTTCATAGATAGATATACCTTCTATTGAGTCAGAGAGCGCTTCTTAAAATACCGATCACTGTAGACATTGAAAAGTAGTGGGGACAGCACGCAACCCTGGCGGACTCCTCTCTGTATTTTGATATTTTCGGTGTACTGGCGTGTATTTCCGTTCCACATCGGTATTAAATAATACAGACTTAGACTTAGACCAAATCTAAATAAAAAACACTGGATTATTTGTTCTCAGCTTTCCCAAATTTTACGGCCGTTTAAAGAAATAACAAGTACAATGAGTGGCCAAAAATACTTGAAGGGTAGTTCAGTGATTGTTATGGTACGCCATATGTTTTGGCCATTATGTTTGTTTATGTAGGTACTCTCTTACTTGAAACTACTTTTAAACAATCATAGTTAGTTGTTTACAAAAATTTAAATTTTTAAATTCATTCATTTTTTTTTGGAATCCTGAGAAAACTAACAAATATTTTTGAAAAATTTAAATGCAGAATAAAAGATTACATTATTACCGAGGGCCGAAAGTCCCTTAGAATAAACAAAAAGTTTTTTGAATGAGATATTTGAAATTAAAAATCACACTAATTTTTTTTTTCGCCCTTATAACTTATTAAAATAAACATTATAGAAGTTTTCAGGGACTTTTGGCCCTCGGTAATAATGTATTGGTTCATTCTGCGTTTAAATTTTTCAAGAATATTTATTAGTTTTATCAGGATTCGAAAAAAATGAATGCATTTAAAAAATATTAATCGCTCTTACGCTCTTAACGATAAAATTACCACGACCCACCTCTACTACCCGTTACTCGGTATTCTGACCAGACGGACGACGTTGCCAAATAAATTATTGTGTGTGAATATTTTTTAATGTGGTGTTATTGTATGCAGTTTATTATTTCATATTGGGAATAAGGCACAATGTGACTTTAAAATAAGCTTATTTTGATGTTTAGATTTTTAATTCGGAAATCGTACTTAAAATACGAAACATTAATAAATTTTATTTAGGTA
Organism: Diabrotica balteata; assembly: GCA_918026665.1. Classification (NCBI taxonomy): domain Eukaryota; kingdom Metazoa; phylum Arthropoda; class Insecta; order Coleoptera; family Chrysomelidae; genus Diabrotica; species Diabrotica balteata. The sequence continues at coordinate 52,175,859 of OU898285.1, read as the reverse complement.
TATAAAACGATTTCCAAAGTGGAAATCAAAATCTTATATTACACTTATTGTAAAGTAAACTTGTGGCATATTCCCAATAAAAAAAAAAGTAAGCTGCCATTTAAATCAATTTCGCCCAAATTGGATTATCTTAGAACATTGTTCAAATGCAAAAAAAAAACAAAAGGTGAAATAAATCCAATAAGTTTGGCAACGTTGAATTTCCTCTTTTTTAATATTTCCATTCGGCGATATAAAGGGCGTACCTAATATACCTCTCTCTTTTTAAACAGCTGTTTCTCACTCCATCTCACGTAAGGTCCATACCGACCATTAAATTTTTCCTACACTGTATATATTTTTCATTAATATCGTCTTGTTTTAAATCCCTTAATAGTTCTTCCAAGTGCTAATTCCATCTCTTAACTATTTCTTTTATTTCTGTTATTAATTATCCATTTTTATCTTTAATGCTGTATGTTTAATGTATTTGCCATTTCTTTGTTTCTTAGCTTTCTGTTTTTATTGTCTCTTTTTTAATTGGTCTATCTTTTGTCTGAACTACTCTTTTCATCCTTTTTTGTTTCTTCTCGTATCCCAATTACTACCATGTAATATTCGTTGCCTGTTTCGGGTCTTATGTGTACTTTTGTATCCATTACTATTCTTCTGTCATTACTTTCAACAAGTAAATAGTCAATTATGGATTTTTTATTTTGACTTTATAGGACCAACTCCGCCTCTGGTAGATACTGGGTGGATTGAGTAGCTCAGTAAATGCCAGTGTCGGTCCCAAGCCCGGATGAAGGAGGAGGGTTACAGCGGTAGGTTAGCTCCCCGCCCTGCGTAAAAGAAATATTGCTAAAAATCCCAAAGAACAGCCTCGGAACTCGGATGGCTTCAACGGAAAACGACATAGGCAAAGAAAAAGGCTAACGAATTTTGGATGTTGGAACATACAAGGACTAAATACAAAAGAAGACCAAGTATTTAAGGAACTCAGTACATACCGAATTGACATCGCAGTACTCAGCGAAACAAAAAAGAAAGGACAGGGGAATCACTACAAAGACGATTATATATACTTCTAGAGCGGAGTAGAAAAATCAAAAAGAGCCAAAGCTGGAGTAGCGGTCGTGATAAGAAAAAACATGGATAAATGTATTACCAACTGGAACCCAAAAGACGAAAGAATTATAACAGTAGACCTTACAACAAAGGGGAGAGACATAAAAATAATTGGCATCTATGCACCCACGGACGACTCAGATACAAACCCTAAAGACATGTTCTTCGACAAACTCTCAGAAGAGTTAAATAAAATAAAAAAAAGGCAAGAAATAGTCCTGCTAGGGGACCTGAACGAAAGAGTAGGTAAAGCTCTTGACATCAAAATAATTGGACAACACGGAGAAGATGTAGTAAATGAGAACGGAACAAGATGGTTGGAGGTATGCGAACAACATTCGTTAAAAATACTGAATGGATTTTACAAACATATCATTTTACAAACATAAATAAATCCCAAGAACAGAAAAACAAAGAATCCACACGGCTCTATAACATAGACAGCTTAAAAAATGAGTCCACAAGTTTTCTTTATAAACTACGTTTGGCACAAAAATTAGACGAAGAAATAAACGGAACAGCGGAAGAAATGTATGAGACTTTGAAAATCAAAATTCATGAAGCAGCATTAGAAGCTCTAGGTACGAAAGAAAAAGTAAAACGTAGAAATTATTGGTGGACAGAAGGTTTATTAGAACTGGTAGAAGAAAAGAAAAAACTGTATCTCAAATGGTTAGCGACAAAAGATGAGGAAGACCGAAAGAACTATAACAGATACAAATATATAGTAAAAAAGGAAATTAAAAAAACAAAAAACATAACCTGGGACAACAAGTGTGCAGAAATAAGCTCAATGGTAGGAGGATCTAGGTCCACACAAGCTTGGAAAACTATCAACAGTCTTAGAAAAAATACAAACGAAACAAAAAAATAAACCCCATAGATATAAAAAGATAGAAAAATTATTATGAAAATCTATTAAATGAACAACGTACACAGTTTCTAGACACACAGATAGATAGAGTTGAAACGGGGTTAAATGAAGTGGTGATGATTACCGTAGAAGAAATAAAAAACGCATTACAAAAAATGAAAAATAATAAAGCTCCTGGGCAGGGTGATTTACCTATCGAGTTATTCACACATGCCACTGCAATAACATTAGAATTGCTTTGTAAAATGTTTAACAAGTGCCTACAAGGAGAAAGTATCCCAAGAGATTGGAAAGTCTCGTACATAAACTCCATCTACAAAAAGGGAAACAGGAATGACTGCAGTAATTACCGAGGTATCGGCATTACGTCATCCACTGGCAAACTGTATGAAAGAGTTCTGAAAGCCAGAATAGAAAAAGAAGCCACAGAGATCGAAGAACAAAGTGGATTCCGACCAGGGAGATCTTGTATCGACAATGTATTTACTCTCAAACATCTAACGGAAAAGAGATTAGCAAGAGGACTAGAACTTCATGCCACTTTTATAGATCTCCGTAAAGCGTTTTACTCCGTACCACTGCAGATACTATGGACAACATTGGAAAACGCAGGTATAAACGCAGTATATATAAATGCCGTGAAAAAGCTATATCAAGATAACCAAGCTTATATTAAAGTTGGAAACCAAATTTCCCAGAGGTTGGAAACCAAATTTCCCAACCCTTTGGGTGAAACCAAAGGGTTTCACCCAAACAAAGGGTGTCAAACAGGGCTCTTGCCTCTCCCCAACCCTATTTAAAATATATCTTGGTAATGCTTTAAAATATTGGATGAGAAAATGCAGCCCAATGGGCATATGGGTAAATGACACTCCTATATACACAATCCTCTTCGCAGACGACCAGGTAGTTCTTGCCGAGGACTTACAATATATGACGTACATGATAAACAAACTAATAGACGAATTCAAAAAATGGGGATTAGAGGTTAATACCGAAAAGACACAATACATGAATATAGGAGGCATCGGTCAAGACATGGAAACCGAAAGCGGATTAATTAAAAACGTTGATCAGTACGAATATCTCGGAGTTACACTAAGCGAAGACGGGAGAGACGACAAAGATATAACAAGAAAAATAGGAAAAGAAAAAAACATGATAAAAACACTACATCCAATCCTGTGGAATAAAACCTTAACTAAGAAAACAAAGAAAAATATATATATCAGGCTATGATTCAGCCGGTGCTGACGTATGGGTCAGAAGTGTGGGTCTTTAACAAGAATATGTCACAAAAACTCCTCTCAACGGAAATGTTGTAGATGTACTGGAGAAGATGTTCCGGGTTAACTTTGTTTGACCACATAAGAAATAAAAACATAAGAGAGAGAATGAAAGTAAAGCACACAATAATGGATACGATAGCCAAAAAACAATTAAAATGGTATGGACACCTGAGACGGATGAACGAAGAAAGGATACCACGAAAGGTTTGGAACTGGAGACCTACACAGAGAAATAAAAGGGGAAGGCCAAGAAAGAAATGGATATCCAATATTCATATAGAAATGGAAAATAGAGGTCTTCAAGAAGGAGACTGGGCCGATAAGAAATTATGGCGATTGGGATGCGAGAAGCGACAAAATTAAAGTTGCAAACACTCGCTATATATATACTTTATAGGACCTATACGTGTGGATTTCTTTGTACTTAAAAAATGCAATGTATATAATAATAATTTAAATGGAGCATTAAATAAATGGACCATCTATATACAATTATTAGTAATTTTATTAATACATATTTAATTTTTAAATTTTAGTAAGATCTAATTGTTGAACATCAGATTGATAACATTTTTAAAATAGTGCAATAGTGTGCTTACTTGACAAAAGTTAAGGATGAAGAAATATGTCCACTGGCGAAGCGACCATGTAACCATTGTTACCGTTGGTAACAGCTAGAAATCTCAAACAAATATTTTACAACTACTGTGAAATAATTCCATTTATATTGTTTAACAATCAAAATATGTGTTAATCGTAATTCAGTAAATGGTCAGCTAGACGCATGAAAATATTGACGAGTTTATGCGACTCAGTTGCACGTTACGTTGTTATATTACTAGTGTGCAAAAAGTTGCCTAACTTAATAGTATTGGTGTTATTGGTATTAGTCACACACAAATCACCTAACCTACATTCCTACATACCTCGTGGTATTAGTGCTTTGTTTTTGTTGTAACTTGTGTAAGTTGTATCAAGAGAGTGTCTAGTTCTTCATTTTTTGACGTGAGTTCGTGATTTTTAATTTAAAATGCCTAAAAGAAGTGCTGTTTGGCTTCATTTCGACAAATCAGCTGATGGAAAGTCTGCAAAGTGCAAGCATTGCGGAAAAATTGAGAAATCCAACTTGAGAAGTCACTTTTATAGTATGCATAAAAAATATACTATAGAGGCAAGCCAAACAGGGAACGAGGAACCCCAGCCAAGTAAAAGGCAAAAATTAGAAGATAAAGATTGTTGTGTATCCAGTCAAGCTGATGCTGGTCCAAGTACAAGCAAAGCAGTACAATCTGTAAGTACAAGATGTAGTTCATCTACTTCAATACTGAAACAACCATCTATAATAAACACAATAAAAGGAATCGAGTTCTACAAAAATGGAGGCAGGCAAAATGAAAAAATTACTCAATCCATTGTTTACATGATTTGTAAAGATATGCAGCCATTCTCAATCGTGGAAAGAGATGGTTTTAAAAAACTGATGAAAAATCTGGTACCTCACTATGAGTTACCAAGCCGATTTACCCTCAAAAGACAAGTGCAAAGCAAGTATGATGTGGTGTCTTCATCAATGCGAAAGTTGCTAGCAAACAAAAAGGTAACATTAACTACAGATGTGTGGACAGACCTGCAGATGAGAAGCTACAGCAGCCTAACTGTTCACTTTATAGATGATGAAAATCAATTATTTTCAGGGACAGTGGGTATGGTATCATTAGAAGATCGACATACTGCTGAGTACCTTTGTGTACAATTAAGGTCTCTATGCAGTCAGTGGCAAATTCAAGAAGACAATATTGTTGTCATTATAACAGATAATGGGTCTCATATAGTGAAGGCTATTAATATTTTTTTAGGTGCCAAAAGACATATTCCTTGCTATGCCCACACACTTAATTTAGTCTGCCAGAATTCTTTGAAAAATTGTCCAGGACTGGTTGAGCTTCTGGAAAAAGTGAAAAAAATTGTAAGTTGGTTCAAGCAAAGTGTAGTAGCAAGTGATGAACTAAGAAATGCTTCACCCAATAAAAAGGTAATTCAGTCAGTTCCGACTAGATGGAATTCAACCTTTAACATGGTTAAACGATTTTTAGAGCTGCGCCCAATAATAAATGACATTATTAATAGGCATTCTTCGGCACCAATTATGGTAACCGCAGCTGAGGTGGAAATCTTATTGGAAATGTGTAACATCTTCAAGCCATTACACACAGCAACTGAGGAAATAAGTGGAGAGAATTACCTAACAGGCAGTTTGTGCATTCCCATAACAAACATTACGAGAAAAAAATTAGAAGCCATAACTACAGGCAAGGACTTGACCCATCAATTGAAAGTGGAAGTGCTAAAAGAATTTGACAAAAGATTTGGACAAATTGAGCAATTTAGTTTATTAGGTTTGGCTACATTATTGGATCCACGATTCAAGAAGATGTATTTTAAAAATGCACTTACATGTAGCAAGTAAGTATTCATTTTTATTTATTTATTAACAGCATCCATTCACAAAAGTTTTAACAAAGCTACATCTTAACAACAATAAATGTTTAAAATAACAAACATCTCAACATACTCAGTTTAAGATACCTTTTAATTTATCCTAATCAATATTAATTGTCATAGTCAATAATCAAAATATGTTTTCAACATGTTTTGATATCATACTTGTAATACTTAACATTATTGTCATTTTATTGTTACAGATATATAAACACAGTAAATGCAAGACTAAGATTACTGGAAAATGAAACAAATGACCAAACCATTAGTGATAATGAAACTGACAGCAGTGTTGAAAACTCTTCAAAAAGTATATTTAGCGAATATAATAAACAAATCCAAACAAAATGGAAACAAACCAATAAGGAAGAAACACATAAAGATTTATATCCAGAATTGTCCTTATATCTATCAGCCCCAGCAGCCAAAATAGAGGAAAATCCCATAGCTATATGGGAAGATATGAAAGGTACCTATCCCAAGTTGTTAGGAGTTGTTGCTGAATTTGTTCCTTTAGTTGGTACATCTGTTCCATCTGAAAGATTATTTTCAAAAGCAGGACAAATTATAACAAAGACTAGGAATCGCCTAGAGGGTAAATTGGCTTTAAAGCTCCTGTTTTTAAATTCGGTTCCAGAGAAAATGTGGTAGAACTAAGTACTTATATAGATTTTGCGATTTTGATTTCATTTAGTTTTGTTTGTGTATTATTGTACTGTTCTCATTAACACTTAATTCTTTCATTGTACATTACCACTTAACATAGATCTATTATACGATCGACCATGTCGTCTCTACCTCCACTATTAACTGTCAACCGTCAACTAGTGTTACCAACTCACAATATTCATAGCTTACTATACTACATCTCCCTAATTAACTTGAATCATAGCTATCACCACAATCAGTCACAAAGTCTTTTAAATAAACTGGTTGTCTTCTTATCCGAGTACCACGACTCAATGTTTTATTGTTATTATTAATATTTTCCGCACTACCTGTCACTATATAAAATATTCTCAATATTAACATTTTGATCTTCATCATTTTTAATAATAGATTTATATGTGAAATAAACCGATTCTTCTACACTATTTTGCAGTTTATCTTTCACATTATTTTTTGGTAAAATTTTAGGCAATGTGTTACTTCCTTTAATATCTACTCTATTCATACGTTTAATTTTGTTATTGACATAAAATATAATTATTGTTCGTGGTGTTTTACCATATTTTATAAATTTCGCAGGTAACCACGTTTTATTTTGTCTATAGTAAATTTTTTGACCTTGAGTTAGTTTTAATTTTCTTTCTTTTGAATTTTTGTTATAATAAAATTTGTTTCTTTCATTTTTTTCCTTTTAAACTTGCCTAAAATCTTTTGCAATTTTGGTTTTAAGTTATTACTATGAATTGGTAGAGTTCTTCTAATTTGTCTACTCAAAAGAAGTTGGGATGGACTATACAATGAGTTTACTGAATTGTTTCTGTACTCTAATAATAATAATTTTATATCAAAATTTTCCTCTTTACTTCTTTTAAGCAATTTTTTGCTATATTAACTGCTTTTTCAGCCATTACATTTCCTCTAGCATAATATGGACTTGTTCAAAATTCCAAGCTTTTGCAAAATTGTTAAATTCAAAAGATGCAAATGGCATATTGTCTGCACGTACCACCTCAGGAATACCATGAGTTAAGAATATTTGTTTCAAAATTAAAATTACAGTTTTAGAATCTTTATGTTTTGTTTTAATTATTTCTAACCACTTTGAGTAATAGTCTTCTTCTTCTTCTTCTTCTTCTTCTTCTTCTTCAAGTTCCACTCCTATCGGAGATTGGAAATCATTCTGGCAATTATAATTTTATTGGTTACTCGCCTGAATAGTTCAATTGAACTGCATCCAAACCACTCACGGAGATTGCGTAGCCACGAGATTTTACGTCTTCCTACGCTTCTTCTACCTTTGATTTTACCCTGCATTATATTCCTTAGTAGTTCGTACTTTTCACCTCTCATGATGTGCCCCAAGTATTCCAATTTCCTGATCTTTATGGAATTTAAAACTTCGCATTGTTTTCCTAGTTGTTCGAGAACTTGTTCGTTTGTTTTGCGATCCATCCATGATATTTTCAAAATGCGTCGGTAACACCACATTTCGAATGCTTCTAGGTTTTTAATGTTGGATTTTTTAAGTGTCCAAGCTTCAACTCCATACAAAAGGGTAGAGAAAATATAACATCGAAGCATTCTTATCCGGAGCGATATATTGATATCGCGATTACAAAAAAGTTTTCTCATTCTATTAAAAGTTGACCGCGCAATTTCAATGCGGCATCTTATTTCTTTTGTCTGATCAGTATCTTCTGTGATCCATGCTCCAAGGTATTTGTACGAAGATATTTGTTCAATTTCTGTATTGTCTAGTACTAGCTTAACTTTGATGTTTTGTGCTTTTGTAAATACCATGAACTTTGTTTTCTTCAAATTGATTTTTAGTCCATAATCGTTGCAATATATATTTAGTTGTTCAGCAAGGTGTTGCAGTTCTTCTAGTGTTCCTGCCAAAAGGACGGTGTCGTCAGCATATCTTATGTTATTAAGTGGCTCACCGTTTATTATAAGGCCCTCGCTGATCTCGGCAAGCGCTAATTCTGAGATGGCTTCACTGTATAAATTGAATAACAAGGGTGATAAAATACACCCTTGGCGGACCCCACGGCGAATCTGGATATCCTTGGTCAGCTCGTTTTCAACTTTCACTTTTGCTGTTTGATTCCAATAGAGGTTACAGATGATTCTAATGTCTCTACTGTCTATGTTTTTATTTAATAAAATTTCTTTAAGTCGATTATGTTGCACTCTGTCAAATGCCTTCTCAAAATCAATGAAACAGGCATATACTTCCTGATTAATATCTAAGCATCTCTGCGAAAGAACACTTATTGCAAACAGTGCATCTCGTGTTCCCAGTCCTTTCCAGTAATAGTCAACAACTACTAAATAAGATTCACCTGCAAATTCTAAAAAATCTGTGCCAACCTTTTGAAATGGATATTTACTTAATTGTTCAATGATTATGGGTATTTTTATTGCTAAACTTTTCACATATTGGACAATTTGTTACATATTGTTCTATTTCATTTTCCATTTAAGGCCAATAGAATAATGATTTTGCTCTAGCTCTTGTTTTTATTATACCAAAATGGGTTTTATGAACTTTTTGTATTATTATTTTAGTTAATTCTGCTGGTACTATTATTTTATTATCTAGGAATAATAAGTTATTCTCAACAAAGATTAAATATTTGATTGATAATAATACTTTAACTCATTTGAACACTTTGAAAATCACTTTGGCCAACCATTTAAACATAATTCTTTGACAGTATTCAAAACTGGGTATTTTGTTATACATATTTTGATTTTTTCTGTAATTTCAGTGGATACATTAACTGAATGAACTATATTATTTAGAGACATATCTGTTGCTTCTTGTTTTGCTAATGAAGAGGCCCTATTAATAGCGTCTGCAATCAGCATTTTATTACCAGGCACATATATTAAATTAACATCATAAATACTTAATTTTAATCTAATTCTCTGTAATCTATTTGAACTTATTTTACTAATGTCTTTTTTCATTAAAGATACTAAGGGTTTATGGTCTGTCTGCACAGTAATTGTTCGTCCATATACATAGTTGTGGACCTTTTTTAAAGCAAACAAAATGGCCATAAACTTCTTGTCTATCTGTCCATAGTTAGTCTCACATTCTTCATTGAACAATTATGTCAGAATCAGGATCATAATTTTTTAGAACTGGTGCACTACATATTAACAATTTCAGTTCATCAAAAACCTTACTATGTACTGATTTTATATATATATAAGCGAGGTTCCTACAGCCTCTGCCGTTTCTCGCATTTCGACCGCCATCGTTTTCTGTCCATCCATTCGTCTTCTCTGATGGCTCTATCTCTCATTATGTGCCGTACATTTTCTTCCCAGGCAACTGAAGGCCTTCCCCTTCTTCTTCTTTGTTGTGGTATGTAATTTAAAGCTTTCTTTGGATATCTATCTTCATTCATTCGTTTCACGTGACCATACCACACTAGTTGTCTCGTTTCAATTCTATCTACACTGGAATATACAGTATTTGTCCTCCTTCTAATATCTTCATTCCTGATGTGATCTTTTTTGGATATACCACACGCTCTCCTTAGAAAATCCATTTCTACTACTTCTATTCTTTTTCTATCCTTCTGCGTTATCTGCCAAACCTCTGCCCCATAAGTCATAATAGGCTCTACCAAGGTTCGATAGATTGTCAATTTCGTTTCTTGTCTAATATCTTTAGACCAAAGTAGAGAGTTTAGACTGTTTACCACTTTTTTTCCCTGCTGTGTTCTGTTTTCGATGTCTCTTTTGGTAGTGCCTTTTTTAGATATTATAGATCCGAGATATTTATATTCATTGCATGTTTTTGTGTTTCTAATTTCTAACTCTGGATCTTCTTCACCATCTCCTATTTTAAGATACTCTGTCTTTGCCATATTCATATTGAGGCCCCATTGTTCATATTCTTTCTTTAGTTTTCTAAACATGTAGTCCATGTCTTCCTCGTCATTCGCTACGACTACCTGATCATCTGCGAAAAATAAAGCTGTTAGACATTCACCACCGCCTATGTCTATTCCCATTCCGGATACTTGTTTTCTCCACTGCTCTAGCGATGATTGAATATATATTTTAAACAGGGTCGGAGACAGACAACATCCTTGTTTAAGCCCCTTGGTTATTGGAAATGATTCAGATATAAAGTTTCCTTCTTTAACGACACTTCTTGCATTTTTGTATATATTTGCGATAGCATCCACATACTCTCTACTGAGACCTACTTTCGTCAATGTATAAAATAGTTTTTTCAAAGGTACCGTATCATATGCCTTCTCTAAATCTACAAACAATAGGTGGGTAGATAGATTCCTTGCCTTCCGTTTTTCGATTACCTGCTGCAGAACGAATATATTATCAATGCACGATCTTCCTGCCCGAAATCTATTTTGTTCCTCTATGTCTTCATATTCTGATTCAATTCGTTTTTTTATTATTCGACCGTACAACCTCCCAACTGAGCTAGTAACAGTTATTCCTCTATAGTTAGAGCAATTGCGTTTATCCCCTTTTTTGTATATTGAGCTGATGTATCCAACATTCCAATCATCAGGGATATTTTGTCCTTTTAAGCATTTATTAAATAGTTTAACCATCATCTCGTGTAATATTTTTGGTCCATACTTTACCAACTCAATTGGGATGTCTCCAGGTCCTGCTGCTTTACCGTTTTTCGATCTTTTGAGGGCATCGCTTAACTCTCCGGTTGTTATCTCAATTATTTGTGTATGTTCAGATATTTCTTCCATTTCGATATCTTGGAATTTACGTCTATCCTCTGTCAATAAGACCTCATAATGCTGTTTCCACTGTTTCAGATCTATTAATTTTAAGTTAGATTTTTCCTTTCCTTCCCTCCGGAGAGACTTTATCACCTTCCACGCTTGCCCAACTCTTGTTCCACCCATATACCTATCCACCTCTGCACATCTTCGATCCCACATCTCATTTTTACTTTTCACTACTTCTCTTTTTACATCTCGATTTAATTTCGTATATACCTTGTGATCTTCCTCCTTTCTCGTTGACATCCATTTCTGATAAGCAGTTTTCTTCTTGTTTACTAACGTTTGCATATTCTCCGACCACCATTCTTGATTTTTTGTTTCATGTTTGTCTTTATACCCCAAAGCTTCACTTGCAGCCTCATGAATGTACTTTTTAAGTTGTTGGTATAATTCTTCCGCTGTTATATTTTCTCGATCCACATTTTGTAATTTTGTGGCCAGTCGTAATTTGTAAAGAAATTTTGTTGAATCTTCTTTTAAGCTTTCTAGATTATATTTAGGAGATGTTACTTTTTGTCCCTTTTCTATATTCTGTACCTGAGTGTTATTGTTTTTGCGATAGTTAACTATCACATTGGCCATAAGTAAATGATGGTCGGATCCACATTCTGATCCACGGTATACCCTTACGTCAGTTGTTTTTAGCTGGGAAGTTTGACGTTGGATTACAAAGTCGATTATCGAGCGCAGATTCCTAGTAGGTTGTATCCATGTAAATTTGTGGATGTCTCTATGTTGAAAAAATCCATTCATAATTTTGAGAGACATTATTTCACAAAAATCTCTAAGACGCATTCCGTTGTCATTGGTTATTTGTTCTCCATATCTTCCTACGACTCTGCTATTTTCTTCTGTCCCTACTCTGCCGTTTAAATCTCCTAGTATAAAGATTTCACAGTTTTCTTTAACTTCAGAGAGTATTTCATTCATATTGTCGTAGAAATCGTCTTTACTTTCTGGATTTGCATCTTCGTTTGGGGCATATACTCCGACAATTACGATATTGTGCCCATTCTTTTTCATTTCCAGTATTAGTAGTTGTTCATTTAATGTACTGATTTTTCAAAAAAAAAAAAAAAAAAAAAAAAATGTACTGATTTTTCCCATCTGAATTCAGTGTCCTTTTTTAACAATAACCTTAGCGGATAGGTTTTTTCAGCTAAATTCGGTATAAAATTTCTTAAATAATTTTATTACGCCTAAAAATCTCTGTAGGGCTTTTTTATCAGTTGGTGTATCATATTCATTAATACCCTTATTTTTTCACTGTCTGGTTTTACTTCACCAATACTAAAAGTATGACCCAAATACTTAACCTCAGTTAAAAAAAAATGAAATTTTTCTTTGTTAAATTTAATGTTTATTTGCCTAGCCCTGTCTAAAAAAAAATTTTAAAATTACATTATGAGCCTCAACTGAATCTGCAAATATTAACAAATCATCTATGTATATATTAACACCGTTAATATCCTGAAAGTTCTCAGACAAATATTTTTGGAAAACCTCTGCCGAAATATTAAAACCAAATGGTAAACATTTGAAAGAATATAACCCAAAGGGTGTTGAAAATGTACAATACTTTGAACTGTTTTCAACTAAAGGTATATTTCAAAATGAATCTTTTAAATCCAAAACACTAAAGTATTTAGCATTTTTTAACTTACAAGCTAGGTCTTCCAGCTTTGGTATTTCAAAATAATCTTTAACAATACACTCATTTAAATATTTAGGATCAAGACAAAAACACAGGCTTCCATTTGGCTTTTCAACAATAACCAAACTGTTAACCCATTCAATTGGTCCATCTGCTTTGCACATTATATCTAATTAGACAGTAAGTTCGACTCCAGGCGGTCGAACGAACCTGACGTGCAGCGGTGAGCAGCGAGCGAAGGCGACGAGCAGCGAAGAGTGCTTTGGTGGGGGCGATTGACCTGAAGCGACGGAGCTTGTTAGCTCCGGGTGAGTAAGACACCCAAATTGCTCAGGTCTTTGTCCTTAACCAAAGTGAAAAGCGGATGCGAGGCTGTTTTTAAGTTAAACCGCCGAGGGGTTGCCTTTATAGGCCCCTCGCGGAGGCTTTAAATAGCTTCGCGTTTGCGAAAAATACGGGATAACCTCAGTGGGTCGACAGGTATGACACTGTAAGGCCTAGTTTTGAACTCTAGGTCGGACAGAAACGGCCCCTGCCTCTGAGGTTTGTGAAACGTGAAGAGGATCCCTCCCTGAGAAATCAGGGAGTGAACTACCGAGAGGTTGCTGGGACGACACCCAGGAAAACCGTCTGGCAGCGGCTAGGCGGGAAGACAAAAACAGAGTCACCTGAGTAGTAAACTCCTAAGTCTCTTGAACACTTATGTTCACTGCCTTACGGCATTATGAGTGATCCCTCCCCCCAAAAAAGTGATGTCACGCACGTGACATCACAAGAAAAAGAAGAAGGTGACAATCCTACGTTACCCACCCCCTCTGTCGCATCGGCAATTAAACTATATAACGATTTTACTGCTACCCTAAAACCTGAAGCCGCGTTAATCGCCGAAAATTCAGACGACGAATCGTTCATCCCGGACGATGAAGAAGAAAAAAGTGAGGTTGACACTGATGACAGTGTATCAACCACCATGGAAATCTCCGTCGACGAGGAGCTGAGCCCGGCCACCGAGTCGATCGTAACCACGCCCCCCACAAACGATGCAATAGCCCCCATAGTGGACACCATCTTCACCGTAACGGATGCCGAGCCGGAGGTAGGCAGAAAGAAAAAACGGCAAAGGCCTACAGCAGACTTCTCAGAAGATGAGGAAGAAATAAAAAGAAGTAAAGAAAAGCACGACAACGAGCTTTACAAATCGGTAGATCTGCTAACCGAGCAAATAAAACAACTAAAGGAAGAGAGCCGTCAGCGAGAGCAACATGCAAACGCCCAAATTAAAGATCTCTTAGCTCAGATGACTGAGCTCAGAAATGAGAATAAAGCCAAGGATGAAGAGATCAAGAAGTTGGTCAGCCATATAATGGCCCTGACCAAAAGCAATGAACAAAAAGAGCTCGAAGAAAGAAAAAGAAACGACGCCATCTGGGAAATAACCAACCCAAACCCAAACAGGATGCAAATAGCCACACCTTCTACGTCGGGTAGCGGAGGTAAGCCCAAAGAACAAAAAAAGGTAGTAGAAGAAAAACCAAAAGAACAAAGCGACGCAGGATGGACAAAAGTCCAAAAGAAAGAAAAAACAAAAGGCACCGCTACTGAGAAATCAGCAAACAGTAGCGAGAAACCAAAAAAATCTCTGAGTGTTGTTGAGAGACAAACTCAGAGAATCAACGAGAGAAACGATGAAGCGCTCACAAAAGCTGCTAAAGACATCCAAAAAAAAAGTGAGCAGAAAAAAGCCAAAAAAAACTTGGAGGCAACAAAAGAGCCCCAAGTTGATAAAGAAATCAACGATAACCCTCAAATACCTTCTGAGGTTAACGCCAGAAAGCCAAAACCTCCCGCAATCATCTTAAAGACGGTAGCGGAACACCAAGCAATCCTGCAAAAAGCAGCAGCGAAAGGTATAATTTCTGATAATAAGTTTGCCAGATCTGGTAGATCTATTATCATAAATACAAAGAACCGGGAAGACTACCTAGGAGTCGTAAGAATCCTAGAAGAACACACCCCGAAAGTAGAGTACGTTGCCTATCCAATAGAGAGCGACAAGCTAAAAAGGGTTATACTAAAAGGGCTCGCATCGAGCACAAGTACCGAACTAATTCTTAACGAACTAAGAAATAGAAACGTCGAAGCAACTAGACTAAAGAAGGAAAACACATATTGCCTTTCTTCATGATCACCCTCAAAGAGGATGACATGCCAAAAATAAGGAAAATTACAAACTTGTGCTACATGAAGATCCGTTTTGAAGACGAGATCAAAACCACGAAAGACACCCTGCAGTGTTTCAACTGCCAGGGCTACTACCATAGTTCGAAGGCTTGCCACTGCGAGTCCAGATGTGTAAGATGTGGTGAAAACCATCTAAGTAATGAGTGCGGAAAAAGCAAGGAAACGGCTCCAAAATGCGCCAATTGTGAACAAGCGCATACGGCGAACTATAGAGGATGCTCAAAAGCTCCAAAAAAGAAGGCCCCTGCCCCCGTAAAACCGGCGAGCAGACCAATCAACCCAACTACAACAACCACCGGGTTTAGCTACGCACAAGCAGCTAAAAAAACCGCCGAACAAGCGGCCCCAACCATGCAAATTGCAGCCGCACTCATTACTTCATTCCAGATGGAATACAACAGAAGCATGATGGAGATGATGGCCGCTATGGATAGGGCAACAAAAATGATGGCTGCATTCGGAGAAATAAACCAACAATGTTAGCAAACCACACGGAAGATCTACGCATAGGGTCCTGGAATTCCGGAGGAATTTTCAAAAAACTCAACCTTTTGGACGAGATAATAAACAGATTAGAGCTCGATATCGTAGCCCTTCAAGAAACAAAATTAGTGGAAAGGAAGAAAACTAAATTTCCAGGCTACGATATCTATAGAACTGACCACAGAGCAAGATCAGGAGGAACAGCCATACTAGTTAAAAAAGGCTTAGAACACGAACACATCCCAACACCAGGTGGACTGGTCACAATGGAAGCCACGCTAGTAAGATTAAAGGCCAACAATGAAACACTAAAAATAGTGTCAGCTTATGTCAGACCGAACGAACCGATTTTCGATGAAGACTTGAGCCTAATCCTCGACACAGAAGAACCTACGGTAATTATTGGAGACCTTAATGCGAGATCTCCCAACTGGTTCGACAGAGCGACCAACAATAACGGGAGACGTCTTTGCGGCCATCTCGAAAATAGACCAAACACGTATGTGATCGGACCAACAGAACCGACCTGTTTTCATGGACAACTTCCAACACACATAGACATTGCAATCCTACACAACGTGGGTCAACAATACGAGATACACTCTCTAAACGAAGGCGATTCAACGCATAATGTAATCGTCCTGACCCTGGGAGCAATAGAACTAAACTATTTGCAACCCCACAAAAGAAAAATAACAAACTGGTCAAACTTCAGAAGAATTGTGAGCGAAAACATCGGTAACATTCCAACAATAAATAACATCACAGAACTAGAAGACACTGTAACAAAACTAGAAAATACGATAAATAACGCTATCGATGCCAGCTCCAAAACGGAAACTATAGCAAGACAAAAAGGAAGATTCGGAGACATAAGTCACGAACTACAAGAATTAATCCAAGAAAAGAACAGAAAAAGAAGAAGAGCTTACCGCACTAGAACAATAGAAGACAAAAGGATTGCAAATGAGCTAGACCGGGAAGTTAAAAGACAACTACGAAATCACAGAAACGAAAGCTGGGACAACTATATCCAAGATCTAGACCCCAACAAATCCGCCTTCTGGAAATTATCAAAAATCCTCCGACAGGACAAGAAACCCATACCTCCACTTCATGGAGTAAACGGGATTGTCCACACGGAAATAGACAAAGCTGAAGTCCTAAAGGACGAACTAGAAAGAGCATGTAGAAACAATGAAAACCCCAAAGAAGACATAGATTTCGAAGAAGAGGTAGAAAGAACAGCCAGAAGAATAAAGAGAAGAAAGAGCAGAGTAGGAATTACACATACCTCCCCCGAAGAAATAAAAGAGCTAATAAAGCTAACCAACGCCAAAAAAGCCCCAGGTCCTGATAATATCACAAACAGGGCACTAAAAAATCTACCCAACAAAGCTATTGTCTACATAACAAACATCGTTAACAACATGCTCAAACTACGATATTTTCCGGACAGATGGAAAGAGGCACATATAATAATGATAAAGAAACCAGGGAAAGACGGCGCGTTTCCACAAAATTACAGACCTATCAGCTTATTATCATCAATAAGCAAGATAGCAGAAAGAGTTATACTAAAAAGACTCAACGATGAATCGGAAACATTAGGCACCATACCAGAAGCGCAATTCGGATTCAGAAGCGAACATTCGTGTGAACTACAAGTTCTACGTTTCACGGAATTTGCAATAAAAGGATTTAACGAAAAAATGTATACGGCAACAGCAATTCTGGACGTCAGTAAAGCATTTGACAGGGTATGGTACGAAGGACTCATATATAAAATGAACACCATGGGGTACAGCGAGGCGATGACATGCCTCCTTGGATCATACCTAGCCAACAGAAGGTTCAGGGTTCGAACAGGGGCAACCCTGTCCGAAGTCGGAATCCTGGAAGCGGGTGTGCCTCAGGGAGCTGTGCTGTCGCCTTACCTGTATATTATCTATACGGCCGACACGCCAAAAGAACCAGGATCCCTGTTGAGTCTTTACGCTGACGACACAGCAATAGCTGTTAGCTGGAGGAATCCAGATCATGCAGCTAATCATCTGCAGAGATTACTAAATAGATTCGAAAGATGGTGCATCAAATGGAAAATCGCCTTAAACCCGGATAAAACACAGGCTGTAATGTTTAGTCACAGAAAAAGTGTACCTAACCGCGAAGTAACGATTGGAAACACCCCAGTAGAATGGACAAATGAGGCCAAATACCTAGGGGTGTTACTAGACAAAAAACTCACCTTCACGCAGCACATCAACCAGCAAACATACAGAGCCAAAGCGCTGAAAGGTCAGCTCTCAACGCTTATCGGCAGACGAAGCAAGCTAAGATTTAAAACCAAAATCAGAATAGCTAACAGCATTATCCTGCCAGTCCTATCGTATGCCTCCGCAGCATGGGGACACACCTGTAAAACAAACAGGAAAAAGATACAGACAGCGCAAAATCAACTCATAAGAGATGCTCTAAATTTACCAAAATACGTACCTCTGAGAAATTTATACAGAGACTCAGGACAAACAAGGATCCTACATACAATGGATAAAAAGGCATACGAACTTTTTAACGGACTAAATAACCACCCAAGTAGCATGCTAAGAGAGCTGACTAATTACAATGCAAACACCAGGACACTACACAGAAGACCTAAACAGCAAATAGCCGGATATAGGGTCCCAAACTAATAAATGAAGAATGAGATGGTCGCAAGAACGTCAAATATAAAAATGCAGTCATCAGAAAAACAACCCCCAAAAAAATATCTTATTTTTAGGACTCTGGCGAGAGGGTACAGGTGCCAAGGCACTTAGTTAAGGACAATATACACCGGGGTGTGTGGAGGCCATATACACCCTGCAATGCACTCCCCACCACACCGCACACTATTTAGCATGTAAGAAATAAAAGGGTAAGAATTGTGCAGGCAGTTTATTGTTGTAAAAAAAATGGTTGTTTTTCTTTTAAATTCAGTAGAGTAGTTTCAAAATTAAATTCAATTATTTCAACTAACGTAATTCATACCAATTTTCTATATAGAAGACCCGTCAGGCCTTCTATACACCGCTGATGCGGAATTGGCCCTTAAGGCGGATCAAATGAATACTGATCCTTTCGCGACTCCCGAGCACTGAGACCATGTGCGGCAAACATGAGCTTGGTGGCCGGACCCTCTCGGGTGCCCAGCCGGCGAGGAGAACAAAATTCATTTTGCCAAATCGGCGGCTGAGTGACCGAGCACACACATATCTTTCCGGACATGGACGGAACACACACGCTATTTTTCTTTTTTTATGTTAGGGACTTCGGTCCCGAAGTGCAGTCCGAGTAAAATCAATAGAGTCAGTAAAGTAATTAGGGAGAAAAGCCTAGATGTGGCTACCCCTACAGTTAGGTGGCATAACCACAGTCATTAAAAACAGGAGATGTCTCATTACCCAGGGCATCTCAGGTAACTTTCAGATCATAGCCTCCTCACGTCAGTCGTACGATGAGGAGGGGTGGAGGAAAAGCCTGGGGTCAGATAGGTACCACTTCAACTAGTGAAGTGTGACCGGTTTGATCTTCGGACATGTGGATCCCATTCTTATATTGGTATACACATGTTCCTAGGGGTAGGGTTGATCGCTTAGCGTGATTGTGTGTGTGTGTGTATATCTAATTTACACAATCTGTCTAATTCATGTTTTAGTTTATCCTCTATTTTTAAAGGTACTCTATGTGGTGGGTTAGAACAAGGAATTGCATTGGCTTTCAACTTAATACAATATTTTTTAGAAAATTTACCAATTCCGCTAAATATATCATTATACTGAGTCATAACATTATTTTTAGTTATTACAATCTCTGAGCATTCCTTCCTGTATACCATTAGATTTTTTAATCAACTTTAGCTTAATACACGTTTCAAGACCAATAATTGGAGTGAAATTATTATTAACAATTACAAATTCCACACTATACTTTTCATTTTGTACTGTAACATTTAATGTTATGTCTCCTAACACATTTATTGCTACTTTTACTGTTCAAAACTATCTGTTGTTCTGACTGTTGTTTAATTAATCCAAAGATATTTTCAGGAATAAGATTCACATTAGATCCTGTTTTTAATTTAAAATCAATTAAAACATTTTCAACATGCAATTTATGATACCATGATATGGAGTTTACTGACCTTACATCACTGACACTTATCATTTCACAGAAATATTCCTCTTCTGTATCATGCATATTTACTTCTTTTACTTTTTTATCCTTCCGAGTTTTACAAACCAATGAGAAATGGTTATCCTATCCACACCTTGGACATATTTTTCCCCATGCTGGACACATTTTTTTGTGTATTATACCAACAATTGTGGCTCAATCCCATATAAACATAATAGTATTAAAAAAATCATAAACAGCCATAATTCAAAGGATTGTAAGTGGCTGCTAACATCATTTTAGCTTTATTAAGTATATAGAATATTTAAAATTATGTTAGAGACCATTAACACACCTATGCCCATGCATAAGGTTGTAAGAGTTTTGTCAATTTCCTTAGTACATCTACATATTAAATGTTTACCCAGTGTTCCATAAATATGACAAAAATTATATCAAAATAGCCAATTTCATTCATTTATATAGAAACGTAACCATAACACCTAGACAAACGCAACGCAATAGCAACGCGACGAGACCTCCGCCAAGACCACACCGAAGGAAGCCAACAACACCATTAGATTATCTCTTTTATTAACTTTTGTCGTGTGAATTCTGGGCAATCGCCTAAATTTGTAGTCAAATGATTCCCCTTACAACTGAAACATACTTTTGTGAACTCAACTTTTGTACAATCCTTTGAATTA
The DNA here is from genome assembly GCA_918026665.1 of Diabrotica balteata. Classification (NCBI taxonomy): domain Eukaryota; kingdom Metazoa; phylum Arthropoda; class Insecta; order Coleoptera; family Chrysomelidae; genus Diabrotica; species Diabrotica balteata. Next base: position 52,155,385 of record OU898285.1, on the reverse strand, counting down.
TGAGTTTCTTGGCATCTATTACATCTTGGCTGACTTCTACATTGATTTCCTAAGTGGACGTATCTAAGATAGTTAAAGCATAACAAAAGTTTCTGTTTATATATTTTAACTTCTTTAATAACCTTATTGATGACTATATATTTAGGTAAAGTTTGCGATTTAAAGGTCACAATACAAGACTTAGTAGGGACATATTCGACAATTTTTTCCTCATTAACAAATTTTTCTACTTTTCGTGTAATTCTTTTAACGTTTGCAATTTCAAATATGCAATGACTATCATACTGTTTAATTCTATTTTTAATATACTCTTCCGACAAATCTGTGTCTATATCCCTAATAACTCCTTGTCTGTGTAAAATAAATTTTGGAATATACAGATCTAAATTATTTGAACGAAATATTTCTAGAGTTTTGTTTTTGATGAGGTTGTTAGCAGTTTTATAATCTTTACATTTGACTCTAATTCTATTTCGGCCAATGCCGTCTATACTTGAAGTCATATTGTCTGCTTCAGGAAAGTTAGATAAAATAATTTCACCAATATTTAAAGGATTAAGTTTACCTCTAAACTCAGTAGAGCTGTTCTCGATATATACATGATATGGGCCTAGATCATTACTATTGAATAAAAATGCTTGCCTTACCTGTTTTGTTACTTTTTGTTGTGTTTCATTCAGAAGGGTTGTATTTGCATTATTCATCAAATTTATTGGTGTTGGAGTACTTACAGAAAGATCCATTTCGGCATCACTTTGATTATCGAATATATTTCCAGACATACCTGGTTTTGAGGGTTTTTTGGGGTCAGGGGGTCTACTCCCGCTATTGACACTCATACGGTAGGTATTTCAATAAACAATATTGTTGTTAGCCAACGCCACAAATTTCACAATTTAAAGCACAATATTAATTGTAAATTATTGCACGTCTAATTTCTATGAATACTACTACGGAACTGTTTTTAATACTGTTTAAATCTCTAAAAATTTGTAAGGAACTTCAAAAAGCGTCTTTTAAGTTTGACAGTTTTTTGACGTGAAGTTATTACCTTAAACATTATAAATACAGCTTAAAATAAAAAAGTAGATCATTATATTAGAGTCACTTGCTAGCTTACGTTCAACTTTAATTGGTAACATTATTTAAGCATAGTTTGTAATTTGTATACTATTAAAAATAAAGTTTTTTTTTAAGTGTTCTAAGTGAGAAAATATCATTGGCGCTGCGAACAGGATCCCTACACAGAATTGCAAGATTCCTGGTCAACTTCAGTTGTTTGGTAGAAGACCAACGAACCGGAAAACTTTGCAGAATAATCCAGCGACGCTGCTTATATTATTCCTGTAAGTTTTTCCTTTATTTTATTTTCACTTTTACTTATGAGCACATTTGTTGAGTTAACTGAAACTGAACTTAATATTATCCTTTGTCAATCCGAACGTAATCATCTTCGTGATAGAAGCCCTTTACATCGACTTCCTATTATCCAAGAAATTTCTCCGATTATAGAGGATAAAATGCCCATTTCAAACGACGATATTTCAAGCCTATGTGCTACTCTTCCCGAATACACAACAGGTCAAAACCTATCGACATTTACTAGATCCGTAGATGCCCTAATCGAATTTCTAGCAGGCCAAAACCCAACAGAAGTTCAAGCATTTGTATTAAATGCAAATATTCTTTCACGAATAAAAGGTGAGCCGAGAGACTACCTAAATTTTTCTAATAAAACTGGGCCTTACTAGCTAAATACGGCGACAGGAGATCTGAGGAAATCCTAGTCACTCAACTAACTACAACCGTACAAAAACCACATGAAACATATGACGACTACTACCAATGAATAACTACCCATTTAAACGACTTATTACAACATATTTCTTTGCATAATAATGCAGAAACGGTGCTTTTTAAATCACCCTACTTTAAAAATTTAGCCCTTAAAACCTTTTCTACAGGTGTAAACAATCCCTATTGCGAATATCTTTCGCACTTCCAACTCGATACGCTAGACACAGCTTTACAAAAGTGTATAGCCTATGACAATCACCAAAATCAAGTTTCTTATATGAACTTTCTTAAAAATCAAAAAGTGAAACCAAAACCGACATCAACCTAGACCAATACCACATAATACCAACACAAATTTCAATAGACAAATTCCCCAAAATTCTAACCCAAATTTTCTCACACTTACATCAATGAAAAAAACGACCAAATATTCAGACAATATCAAAACTCCACTATTTAAATAATTAAATATACCCGAGTTTATCGATGCACGCATCGCTGACTGGAGTAAAGACTTCGACATTTTATTAGGAAATTTTGATTTAGATTCATTTCAAGCCATTTTAAATTACACAAATAAAACATTAACACTACAACGTTACGACATAGAGATACCCTTTCAAACACTTTCTTTCAAAATACCCGTTGACATAGAACAAGGCGAAATATTATTTCCCGAAACAAGAATAAATAACGAAATCTTCCCAGAATCCATTCATCACGTTACTAACGGTTACATCGATAACATCACTCTTGATTATCCAATACAAATAAAACCCATACATGTAGAAAATCTAAACAACTACGAAATAACCAACGACATACCTTCCAATTTCGCACACGACACTTAAACCCCGAAGAAAAAGAAAAAATACTAAGACTATGCCACAAATACAAAGACATATTTTACGACGAAAAAGACAAACTAACTTTCACATCAGAAATAAAACATCATATCAGGACTAAAGACGAAAACCCTATTTACTCAAGAAACTTTAGACACCCCAAAGCACCTTCAATCTCCCCCTACTCAGCACCCGTGTGGATCGTCCCCAAAAAAACTGACGCCTCCGGCAAAAAGAAATTTCGCATGGTAATAGATTATAGAAAATTAAACGAAAACACAATCGAAGATAAATACCCTCTCCCAAAAATAGATGAAATTCTAGACAACTTAGGTAAAGCCACGTATTTCACGACCCTAGACTTAGCCCAAGGATTCCATCAAATAGAAGTCCATCCCGACTCTATAGAAAAAACCGCTTTCACTGTACCTCATGGCCATTTTGAATTTTTTAGAATGCCTTTCGGTCTAAAATGCAGTCCAGCAACTTTCCAAAAATTAATGGACAATATTCTACGCCCCTTTCTACACAAATTTTGTTTCGTCTACATGGATGACGTAATCATATTTTCCAAATCGTTACAAGAACATCTTATCCACATCTCGCAAATTTTCCAAAGATTCCAAGAAACCAATTTAAAAGTCCAACTTGACAAATCCGAATTCTTAGCAAAAGAAGTCACCTTCCTAGGCCAGGATGTTACCCCAGAAGGAGTCAAACCAAATCCCGCAAAACTCAAAGCGATTAGAGAATATCCACTTCCCAAAACAATAAAAGAAATAAAATCTTTCTTAGGATTAATCGGATATTACAGACGCTTCATCCCAAATTTTGCAAAAATTACTTCTCCCCTAACACGTTGTACAAGAAAAAATGCGATTATTGACCCAACTAATTCCACTTATCTAGAAGCATTCGCTAAATGCAAAGAGTTACTTTCAAACTCTCCAGTTTTACAATATCCTGATTTTTCAAAACAATTCACATTAATAACCGACGCTTCCAACATCGCATTAGGCGCTGTGTTAACCCAAGACGGTCATCCCGTCGCATATCATTCTCGCACTCTAAATACAGCCGAGCAAAATTATAGCACAACAGAACGTGAATTACTCGCTATCATCGATTCTTTTAAACATTTCCGACCTTACCTTTATGGAACTCGTTTTATAGTCGAAACCGACCATAATCCTTTAGTATGGATTTATAAAATAAAAGATCCTACATCCCGTTTAGCCAGATGGAGAATAAAATTAGAAGACTACGACTTCGAAGTTAGATATCGCCGAGGTCGCGAAAATCAAGTTAGCGACGCCCTATCTAGAATACAAATTAATGCCCTTACAAAATCTTCAATCATAGTCGAACCACCAAATACCAACGACTTTGACCCAGACGAATTCTTAGATACATTCGATAATATTCAAAATAATCTCGATGAAACTCAAACACAACAAACTTCATTAGAAGACCCTATTAATGGCATACCTATATCAGAAGAACCCTTAAATTTATCAACTAATCAAATAATAATTATTCCTAACAGCGAAAAATACGACGTCACTTACAAAAGAGTATTTAAAAAACATAGATACTCCGTTCACGTTACTGAAAATTGGCAAGATTGTCTTGTCGACGCATTTAAAGCAATTTTAAAACCAAGCCAAAAATTCGGCATAAAAACTCCACATTGTTTCCAATCTTTCATATGTAATTTCTTTAGAACACACATAGATAATACTGTTAAAGCAAATTTCTGCGAAAAACTTTTACAAGATATAGAAAGCGAAGAAAAACAAATAGAATGTACAAAAACTTACCATGTTATGAATCACAACGGCATAATTGAAACATATAAACATTTAAAACAAAAGTTTTACTGGCCCTCAATGTAAACCACGATAGCAAATTTTATTAACAAATGTGATATTTGTTTACAAAACAAATATGAACGCCAACCATACAAACTACCTCAGTTAGGTCCGCTATTAGGACAGAAACCATTTGATATTTTACATGTAGACATACTACAATGCAATAAATCTTATTACCTAACATTAGTCGACTCATTTTCAAAATACACCCAATGCTACAAACTTCCAGACAAAGCCTCCGTATCAATTTTAAGCAAAATTAGACATTATTTCTCACACCATTACCATCCCAAGAAAATTTTATTCGACAGCGGAAAAGAATGCAATTCCTCAGTTATCAAAGAATTCTTGAATCTACACAAGATTGAAACTCATACAACCACTGTTAACAATTCTTCATCAAACTCCCCAGTCGAAAGATTCCACTCAACCTTGTTAGAAAAAATTCGAACATTAAAAGCACAAAATCCGCAAAACTCCTTAGATGACACCTTTACACAAGCTGTCCTTGTGTACAATCAAACCATTCACAGTTCTACAGCTTATTCACCATTTTCAATACTTTACGGCCCTTATCTAAATGAAATTAATTTTGACTTTGACCTACCTATATATGAAACTTATAATGAACACCATAAAAACGAACTACTTCCATTTATTGACCACATATATACAAAAACAAAAGAAAAAAGAGACAAAGCTCTAGAAAAAGTAAACAAACACGCAGAAGAAATAACTACAATCACACAAAAAGTTTAAGCAAAGAAAAAGAAAATTCAACCCAAACTAGACCCTCTATATCAGACAATAACCCCCACTTCACAAAACAAAACAAAAATTACTGGCCTAACGGCAAAAAATAACAAAACTAGTACACACTTAAAATACGTTAAAAGACAAAGAAAATACTACAAAAAATCCTCTTTACAGGATAGCCCTTCAACATCTGCAAGCACTAGTCAAAATGCAGGAGATACCCAATAATGGTTACTATACGGAATCAATAGGAGACTCAAAAATCATAACTCATTTCCACAAACACATACTACAAATTGACTTACACAAACTCCAACAAACACTATCCAACAATAGCGACAACTTCGACAACGTCTTACCAAACATACCCTTGATACAACTTCTAAAAAACCAATTTATTCACCTACTAAAAGAAGCAGAAGATAACTTACACAAAATCACAAGAAAAAGAATACAAAAACGAGATCTTTTCAACTTCTTAGGTACGACTATCAAATACATTACCGGCAATCCCGACGACTTAGACTTCGAACTCCTCAAATCTTATCTCGCTGCAGTCGAGCTTAAACAAAACGAAATAATAAAAAAGTATAACAATCAAATCTCTTATGGCGAAACCTTTAATACCAGATTCGACATACTTCTACTTCATACGACTACATTAAATGATAACAATGCCCTATTATCAAATGAATTAGATCACGTTTCCAAACAATTAGCCATACTTAACGAAATTTTATAAATACAAAGCATAAATGAATACATCAAAAAACTATTAAGAACAATAACATTCTCTCAATCCAATATTCCAAATATCGAACTTCTTACCTTACATGAGATACTTAATCTTTAAAGCACACTTCTCTCAATTTATCCTCGAGACGCTCTAATACTCAACGAAGAATACCCCTATGAACTCTTAGAAGCCTCACATTCAGTAATATGTATAACTCAAACAAGTATGCTTATTATCCTAAAAATTCCTATTCTCCACGTCCACTCTTACCCAACTTCCAAAATATATTCGATACCTAACAATGAACAAGCAATGATAATCCCACCTGCAAAGTACTACGCAAACAACACATGGTACGAAAATTGCACGCCAAATTCTAACATCATCATTTGCCAAGATAGAGTTTTCTCAAAATGTCAAATCCCAGACGTACAAGGATGAATCACTGCACACGTTACAGTGTTTACTTACAGTGTTTAGTTACGTTTACTTTATCATAGAGACTGACCACGTCGTTCTACTAGGATTAGCAAAACCCCTTAAAATTGGCGAAATCACTGTCAACCACTCCAGCGTGATTTCCACAGATGAAACATTATACATCATGGGACAAAAGATAAACCCGCAGACCATCCAAGAACTGCAAATGCCAAATATCATACAAATGAAACTTCATCCGAAACATTCACTTATATTGGAAAAATTGGAAATTCCAAGAACCCATCACCGACTCGAGCCCATCGAAACGACAAATCTACAGCCATTGATGACAACCAGCATCAGCCTCATCCTCACATTATTAATCATGTCTATTTTAGCATTAATTTTATACATAGAAATTCGCAAGAGAAGAAGAATCTACAGACTGTTATTTGGACCCAAAATGCCACAACACCAAGTAGCAGCCCTTCAAGAACTTCTCGAAATTGCGAGGACGGAATTCAATCCCAAGGAAGGAGGAGAAACGTAACCATAACACCTAACACAAACGCAACGCAATACCAACGCCACGAGACCTCCTCCAAGACCACACCGAAGGAAGCCAACAACACCATCAGATTATAAGTTTATTTAATGTTTATATTAAACATTATAAATACAGCTTAAAATAAAAAAGTAGGTCATTCTATTAGGGCGAGCGCCCACCAAAGTGGCGTGGCAGTGGCAAGTAGCAAGTAGCACGCGTCTAGCATAATGTAACCAATGAAAACGAATGATTCAGTTTACACCAAAATGACAGTAACGTCATTCATTCTAATCATTCGTTAGGATTGGTTACATTATGCTAGACGCGTGCTACTTGCTACTTGCCACTGCCACGCCATGTTGGTGGGCGCTCTCACTTAAGAGTCACTTGCTAGCTTACGTTCAACTTTAATTGTTAACATTATTTAAGCATAGTTTGTAATTTGTATACTTTCAAAAATAAAGTTTTTTTTTAAAGTGTTCTAAGTGAGAAAATATAATTATATATTCATAATGTATACATGTATCGTTCATAATATATACACAATAAAATAAATAAACTATTTTATTGATTTCGCTAGGTTATGTATTATGTCCAAGAAATTTTAGTTCAAGGTCAACAATAACAAGCATCGAGTTTAACAAGTCAATAGTTGAAAAACATCGATGTTTAGGTTCGATGTTCTCTTGCCATCGATGGTACGGTTCCGATGTTTAATCGATGGTGACCATCGATGTTTTTCTAACGATGCTCATCTCTATGTTATAGTCGGCACGTAATTTCGTGAGAAAATTTACAGAGGCAAAAGCAAGCAAAATACTAGTAAAATGGCAACGCTGTTAGAGTTACCACTACTTTATTGTAGTACATAGTAGTGGAACAGTAGCGTAGATACCTAATTTTAAATAAAATAAAAGTTTTTACTTTTATTTAATTTTATTTACCAAAAAGTTTCATTTTCTATAAAGTTTAAATAAAAAATATCGGTGTTTTTAATTTCCGTGATATATCTTGGGAGTGATAACACTAATCGACTCGACTGAACAGAACTTATTGTAAAATAATAATATCTATATAAAACATTGTTAATAATAGTAGTTATTCAGCGAGAATGACAGTGACAGTTTCAGTTGACATACTCCCCTAAAACATTAATAATTTTTGTCCTATGAAGAAGTGTGTTTATACCCTATTTTCAAAGATATATAAGCAAAATGGGAATATCTACAGTTAAAATAGAAATAAAGGTTTCAACTAACACCTAATAAGTACTTACTATCTACTCAGAATCACTGTTATCACTAGTATCACTCGTATCATCTAAATTTATAGGTAATTTGGTTAATGCTGGTAAATATTTAACATAGTCATTTTCCACTCCGATCACATGTTTTATTTTTATTACATTTTTCCAGTTGGTTGCTGTAATTTTTGTTACTTCTCTTCTAATTAACTGGAGAACAGTAGACAAAAAATTTTGGAGCAACGTTTTTTCTCATTATATTTCCTTTAAGTTGAGCCCATATTAACCCTATTGGGTTCAATGTACAATAATAAGGAGGAAGTCTAAACACAGTATGCCCGTTACTACGAGCACAGTTGTCAACAACATATTCCTTTTTGTACTGTTTACTATGAACCACCTCCAACAATTGCTTTTTAATATAAGATGTCTCAAAATACAAATCTTCCGTGAATAAAAATTCCTGAATTTTTAATTTATTCCAACTATTATTTAAAGTTTTTTTCATTAATCTTGAATGATATGATGCGTTGTCCATGATAATCACACTATCTTTAAGTAATTTCCGAAGAAGACATTTTTCAAACCATCATTTAAAAATTGAACTTTCCATATCGTCATGATAATCCAGAGACGCGTTTTTAATTTGTTTTGCAGATATTAATAATGCATCGTCGACCCATCCATTTTCTCCAACGCAGTGTAAAATTATAATCCTCTTTCTTTTATTGGGCAGTACTGAGTTGAAACACTTTTTGTTATTATTTGTCCAATTTTTTTTTCACGGTGTCATGAGTATCATACCAGGTCTCATCTAAATAAACAATATTTCGTTTCATTTTTCGATACTCAGTTATCTGTCTGAAATAATTGTTTCTTAAAGAAATTATTCTAGTACTTTCCATTAATGTCTGTCTCTTGTCTATAGTTTTGTACTTAAAATTATTGGCTTTAAGAAATAATCGAAGTGTTGTTGCTGAACACGAGAGAATGCACTTTCGAACTAATTCATTTCAAAGGTTTTCAATAGTTGGAAAAATATTAGCCGCATACATTTGGTATATTGTTCTAGTTATAGATTCAATTAAGTGCGGTTTTATTTTTCTGAATTTGCCACAATCCTTTCTCTTCTGTCTAGAAGAAGATGTTTCTTCTATAATTTTGTAGCAGGTTGCTTTGGGAACTGCTATAATTTTGGGTTAAAAAACATGTTTTTAGACATTTAGACAATTCAGCACACAGTCCTTCATAAACATTTTTTAGCATACGTTTGGCATCATCAGAAAGGTATTAAAAATGTCGCTTAAGTTTAACTACACGCCTTTGTAAATCTTCCAATCGATTAGAGGGTTCCATTGTCTCTTCAGCTACATAATTATTATCGCACCACGGACGCAATATTTTAAAATTATCAAACGTATAAAAAAATAATCACGTAAAAACGTATCAAAAAAAGTAAAAAACGTAAAATATAAAATGTTTTTCGTATAAAGAACACTGAAAAAAGTCACTACTAAACTAACTTGCGGTTCACTATTTGAAATTAACTAAACGCTGTAGCAGTTATGATTTTACTAAAAATATTCTTGTCTCCCAAAAATCTGTTGGTCATATCCGCAATTTAAAAATAAAATATAAAAATTTGCCTACCTAAGTTTTCCCCGTCCCGTGCCGTCGAAACCTGATCCCTTATTTTATGACTCCGTAAGCTCAGTCAAATACTGATACATCTTACCCCAAGTATGAATAAGTCTACCGGCAAAAGATAATGCATTATGATTTGTCATAACAGCGATATCCGATGTTTTCATTGGTCGTTAGTCCACGTGGACCTATAATAAGTTCGATGAAAACTTAATTGGTTGATTGTTCATATCTGGTTCATATTTTAAAAGATTATACCAGGCACGTCTGAATGTTAATATCGAGTGGAATCTGGAAACTTTGTATTCGTCTGAGTCATTGATAATTTTACAGACTCCTGGTAAAGTACCTTTTTGTTGAATGATTTTATTACAGATACATATATTTTTGCACAGTCTCATGGAAATACGAGGCTACTATACCACTTTTGTTTGTCCATACGCGTGATGGGGCTCTGGGATGTTGGCACCTCATTGATCGAATTTCGTAAAAATAATTATGCCGTCTGAATGGTCACGTTTTGGTCACAAATGGTCAGTTGGTTTCAGCTTTTGGTCAGTTATGGTTAATTTTTTATTAAGAGTTGAAAATTTTCAAGGACAAACAAAGATGTTGGCACCTCATTGAACGAAATCTATAAAACAAATGACTGTATTCGATAGAGGTTAAAACGCTGACAAATGGTCAGATATACTGAGCGTTTGGTCAGTTGGTTTTTGCGGTGAAAATAATTATTAAAGTTGCAACAACCCTAGCACGCAAGCGCACTCCATTAAAAATTTTAAAAATACCAAGAATGTAGTTCCTTGCGACAATACACATTTTAGAAATACTAAGAAAACAGTAGTTTCCCGCGTTTTTCTAAATCACTATGTTACAGCTAGTATTCCTGAAACGTAATTATACCTTCTAAAAGGTTACAAATTGATATCCATTGGTCAGTTATTTCGAGAAATTGGTCAGTTCTATGTAATTTTTTATGAAGTATTGAAAAATTTTCAAGGACCGTTGATGTTAGTTTCTCATCTAAATCTTAACATTTTTACAGGACACCATGTCACATCTTAACATTTTACAGAACATATGTCAATGGACCCATTTTATTTTTTTCCAAATTGAAATAATCTTCGACTTTCAGAACTAAACATCGTTCTTTTTGAGATAACACTCTACGTTTCGACTGTATTGTATTTTCTTTCAAATAACTCATTTTACTTTTAAGTACAGCTTCACTACACTACTATAAAAAATAGGTACTTGTATAAAACTATTACATCCTAAAAAGAACGAGGATTGTACAACAGACGAAACAATCGAACACAAATTATTTAACAGCCAATGCTAAACAAGCATAAACACTGCATTGATTGTGAATGAAAAAACCGTTCGCATGTTTGAAATAAGATTTTTGCTGATTATATATTTTGCTAAATTATTAAATAATACCAATACAACCCACGACCATCAACTAATTTTTAACGATAAACAGAAGTGTAATATGACAAGTTTGAATTTTAAGGGTGTCGATAACAGAAAGATATTTTTAAATAGCATGAATGATTTTTCAATGATTTTGTGAATTTAAGAAATACATTACTAAACAAATGTTTAAAGTGTGTATAAAGGAGATTACAATTATTATGACACATGGTACTCCTTATTTTTCAAATAAATGTTCTTGTAAAGGCATAGCTTGATTATTGGGTAAACCTACATTATACGATACGTCGGAAGAAATTAAAAGAAAAATTAACATGTAATAAAGTCACTGTTTAAATAAATATTCCGTACTCGTACAATTTCAATAAAATATTAAAACCAATAAACGATAACTTGTTGAGCAGTGCTGATTGAAACAACAGAGCAGTAAAATGTTATTCATAAAGGTACCTAATGTAAAATATCTCGCCGCTAATCTGGTCCGTTAATAATAAAGTTACCAGCATTTAAGTGGAAAGCGGTCTTCTTCGGTGGAAAATACTTTAATGTGTTTATTGTGTGTTTGTTGGTATAAATATATACATGGGGATAGTGATTCGATTAATTTTATCTCACAGGCTTGGATTATTCATGCAATGATAAAGTCGCCCAGGGTAGTTCGTAAAATAATATAATATACCTAAAATAGACAAAAACTTATATTTGGGATGTTCAAAATAATGTTTTTTAAATAAGATTTTTTATATCTGGTTTTGGTAACACTTGAAATAGTCACGCGTAATCACTGAATAGGTCTCAACTTAAGTTACACATTTAACATTTTTAAAAGTACTTTTCCATTTCGATACACGTTATTATAATATTTCATAAATTATGCCTAACCATCTTTTTGTTAAGTGTCAGATAAGTGAATAGTCCAATAGATAAATATTCAGTATGAATGTTTATCTTAACGCTAGACCCTAATTTGTCACACCCTTCGATAAAAGAGTCGCCCTCACATTTTTAAAATTATCACCGCTCTTCAATTATCGCCCAATAAAATTTTATAAGCTGTTTTAAAACGAAATAATTAACTACGAGTGATCCAAAAGTTCTACATAAACTCTGTTAGTTACACACGTTTTTACGCCGTGAAAAAAAATATAGATTTAAAAACAGTTTGCTCGGATAATTTTAAAAATTGCGTTTATTTATACCAATGGGTTTTCTTTTCTCATACTTATAGCAATTTTAAAGTTATTATTCATGCGATTATTTGATTTTAGATTTTCTTTAATTATTTGTTGGCAAATTTTTTTTATTTAGTTTACTGTGCCTCAACCACAAGGTTATTGATACTGAGTCAATTTTGTTACTATATTAGGTACAATTTACAATGGAGAGAATAAAGAGAAAGTGATCAAAAAGAATACACTAAATTTTGTAATACAAATTCGTTTCTCGAATGAAATCTGGTACATTCTGAACAAGTTCTAATTGGCTAATGCAGGCCATTCACGTTCCGACTTGTGGTACGACTAGTGGTCCAACTTCTGCAGTTGGATCTGAAATCGGACCGTGAGTGGGCTAGTTGGATTAGTTGGACAACTAGTGGTACGACTAGTGGGACGACTTGAAGATCCGACTTCCGACTGGCGACGAAGTCGGAGCGTGAATGGTGAAGTTGGAAGTCGGATCACAGGTTGGATCGAAAATTTCCTCAGTCAGTTGACTTTCGGCACCTGTTACGTATGGGATTTCTTTGAAATACTTTACGCAAAGATCTCTAGTTCGCAAATATTTATTAGAAAATAAACTTTCAATTGCACGAAAATTACCTTTTTGTTAGGGCAAATCATTTTCCTTTCTGTAGATCTATTTCGGACATTCCTATACAGGTAAATTTTCGATACTCCGGATTGGCTACGGAAGAATTATCAACAAACAATGAAAATTAAATCATAGTTGTAGCAAAAGATCCCTAGTTCGCAAAAAAATAATAGAAAATACCTTTCAATTGCACGAACAATTATTCTTATTAAAAATATACGACACACACACAACAAAATAAATCCCAGCTCCAGTTTAAAACAAATAAAATATAGATTTTACACCTATACAAATCTTTAAAAACTATAATTTTTTCCTACATCTTAAAAAGTAATAAAAATCAAGAGTTGAAAAAATTAATTAGTTCAGCCCTAAACAAATACCTAGAGAAACTAAACCTAATTTTTAAATTATCATAACATACATATAAAGATAACAAGCACAGTGCTGTCATTTTTCTCCTCCTAATTATATTTTGCGTAGTGTTTATTCGATACATCCTAGAACTGAAGTTGGACCGCTAGTTGGATAGAAAGTCGGAGCGTGAGTGGAGACGAACATCCAACTAGTAGTCCTACTAAGTGGGACCACAAGTCGGAACGTGAATGGCCTGTCTAATGCAGGCCATTCACGTTCCGACTTGTGGTACGACTAGTGGTCCAACTTCTGCAGTTCAATCTGAAATCGGACCGTGAGTGGGCTAGTTGGATTAGTTGGACAACTAGTGGTACGACTAGTAGGACGACTTGAAGATCTGACTTCCGACTGGCGACGAAGTCGTAGCGTGAATGGTGAAGTTGGAAGTCGGATCACAGGTTGGATCGAAAATTTCCTCAGTCAGTTGACTTTCGGCACCTGTTACGTATGAGATTTCTATGAAATACTTTACGCAAAGATCTCTAGTTCGCGAATATTTAATAGAAAATAAACTTTCAATTACCTTTTTGTTAGGGCAAATCATTTTCCTTTCTGTAGATCTATTTCGGACAATCCTATACAGGTAAATTTCCGATACTCCGGATTGGCTACGGAAGAATTATCAACAAACAATGAAAATTAAATCATAGTTGTAGCAAAAGATCCCTAGATCGCAAAAAAATAATAGAAAATAACTTCCAATTGCACGAAAAATTATTCCTATTAAAAATATACGACACACACACACAACAAAATAAATCCCAGCTCCAGTTTAAAACAAATAAAATATAGATTTTATACCTATACAAATCTTTAAAAACTATAATTTTTTCCTACATCTTAAAAAGTCATAAAAATCAAGAGTTGAAAAAATTAATTAGTTCAGCCCTAGACAAATAACTAGATAAACGAAACCTAATTTTTAAACAAACATATCATATTTTTATATTCTGCGTAGTGTTTATTCGATACATTTTTTGGTTAAGTGATGTACACCATCATAAAAACAACCTAGAACTGAAGTTGGACCGCTAGTTGGATAGAAAGTCGGAGCGTGAGTGGAGACGAACATCCAACTAGTAGTCCGACTAAGTGGGACCACAAGTCGGGACGTGAATGGCCTGTCTAAGGATAACTGTAAGACCTTGTATAGAGTATTTTTTTGTTCTTGCTCGTATTTGATACACTGTGAGAATATGTTAAATATATACCATGTATTCATTGTACCATGATATTAAACGGTTAATCATTTACTATACTTTTCACAAACAAGTGATTTCTTCGAAGCCATCAGGTGCCCATACGTGAGCCGTTTGTGACCAAATTTTAGCCTATGAACAATTAAACTGTCTCTTCTACTTTTAAGTTAGGTAGCTAAAATAAGAATGTAAAGAGAATGTTACAGTGGATCCCGCAGGACCGCAGGAAAAAGGGAAGACCAAGAAAATCGTGGAGACAAGAAGTAAAAGGTGCAATGGAAGATAGGGGTCTACAAGTAGATGACTGGAACGATCGCAAGCGTTGGAAGCTAGGTTGCGAGATATATATATATATATATATATATATATATATATATATATATAATATATATATATATATATATAGCTAAAAGGTTTCGATGGTAGGTGATACTTTGTGTAATTTTGAGGTTGAATTCTTTCATTGGAGTTGTCAGGACTTTTTGATTACCTAAAATGTGTAAAGGAATCCAGATTAATAGATATTTTATTTGTTCCAGAAAAAAGTGAGACAATTTGTTGCTTCATGTATGGCATGAACAAATGGATGATCGGAATATATATTTTTAATCGAGTCGATGGAGGTAATCGAATCTGTACATATTGCAGTGTTCTTGGCTTGAGTTTGATTACACAAGCCTTTTAATGCTTTTAGGATAGCGTACAGCTCCCCTGTATGGATATAGGTGGATTGTGGAAGACAAAATATCTGAATGATACTATTTGATGTTGTTACAGAATATCCGACACCTGTCTCAGTTTTAGATGCCTCTGTGTATATAATCTCCTCATGAGAGTTTGTGTTGACCAGCTCTAGGAGATTGCCTTAGAATTTGGATGTTAGTTTCATTTTTGTAATACTTATTAAGCGAAAGACTAATTTTTGGTATGGTATTAATCCAAGATGGGGTTGATGACAGTTAGGAGTATCTGTTATTGAAAAATCAACAGGTCATGAAAGGTGAAATAAAATTTAAGGTAATGTCTGGTATTTATTGCTAGGATCACAATTATACTGTTTGTATATTAGTTTATATATATAGAATTGTTTTAATTCGAAGACACTCTAGCGCAAAGTATGTCAGTAGAAATTGTTGCCTGCGAAGCGAAAGGGGAAGTTCACCTTCACAGTGAAGACTGTCGGCGGGACTGGATCTGAAAGCTTCTAGGCATATTCGTAATTCAATATTCTGAATAATGTCAAGAGATCTCAAATAAGTATTTGATGCTGACATGTATATAAAGCATCCATAATTCATTCGAGAGCGAATGAGAGATCTGTATACCTTAATTACGATATCTTCATCAGCTCCCCACTGATCGTTTGCTAGAGATTTTAATAGATTTAATCTAGTTAAGCAATAAGTAATCCATGGTTTCCATGTTAGTCGACTAACAAAAATTAAATCTAGGGGGTCTGGAATCTTCAAAAGGCATTACAGTCCAGGACGCCGCCTGACTAACCTTAGCGCAGGATTCGTTTTTCGTACTCCCGGTGATAGTTCCCGAGTTACTTGCCCTCTCGTCGCCGAGTCTACGCCGAACGCCTATCTGCTAAACCAGACCCTTCTCTGTCATCCAGCCATCCGGAAGCGGAATGGCCGCTGTAAGGCCGGTATCACTTCCGAAGCACTACCTTTATTCATTCATTCTCCATTCATACACATCCACACTCTATTCATCAGCAAGGAAGTTCCCTGTCTCGTTCCATGTAGCGCATAGAAGACCCTCATCGCTCCTATTTCGGCATCATTCGCAGACGGGCATTTCTTCCATCCCCACAGTCTGACTCACGCACTCTAACTCATACAGTCTGACCCACTTTTCTAGCTTCACCTTTCAGCATCTTTCACTCTTATCTTTGCAGTTGGTCCAGCTGTATTTATTTCTTTCTCTTCCTTTTTCTTGATGACTGCACGGATATAGCTATGTATGTTAGTACAACCTGATTTATTGTCATTCTCACAATTATTCTCTCAATAATTTCTCTCACTGTAACAAAATTCACAACTGTCATTCTCTCCATTCAGTTCCTTTCCACTATCCATCTGCTGCAATCTAACATCACAGTGTCCGAGTATTCACAGTATGGGCATTCATCTATGTCAGTCTTTTTTATCCTGGATAGGTAGACCCTAAAACAGCTGTGTCCTGTGAGCACCTGCGTCAGGAAATAATCCAGTCGCCTGTGGCCACAGTCGACCCAATCTCTTATGTTCGGGATCAACATTTTCGCCCACTATGCCACATCCTCCGTGTTGTTCCATTCTTCGTGCCATCTTTCAATTGGCCTTTCCCTTTCCTGTCTTTTCTCGACCACAGTAAGGTTTGGGCCTCTTCTCTCATAGAGCTCTTTTCTTTTCACCGCTAAAACATGCAATGGAACACATTCGGTGATGGTCCATAAGGCTGCCGCAGATATAGTAATGTAGGCGCATGCCACTCGCAACAGACTTATTCTGTCCACTCGTGTCATGAGACTCTTATAGGCCGTTATCTCTACCGCCTCGCTTCAGACTGGTGCCGCGTAGAGGACGATCGACTAAACAACACCGTGTAAGACCCTTGTCCTTTCGGATTTGGGTCCTCCAATGTTCGGCAACACCCTCTCCAACGCAGCCGCACTATTCGCAGCCTTCCGGACCACCTCCAGCACGAGATCCCCCATTTTCCATTCTGGTGCAATGTCACTCCTAGGTACTTTACTTGTTTCTTGGGTGTTAAACATGCTCCCTCACATTTAACTTCAATACTTTGCCTGTTAAATGCATATCTATCAATTAGGCAATTGTAATATCAAAATTGATAATATTAAGCTCATTCATACAATAAATGATAGCTTCAAATTATTGACTACTGTGTGTGTGCGTGTGCGTGTGTGTGTGCAGCGATATTTGTGGTAACCTGTGTGAACATATTCCTGTATTATGGTAACTTCATAAATTGTGGTAACTTACACACGTTACCACAATTTTTTTTCTCAATATCTTCTTTGTTTTAGTAGTATTTACTATCAAAATAATTTTATATGCTCTTGTTTTCATTTGGCTTTCGATAGGTATTTTTTTTGCTAGGATAGGACCGAATAGAGCTAAAATAAAAAATGTATAACGCTGATTCTGCGTATGTTGCCAGAAATCAGGATGAGGCAGATTTAATTTACACACGCAATTGTGGCATCATGGGCGTGGTCGTAAAGTAGCGCCCTCTAAGATGACCTTGCGGTGTTGCACATTTCAGTTGAAATAAAACTAGTTTTATTTCGCATTTGGGAATAAATGGCATTAGTGTGTTAAAGGTGCCACAATAGTGCAACAATTTTCTTATACGCGATTTCGATGTTGACCATGTTAAGGATAATAATTTTAGGACAGGTTAAAAAAATATTAACTTTAAGAAAAGAAGCATTTTATCTCTCCAAACATTATAGTTAGCTTGAGTATCACATACTAATTTAAATAAAGTTGTCTATACTCAGTGATGTGCTCTGGTCATTCGTATAACTTTTCACATCTATTTTCTATGCAAATTATGTAAGTTTGTAAAAATCATAGAATTACTCGTCCTTTGGCGCGTATGACCCAATTGCGAATAAAAATTACTTGAAAAATAAATTTTGAATATGAAGGACAGTAAGAAAACCTAAATACTATGTTTCAAATTTTATCATTATTATCAAATTACAGCACCTATTGTGAGTTTAAGTTGTTAATTTAAAAGACTTATCACAAGATTTGCATCCGACCAGCTTGAAGAGAAAAATTGTGGAATTGTTGTTGGTCGCATACTCATTGTACTTTTTCGGATACGTGGAAACTATTTTATTTTTAAGTGAAGAATACTCTTTTTTAAATCTCAGAAAACTATGATTTCAGAATCAAATGATTTAAAGTGCTTTTCAAACATCTTCTTCTTGACTTACTGGAAATAGAGATTTCAAAACGCTAATCTTGGACCTTTTTTAAACAGAATGGTATATCCTATGATACCTAATTTTTAGAGCTGTATATAATAATTTAAAACACAAATCAAAGCGTTGCCACAAAAATAACGGATGTCAAATTTGAGCGTTTTTCTACATTATGCCGTTTTTTAACTCAACGGCCAATCATCAAAACACTATTGTGTTTACAGCAATTATTGTTTACTTTGTAATCTGATGGAGATTAGTATCAAATGGCATTTTAAAATTCAAATTGAAAAATCAGGCTCTGTATGCTAGACAAACCCATTGTAGACCCGGATTTATCTTTCCCAATTTCCTAATGTGATTTGATACCGCTATAGCAGTTATATCAATCCTTCTCTCAGAAGTACCCATACATTTATATAATAAAGTATGGAATATTCCATTTAAAAACAATGTTCAGAATCTGTCAATGTTCCTCAAGAAACAACTAAACGTTTGCAGAAAAAATGATAATAACAAAATAAATAAACAAATCGTCATCGCGTTATAAAGCAATTTAAACAAAAACTATGAACTTAAACGGCTTCTAAATCGTCTTTTTAAAAGTAGGGATTTTATGTTCAGTAGGGTCAAGAGACAAGCAGGTATCAAAATGATGTCAATATTAAAGGTCTTTCTTTAGCCGAAAACTTGAAATTTTCAACTCTTGTTTTTGTGCTAAAATCTTTTCATGCATCAACATTACCGTATTTAAGCTTGCTTAAGTAGGTAGGTACTTTTTAGAAAGTACTGTATAGAAATGTAAATACAGTCGATTCAAAACCACTGTTCTAATTCGGAATTGACTATGAATGAAATAAAGGACGACATTTTATCCCGAAATGTGTGTTTAATGTGGCCCATAATCTGTATTGCAATTTCTAAAATTTTAGAGTATTAACCTTATTTATGTGAGAAAACGAACTATGACAAATTTGTTATGGAGTGAAAACTTAATAATTGTCCAATTTCTTCAAAAATAAATGGATATTCTGGTTTGGTGATTGTAGTTCGTGAATCTGGAATTGATTTTGAATGTTCAATATTACAAACTCCTGAATGTTGACAAAACTCCTAGCTGCTAAATTAAATCAACTATGTGGAAATTACTTTTTACTGATGTTTCAGCCGTTCCTTTCTCAAAGTACTGATCAAAATGAAAAAAAAGAATTAATTTCATATTTGATATTTGTGACAGTTTGTCTGTTTTTGATAATACTATGAAATTTGCGCTCAACTGATGTCAATGGGAGTGTTTAGCCAACGTTAAGCGATTCAATGCTTTTATGATGTATAACAGCAGCCGCAGCAGTACCTTTGACAGTTTTCAACAATAATCAACATGTTATCAAATCTCACAGCCAAACTAATTATGATATTTCATAACTAATTCGTGTTCTTATTCTCGTTCCAAGACCATTACCTATTGTCGGGTATAATGTTGGCTATCATATTCGTTATTGTGACTATTAACACTAGCTTTAAATAATGATGTAGTCAATTTTCCGTACCTTTGCCTTAAATTTTTTAGCCATGATGTTCTTCTACCAGGAGCATGGTTATCTTGGTCCCTGATGAATGATCAAATGCAAAAGTTCATATTTTTCAGGATATCTCGTAATGTGCCAAGTATTCCAGATTGCATTTCTTTATTAAATTGACCAATTGTGTTGTTTATTTCAGCCATCTATATAGCACTGGAAAGATATAGCAATATGTCATACGTACGCGAAGATCAATTCTAAGATCGCATTTATTGCTATTTAACATAAAAATGCTGGGCTGCTGCATCGCTTAACGTTTGCTTGACGATTCCAATTATTTTCTAATTTGATCTGTATTTTAATCTTTTTACACTGGTCTGCTAATACTGGTATATGTTATATATAGATACACTAGGTCTAATTTTCGAGAAACAAGTCATCTAATGACACTTTCTAAATATTCATTTTTCAAATTTAAGGCAAATTGATATAAAGGAAAATAATTACCATTAAGAAAAATCATGGCTATCATAAATCAGAATGTTATTTTCAGATAATTCAGATTTTCACGGCCGAAAACTCTGCGTTTAGGTCCTGACCGATTGAGAAGCCCGGGTGCGCTATTGATAAAACATAGCTAGTGATAGATTGCTCTGATGAGCTAATTTTTTTTTAGACCAAAACCTCTATAAGGTTTTACCAACACCACCTGATTAGGTGTTTGAAATAAATAAATATTTATGTTGAATACCCTTATATTTGTATATTAGAATATTTTACAATGCATATGTAGGGAAATAATGTGGATATTTAGAGCAAACTAAGCTTATTTATCAAATACACATGTTATAAAACCTACTATTCTTTAAATTAGACCTGCTTGGAGGACAAAGAACAATGTGACAAATGCATTACAGAAAACAGAGCTATAGAAATCGGGAAACGTAACAGATTGCTTTTATAATCAGATCAAAACTTCAGGTCCCTTAAGCTAGCGGGGACACATGAGCGGAACCCAATTTAACCTACGTCATATTTTTCACCCATATTTCACTAATTTATTACCAATTCGATAATTTTTTACCCCCAAACCTACCTCTGATGGAAGCAGTTTCGCTAGCTTAATATTCAAGGTAGCAGAATTCTAAAAACAATATTTATGATATACTACAGTGTTTTGTTACGTTTTTACAAATTTTTTACCACCATAGGTAAGTATTTACCCCTCCATCACCCCGTACGAGAAGTCAATAAGTATGTTATGTTAAAATTTAAGGTAAAAAAATCTTCTTTTATAATTCTACTGTCCTCTACTTATAACTGAAATAAAAAAAGTATTTTATTAAATTTTTACTTGGCCAACCTGATAATTTTCCACTCCTAAACCAATCTTATTTGAAAACGTTCCCTCTAGCTTAATATTCAGTGGAGTTAAAAAAATATGTGGTATTTTTGAAATACAATAGTGTTCTGCTAGGCTTTTACGAATTTATTACCACTCTAGTAATTTTTTACTTCTCAACTCACCCCTATAGAAGTCAATAACTATGTTATGTTAAAATTTAAGGTGAAAAAATATTCTTTTAAAATTTCACTGTCCTCTCATCATCATCATCATCAACTAGCCTCTAACGTCCACTGCTGAACATAGGCCTCTCGCATGCTCTTCCACTTAGTCCGATTTTGCGCCACTGTCCTCTACTTATAACTAAAATAAAAAAGTGTTCTGTTTTCACTAAACTTTGACTACCCTGTAATTTTCGTCTCAATTGAATATTCTTAAAATATTTATCTCCTAAAATGTTTTCCAAGTAATATAAATTATTTATGCTATACAACTAATACTCTAACTATACAGTATGTTCTGACCAATCTTTAATACCCTTCTTATTTGAATATTATAATATTTAATACCTAAACTATTTTCGAAATTTTCAGGTAGGTACCTAATAAATACAAATATTTTAATCTTTTAACAATAGGTGCGCAAGGTATCTCGATCCGCCTTTATAATTAGCTAAATAATGTAATAGTCGTAATAAAACTATTGCAAATTGAATATTTCTTACCTGGTTATTATTACGTGAAATATAATAATTCAGTTTTATTTACTAAAACTCAACGTTGTTATTTTATATTCATAAAAGGGTACTAGCGACTCTAATCCCAGTAAATATTTTAAAACAGTTAAAATTTATAATTTTTGTAATAAAATACTTTCATATTTTCAACATTTAAACATTTAAAAAATATATATTATTTAACACAGAGTAATATTTCAAACTGCTTTTCAATTAGGGTAGTCTAGAGACCGACCGAATGTGATTTTTTTGGCCGAAGCCGAAGCCGATGCCGAAGTTCGGCCTGAAGGATACCTTCGGCCGAAGCCGAAGCCGAAGCCGAAGCCGAAGGTGACTAAAAATATACCTATTACCTATTATATGTTAATAATTTAAATAATGTGCATTATATTGTTATTAACTGATAAGTCATAAACAAAAATATAAAATTATGAGATAAAAAAGTCAAATATTTATACATTATTTGGTAATAGAAGCGATAATAAAAATAAATAACATTAAAAAACATTAAAGCAAGTGAGTATTTATGATTACTGGATCTGGTAGTTAATATTCGAAATCAAACATCCTAATATTATACGCAAGAAAAAGAAGCTTGTCAGCATCATATATTTCACGGGTAAATAAGTACTATTAGCAAAGCTGCACCCACGAGAGAATAAACTTAAACTGTTGTAAAATATTTAATATTTGCATTCATAGTCGATGGTCGATGTTTTGCCATTTAGGTATCTATTTAAAACACCAGTAATCGTAAGTTTTAACAAATACAATAAAATTATTACCATAATTTTACTTCGTGAGAAATATTCAAATGAAGATCTTTAAGACATCTTGGCCTATTGTTAAAATTTATATCCTACCTACTATTACCTGACCTGAAAGTTTGTAAAACGTTTTAGTTGAGGGTAGAAAATAGTGTGTAAATATTATTCAAATTATCAAAGACTCGCCGAAGCGTATTGTTCAGAGATTATTTCATTTCTATAGTCACCTTCGGCAAAACCTTCGGCTTTGTTTTGGCCGAAGGTTTAAATATTGGCCGAAGGTGGCCGAAGCCGATGCCGAAGCCGATTAATCGGTCGGTCTCTAGGGTAGTCGAGAAAAAATTACTAGTCTGGTAAAAATATAGTAAAAATCTAGCAGAGCACTTTTGTATTTCCAAAGAGATTTTGCATTTAGCTAGAGTGAATGTGTAGCTCATGGAATATTTTCCAATAACTGTCGCTTAAGGCGTAAAAAATTATAAGGGAAAGTCAAATTCAGTAAAAACTAGGCAAGCAATTTATACTTCCAGATACAAGTAGAGTACAGTAAACTTGTAAAAATAGATTTTATATCATAGTTTATTCGTCTTCCGGGTTTGGACCGTGTCATTTGTGAGTGACCCAAAAGTGGGTTCATCTCGACGTTTCGCTACAATTGTATGTAGCTTCTTCAGGAGAACAAAAAAGAAAAAAGAGAAAGAAAGAAGAAAACAAAACAAAGGAACAGGAAGATGGGTAGTTAGCAACGGTAACTCAGTTACTCAACGCAACCAGAGGCGAATACTAACTACCAAGATGGGCATTTGGTCACAGTAACTCAACTACTCAACGCAGCCAGAGGTGAAAACCAAATGCCAGGACAGGGATTCACGTCCAACAGCTCAGAACACTAACGCGTCGAGAGGCGGGGAGTGAATCCGACGATTACTCCGCTACTGCTCTATTTATAGTCGCGGTGCCTGTCGTGTCGGGACGTATCGGCACACTTCGTGGCGCGAACGTCAAGAAGCGCGCGCTGGCCAATCATGTGGCTGCATCGTAGTGGCGGGACCGGACGGCGGTTCTAGACTGAGATTCCAGATGGGAGACAAGTGGTATCCTTCCTCTCGATTGATATTATGGGGATTTTTTCGGATCTCTAGAGATTCGCGGATTTTCCTGGAATAAAAGAAGGGGCTTTTAGAAATAATATGGGTTTTTTCGAACAATATGGAATGACCGGTTTCTTGGCAGTGTTCTGCAACTGCAGAATGGGAGAAAAGACCTGATCGAATGCATCTTTGATGCTCTTGAATCCGAGTTTTGACGGAACGACCAGTTTCGCCAATATACACATGTCCACATGAACAAGGAATAGAATAGACACCACAGGAAGATAGGGGCGGTAATGGGTCCTTAGGAGAGGGTAGATATTGTGAGATTCTCTTGGGTGGTCGAAAAGTAGTCCTGATACCTTCTTTGCGAAGAATTTTGCCAATCCTATCAGTGACATTTCGAATATACGGAAGAAAAGCCACAGGAGTATTACCCGAAGATTCTGAATTTGTCGTCCTAGGGTGTAAAGGGGGATGTAGATGTCGGTGTGTAATATTTTGAATTGTGGACTTGGAGTAACCGTTGGCGACAAGGGTTTTTTGGAAGACGAATAAACTATAATTCTGACTCTGGCCGTGGAAGCCTACGATTTCATTTGACCAACCTCTACGGGGAGGTTATATTCCGCAAAACCTCAGAGTTCTCCAATCTTCGCTCTAAAGTTTCATCTCTACTTTCTTCGCTCACCTTCCTCTCTAGATGTCGTGATAACAACTTGGTTCCCAATTTTCTTGTTCTAAAACATCACATTTCCTCTTCATCTTCTTCCCGAATTCTACATCGAGCCAGCCTATCTCTACTTCGTGAACGGATTCAACATATTCGAAAAACCCTTAATTTTCAATCCCAAAAACTTTTTAAGCTGCATCTTGAACTCTCCAGTATTCTTAGTGTCGATGATTGGTCACTTTTAGACCGCATTTCCTATCATCAAGCCGATAAAATCCTTCTTCTAAGCAACGAAACTCACAAAAAGAAATTCCAATCCCTTGTATCTAAGAAGAAAAAATCACATTCCACCACTTCTACTTCTCATTCACCTCTCACTAACACCGTCGTTAATCTTTCTTCTCACCAATTAACAAGTGCAGAAAGCAGTCTTCTATCTAAAGGTCTTAATTTTGCTATCACTCCTTCCAGAATTCCTACCGAAGAAATAGTTTCAAATGTGGAAGCGGCACTCCGCACAATTCCCAAAATTCCAGCCGACCGTATCCGCTTTGACGTCGCTAAATGTCTTGATACAGCCAAAATCCCTACTTCCAATATATCTCGTGAGGAATTCATAGCTCTCAAAAATCTCCGTTCTCTTTCTGAGATAATAATCCTTCCTGCAGACAAAGGTAATGCCACTGTCATCCTGGATACTCCTTCCTACATAGAGAAAGTAAACGACTTACTTAGGGATACATCCTGTTATAATACAATTTCTCGAGACCCCACTCCTAGAGTCGAACGCGAAATTGCCCATGTCATCAAACAATCCGATCTTTCCGATGATATTAAGAAGTCCATAGTTCCGAAAAACTCCATCTGCCCCAGAATTTATGGTCTTCCCAAAATCCATAAAGATAACGTACCTCTTCGTCCCATTGTGACTACGATTAACTCTCCTACCTACAAACTCGCAAAGTACTTGTCGAATCAGTTTAAGACCTATACTGGTCGTACCTCTTCTTATGTCCGAAATTCCACACATTTCATCACCTTAATCTCCTCTCTCACAGTCGATCCCCAAGACATTCTCGTCAGTTTCGATGTATCATCCCTATTTACCAATATCCCCATACATGACTCTCTAGTTGTTCTGCGAGATCACTTGACCAATGATAACAAGTCTTTGGTTTTGGCAGATCTTGCGGAAAAATGCCTCCTTTCAACATATTTTTCTTTTAGAGGCAATTTCTACAAACAAATATCTGGAACACCAATGGGTTCTCCCCTTTCCCCTGTCATTGCTGACATTTTCATGGAAGCCTTTGAGTCTTTAGCCCTAGAATCTTACCCCTTAAAACCAAAAGTCTGGTTCCGCTACGTTGATGATACATTTATCATCTGGCCCCATGGTCAACATACCCTTTCTCCCTTCCTAGATCATCTTAACTCACAACATCCGAGTATAAAATTCACAATGGAAGTAGAAAATAATCGGTCCCTTCCCTTTCTCGATGTGTTAGTCACCTCCAAGCCCAATGGCCGATTGGGTCACTCTGTTTATAGAAAAAAGACTCACACGAATCGTTACCTACATGCTTCATCACACCACCATCCTGCCCAAAAGAATTCTGTGATCAACTCTCTCATCCATCGGGCCATTTCGATTTCTGAACCCGACAACCTTAGAGAAGAACTTGGCCATCTGCAAAAAACCCTTGTCGCCAACGGTTACTCCAAGTCCACAATTCAAAATATTACACACCGACATCTACATCCCCCTTTACACCCTAGGACGACAAATTCAGAATCTTCGGGTAATACTCCTGTGGCTTTTCTTCCGTATATTCGAAATGTCACTGATAGGATTGGCAAAATTCTTCGCAAAGAAGGTATCAGGACTACTTTTCGACCACCCAAGAGAATCTCACAATATCTACCCTCTCCTAAGGACCCATTACCGCCCCTATCTTCCTGTGGTGTCTATTCTATTCCTTGTTCATGTGGACATGTGTATATTGGCGAAACTGGTCGTTCCGTCAAAACTCGGATTCAAGAGCATCAAAGATGCATTCGATCAGGTCTTTTCTCCCATTCTGCAGTTGCAGAACACTGCCAAGAAACCGGTCATTCCATATTGTTCGAAAAAACCCATATTATTTCTAAAAGCCCCTTCTTTTATTCCAGGAAAATCCGCGAATCTCTAGAGATCCGAAAAAATCCCCATAATATCAATCGAGAGGAAGGATACTACTTGTCTCCCATCTGGAATCTCAGTCTAGAACCGCCGTCCGGTCCCGCCACTACGATGCAGCCACATGATTGGCCAGCGCGCGCTTCTTGACGTTCGCGCCACGAAGTGTGCCGATACGTCCCGACACGACAGGCACCGCGACTATAAATAGAGCGGTAGCGGAGTAATCGTCGGATTCACTCCCCGCCTCTCGACGCGTTAGTGTTCTGAGCTGTTGGACGTGAATCCCTGTCCTGGCATTTGGTTTTCACCTCTGGCTGCGTTGAGTAGTTGAGTTACTGTGACCAAATGCCCATCTTGGTAGTTAGTATTCGCCTCTGGTTGCGTTGAGTAACTGAGTTACCGTTGCTAACTACCCATCTTCCTGTTCTTTGTTTGTTTTCTTCTTTCTTTCTCTTTTTTCTTTTTTGTTCTCCTGAAGAAGCTACATACAATTGTAGCGAAACGTCGAGATGAACCCACTTTTGGGTCACTCACAAATGACACGGTCCAAACCCGGAAGACGAATAAACTATAATTCTGACTCTGGCCGTGGAAGCCTACGATTTCATTTGACCAACCTCTACGGGGAGGTTATATTCCGCAAAACCTCAGAGTTCTCCAATCTTCGCTCTAAAGTTTCATCTCTACTTTCTTCGCTCACCTTCCTCTCTAGATGTCGTGATAACAACTTGGTTCCCAATTTTCTTGTTCTAAAACATCACATTTCCTCTTCATCTTCTTCCCGAATTCTACATCGAGCCAGCCTATCTCTACTTCGTGAACGGATTCAACATATTCGAAAAACCCTTAATTTTCAATCCCAAAAACTTTTTAAGCTGCATCTTGAACTCTCCAGTATTCTTAGTGTCGATGATTGGTCACTTTTAGACCGCATTTCCTATCATCAAGCCGATAAAATCCTTCTTCTAAGCAACGAAACTCACAAAAAGAAATTCCAATCCCTTGTATCTAAGAAGAAAAAATCACATTCCACCACTTCTACTTCTCATTCACCTCTCACTAACACCGTCGTTAATCTTTCTTCTCACCAATTAACAAGTGCAGAAAGCAGTCTTCTATCTAAAGGTCTTAATTTTGCTATCACTCCTTCCAGAATTCCTACCGAAGAAATAGTTTCAAATGTGGAAGCGGCACTCCGCACAATTCCCAAAATTCCAGCCGACCGTATCCGCTTTGACGTCGCTAAATGTCTTGATACAGCCAAAATCCCTACTTCCAATATATCTCGTGAGGAATTCATAGCTCTCAAAAATCTCCGTTCTCTTTCTGAGATAATAATCCTTCCTGCAGACAAAGGTAATGCCACTGTCATCCTGGATACTCCTTCCTACATAGAGAAAGTAAACGACTTACTTAGGGATACATCCTGTTATAATACAATTTCTCGAGACCCCACTCCTAGAGTCGAACGCGAAATTGCCCATGTCATCAAACAATCCGATCTTTCCGATGATATTAAGAAGTCCATAGTTCCGAAAAACTCCATCTGCCCCAGAATTTATGGTCTTCCCAAAATCCATAAAGATAACGTACCTCTTCGTCCCATTGTGACTACGATTAACTCTCCTACCTACAAACTCGCAAAGTACTTGTCGAATCAGTTTAAGACCTATACTGGTCGTACCTCTTCTTATGTCCGAAATTCCACACATTTCATCACCTTAATCTCCTCTCTCACAGTCGATCCCCAAGACATTCTCGTCAGTTTCGATGTATCATCCCTATTTACCAATATCCCCATACATGACTCTCTAGTTGTTCTGCGAGATCACTTGACCAATGATAACAAGTCTTTGGTTTTGGCAGATCTTGCGGAAAAATGCCTCCTTTCAACATATTTTTCTTTTAGAGGCAATTTCTACAAACAAATATCTGGAACACCAATGGGTTCTCCCCTTTCCCCTGTCATTGCTGACATTTTCATGGAAGCCTTTGAGTCTTTAGCCCTAGAATCTTACCCCTTAAAACCAAAAGTCTGGTTCCGCTACGTTGATGATACATTTATCATCTGGCCCCATGGTCAACATACCCTTTCTCCCTTCCTAGATCATCTTAACTCACAACATCCGAGTATAAAATTCACAATGGAAGTAGAAAATAATCGGTCCCTTCCCTTTCTCGATGTGTTAGTCACCTCCAAGCCCAATGGCCGATTGGGTCACTCTGTTTATAGAAAAAAGACTCACACGAATCGTTACCTACATGCTTCATCACACCACCATCCTGCCCAAAAGAATTCTGTGATCAACTCTCTCATCCATCGGGCCATTTCGATTTCTGAACCCGACAACCTTAGAGAAGAACTTGGCCATCTGCAAAAAACCCTTGTCGCCAACGGTTACTCCAAGTCCACAATTCAAAATATTACACACCGACATCTACATCCCCCTTTACACCCTAGGACGACAAATTCAGAATCTTCGGGTAATACTCCTGTGGCTTTTCTTCCGTATATTCGAAATGTCACTGATAGGATTGGCAAAATTCTTCGCAAAGAAGGTATCAGGACTACTTTTCGACCACCCAAGAGAATCTCACAATATCTACCCTCTCCTAAGGACCCATTACCGCCCCTATCTTCCTGTGGTGTCTATTCTATTCCTTGTTCATGTGGACATGTGTATATTGGCGAAACTGGTCGTTCCGTCAAAACTCGGATTCAAGAGCATCAAAGATGCATTCGATCAGGTCTTTTCTCCCATTCTGCAGTTGCAGAACACTGCCAAGAAACCGGTCATTCCATATTGTTCGAAAAAACCCATATTATTTCTAAAAGCCCCTTCTTTTATTCCAGGAAAATCCGCGAATCTCTAGAGATCCGAAAAAATCCCCATAATATCAATCGAGAGGAAGGATACTACTTGTCTCCCATCTGGAATCTCAGTCTAGAACCGCCGTCCGGTCCCGCCACTACGATGCAGCCACATGATTGGCCAGCGCGCGCTTCTTGACGTTCGCGCCACGAAGTGTGCCGATACGTCCCGACACGACAGGCACCGCGACTATAAATAGAGCGGTAGCGGAGTAATCGTCGGATTCACTCCCCGCCTCTCGACGCGTTAGTGTTCTGAGCTGTTGGACGTGAATCCCTGTCCTGGCATTTGGTTTTCACCTCTGGCTGCGTTGAGTAGTTGAGTTACTGTGACCAAATGCCCATCTTGGTAGTTAGTATTCGCCTCTGGTTGCGTTGAGTAACTGAGTTACCGTTGCTAACTACCCATCTTCCTGTTCTTTTGTTTTCTTCTTTCTTTCTTTTTTCTTTTTTGTTCTCCTGAAGAAGCTACATACAATTGTAGCGAAACGTCGAGATGAACCCACTTTTGGGTCACTCACAAATGACACGGTCCAAACCCGGAAGACGAATAAACTATAATTCTGACTCTGGCCGTGGAAGCCTACGATTTCATTTGACCAACCTCTACGGGGAGGTTATATTCCGCAAAACCTCAGAGTTCTCCAATCTTCGCTCTAAAGTTTCATCTCTACTTTCTTCGCTCACCTTCCTCTCTAGATGTCGTGATAACAACTTGGTTCCCAATTTTCTTGTTCTAAAACATCACATTTCCTCTTCATCTTCTTCCCGAATTCTACATCGAGCCAGCCTATCTCTACTTCGTGAACGGATTCAACATATTCGAAAAACCCTTAATTTTCAATCCCAAAAACTTTTTAAGCTGCATCTTGAACTCTCCAGTATTCTTAGTGTCGATGATTGGTCACTTTTAGACCGCATTTCCTATCATCAAGCCGATAAAATCCTTCTTCTAAGCAACGAAACTCACAAAAAGAAATTCCAATCCCTTGTATCTAAGAAGAAAAAATCACATTCCACCACTTCTACTTCTCATTCACCTCTCACTAACACCGTCGTTAATCTTTCTTCTCACCAATTAACAAGTGCAGAAAGCAGTCTTCTATCTAAAGGTCTTAATTTTGCTATCACTCCTTCCAGAATTCCTACCGAAGAAATAGTTTCAAATGTGGAAGCGGCACTCCGCACAATTCCCAAAATTCCAGCCGACCGTATCCGCTTTGACGTCGCTAAATGTCTTGATACAGCCAAAATCCCTACTTCCAATATATCTCGTGAGGAATTCATAGCTCTCAAAAATCTCCGTTCTCTTTCTGAGATAATAATCCTTCCTGCAGACAAAGGTAATGCCACTGTCATCCTGGATACTCCTTCCTACATAGAGAAAGTAAACGACTTACTTAGGGATACATCCTGTTATAATACAATTTCTCGAGACCCCACTCCTAGAGTCGAACGCGAAATTGCCCATGTCATCAAACAATCCGATCTTTCCGATGATATTAAGAAGTCCATAGTTCCGAAAAACTCCATCTGCCCCAGAATTTATGGTCTTCCCAAAATCCATAAAGATAACGTACCTCTTCGTCCCATTGTGACTACGATTAACTCTCCTACCTACAAACTCGCAAAGTACTTGTCGAATCAGTTTAAGACCTATACTGGTCGTACCTCTTCTTATGTCCGAAATTCCACACATTTCATCACCTTAATCTCCTCTCTCACAGTCGATCCCCAAGACATTCTCGTCAGTTTCGATGTATCATCCCTATTTACCAATATCCCCATACATGACTCTCTAGTTGTTCTGCGAGATCACTTGACCAATGATAACAAGTCTTTGGTTTTGGCAGATCTTGCGGAAAAATGCCTCCTTTCAACATATTTTTCTTTTAGAGGCAATTTCTACAAACAAATATCTGGAACACCAATGGGTTCTCCCCTTTCCCCTGTCATTGCTGACATTTTCATGGAAGCCTTTGAGTCTTTAGCCCTAGAATCTTACCCCTTAAAACCAAAAGTCTGGTTCCGCTACGTTGATGATACATTTATCATCTGGCCCCATGGTCAACATACCCTTTCTCCCTTCCTAGATCATCTTAACTCACAACATCCGAGTATAAAATTCACAATGGAAGTAGAAAATAATCGGTCCCTTCCCTTTCTCGATGTGTTAGTCACCTCCAAGCCCAATGGCCGATTGGGTCACTCTGTTTATAGAAAAAAGACTCACACGAATCGTTACCTACATGCTTCATCACACCACCATCCTGCCCAAAAGAATTCTGTGATCAACTCTCTCATCCATCGGGCCATTTCGATTTCTGAACCCGACAACCTTAGAGAAGAACTTGGCCATCTGCAAAAAACCCTTGTCGCCAACGGTTACTCCAAGTCCACAATTCAAAATATTACACACCGACATCTACATCCCCCTTTACACCCTAGGACGACAAATTCAGAATCTTCGGGTAATACTCCTGTGGCTTTTCTTCCGTATATTCGAAATGTCACTGATAGGATTGGCAAAATTCTTCGCAAAGAAGGTATCAGGACTACTTTTCGACCACCCAAGAGAATCTCACAATATCTACCCTCTCCTAAGGACCCATTACCGCCCCTATCTTCCTGTGGTGTCTATTCTATTCCTTGTTCATGTGGACATGTGTATATTGGCGAAACTGGTCGTTCCGTCAAAACTCGGATTCAAGAGCATCAAAGATGCATTCGATCAGGTCTTTTCTCCCATTCTGCAGTTGCAGAACACTGCCAAGAAACCGGTCATTCCATATTGTTCGAAAAAACCCATATTATTTCTAAAAGCCCCTTCTTTTATTCCAGGAAAATCCGCGAATCTCTAGAGATCCGAAAAAATCCCCATAATATCAATCGAGAGGAAGGATACCACTTGTCTCCCATCTGGAATCTCAGTCTAGAACCGCCGTCCGGTCCCGCCACTACGATGCAGCCACATGATTGGCCAGCGCGCGCTTCTTGACGTTCGCGCCACGAAGTGTGCCGATACGTCCCGACACGACAGGCACCGCGACTATAAATAGAGCGGTAGCGGAGTAATCGTCGGATTCACTCCCCGCCTCTCGACGCGTTAGTGTTCTGAGCTGTTGGACGTGAATCCCTGTCCTGGCATTTGGTTTTCACCTCTGGCTGCGTTGAGTAGTTGAGTTACTGTGACCAAATGCCCATCTTGGTAGTTAGTATTCGCCTCTGGTTGCGTTGAGTAACTGAGTTACCGTTGCTAACTACCCATCTTCCTGTTCCTTGTTTGTTTTCTTCTTTCTTTCTTTTTTCTTTTTTGTTCTCCTGAAGAAGCTACATACAATTGTAGCGAAACGTCGAGATGAACCCACTTTTGGGTCACTCACAAATGACACGGTCCAAACCCGGAAGACGAATAAACTATAATTCTGACTCTGGCCGTGGAAGCCTACGATTTCAGATTTTATATCACCTTAAATTTTAACCTAGCAGAACTATTGGCTTCTCATAGAAGGTAGTTGAAGGGTGAAAAAATTACTAGGGTGGTAATAAATAAGCAAAATCTAGTAGCACAGCGTTGGATTATTTCATATTTTCGAAAAGATTTTTCTTTTGTATTCAGCTAGCGTAAATGTGTGGCTGGTAGAATTGGAGTAGTTGGTTAACATTTAGTAAAAACTAACAGAGCAGTTTCTTATTTTAAATAGAGTACAGTATAATTACAAAAAAAAAGTCTTCACCTTAAATGTTAACTTAGCAGAATTATTGACTTCTCACAAGGGTTTGTCGGGGGTAAAAATTACTATAGTGATAATAAATTCGTAAAAACCTAGCAGAACACTGTGGTATTTCGAACTTTTCTTTTTAAATCCACTGGCGCGAATATTAAGCCAGTGGAAATGTTTACAAATAGGAATGGTTTAGGGGTAGAACATTATCAAGGTGGACAATGTTTAGTAAAAAGTTAACAGAACAGCTTTTCATTTCAGTTATAAGTGAAGGACGGTGAAATTGCAAAACAAGATCTTTTTACCTTAATTTTAACCGTAGTTGAGTTGTGAATAATTACGAGGATGGTCATAAATTCGTAAAAACTAAGCCCAACACTGTGGTATTTAAAAAGTATTTTTTTAAATTCCGATGGCTCGAATATTATGCTAGCCGGAACGTTTCCAAAAAAGAAAAAAAAATTTTTATGTCACATTTCGAAATAACAGAAATATCACAAGGGATAGGTAAGGGCCGAAAAATTACTAGGGTGGTAATAAATTTGTAAACACCTAGCAGAACACTGTGGTATATCAAATATATTTTTTTGGAATTTTGTTAGCTTGAATATTAAGCAAGGGGAATCGGTCCCATTAGGGGTAGGTTTGGGGGTGAAGAATTATCGGGCTGGTAATAAATTAGACAAAAATGGGTAAAAAATGAGCCATAGGCAAATAGCTTTTTTTTTAATTCTGCTAGCTTGAACCTTAATCCAGTAGAATCGCTCCTCTTAAGAGTGGTTTGGGGGCGAAAAATTATTAGGGTGATAATTGTTGCGTTCTGCACATACGATGACCTCAATATATCATTTAGGGTAATCCTGAAGGGGGAGAGAAGATCTTCTGTTCAATCTAGAACTCGCTGGTTTCCCCCTTTCGAAATGGGTATGTATATTCAACTGTATAAAACACTATTTTAAAAAGGTGTAAAATTAAACATAAATATAAATAACCAAATATACCATTATGATTAAAGAAGAATATACAAACTTAAAATTACGCAATACGAAACGACATACCAAAAGACAACCAGAAACCAACTAAAACAAAAATGTCGATTCTATAAAAAACCACTGACAAAACAAAAGACAAAACCTACCATAGGCGCAAACAGACTATACATAAAAAGATAAAAGCCAAATTAATAATCTTACCAAAAAAAAAATCAACCTAAATAAGGATATAATATTTTAACGCTGTAAAAACAAATTAAGAATGCGGTGCATACAAATAATTAATAAGTACAATTATTAAAACAAAACATACAAGAAATAAAATCGGTATTAACAAAATACAAAAAAAATATACAATACAGTAAATAAACCGAAACAAATGCAAAATGTCCAATTGACTATGTTCAATCGCGATCGCGGCTTAAATGCGATGAAGTTCCAAATATCAAATAAATATACCAGGTGCACGTACTTGATATAAGCAGCAACAAATTAATATGGTGTATTGTTCCTTACCCATGAAAAAGATAGCGCCAACGCTATCGCAAATTATGTCTTCAGCGACACTTCAACTACCAAAGTTTGTGATGCACATTAGCGTCTTTCTTGGCCGATGCGGAATCAGGTACTCTTTGTCTTCACATTGTTCACATACACATATTCATCGTTTGAGAGATACTTTTCGACTCTGGTTTTGTATGGAACGCAAACCCTTATTTTAGGTACACACACATGTACTGATATTTCGCAGATGGCCCGCCTTGCAATTTTTAGCCCTTAAAACGGCTGTGTCACTTACAGGCAAACCTGGTTTAAAATATACGAGGAGAAAAGAAATTATCAAAAAGTCTGTTAATACATTTACAAATATTTATATACAGTTGCGAAACTGCAACAATAATAAATTAGTGAAAAATGGTGAAAAAATATGGCATAGGTTAAATTGGATTATGCTCATGTGTCCCTGCTAGCTTAGGGGTCCTCAAATAATTCATTGTTACCGTTCAAATTGATCTGACGAATTTTATATGTATATACCAACTGTCAATAAAAAGTATGGAATATATGGTTTTTTGCTACGCGTAGTACTAAATTTAAGGTGGAAATCGCTTATAGAATAAAATTATTTCTGTCCTTGTTTAAAAAATTATAAAATTGCTGGAGCACGTCGATTATAAATATGCACTTTTTAAATATAATGTACAAGGTGACTCACGCAAGTCTACCATAGTCCAAAAGCTTTGTTTTCATGGAACATCCTATATATTTATATATTCTTGAAAGCTCCTTAAAAACTTGACCTCAACGAACTATATCATGTAAAGTCTATTATGAATATTACAGGGTAGGTAGTATGTTAAAATTATATAGTGTGAAAACCACTTATGGAATACAATTGTCTTTGTCCTTATTTTAGAAAATTATTAAAAACGCCAACACAAGTCAACTTTTAAATTCAAATTTACATTTTTCAAACATACATTTAAATGTACAGGTTCAGTCACGCATGTCTAGCAGAGTCCATTATCTTTATTTTTAGTGGAACACCCTGTATATTTATATGTTTTTTAAATCTATTTAACAAGTTGATAATATAAAGTATGATTTTTTATGAATATTATAAGGTGAACTTTTAAATTGTATATAACATTTGTCAAGAAATTAAATACAAAACTCAATATATTGATAATTAGTTCACAAAATGGATGTCTGTATTTAGATTATTAAAAAAAAAGCATTATTTAAAGTATAATTAATGATTAATTTAAAAATTTTGTTTATTTAACGTCTTCACAAACATTATACATAGTTTCAAAATTTCAGCTTGAATTAATCATACTAGACTCTACATAATGTATTTATTTGAGATGAGGCTAAAGCTTCTAAAAACATAAAAATATACAATGAAAACTAAAGATGATGCACTAAATAAAAAAAAAAATTAATAGTAACCAACTGACTATCCGTATCACAGAAAAGGTAAAGCAGAAACTTGTTCCTATAACAAATATGGCAACATGGCCTTCAAACACACTGTCTATGCAGCCATATTTGTGGCATCCCGAAACACAGATATCTGGTACGGATATATTTGTGGCATCTTTTTCACACAGTTTCTGATCACCAAATAATTGTGGAATCCGGTGCCACAATTATATTCGCCGATAATATTCATACCATGGAGTGTATCGAAATAATTCCTATCCATAAACACTCTGCTCGAAGGGTGCCAGTATCATAGTATGTTTACTTCGATTTGCCACAATTGAGGATATAGTATGCGATGCCACAAATATTGCGAAACGTGTATAGGTGTGTGTGTGTGTGTGTGTGTGTGTGTGTGTGCAGCGATATTTGTGGTAACCTGTGTGAACATATTCCTGTATTATGGT
The DNA here is from genome assembly GCA_918026665.1 of Diabrotica balteata. NCBI lineage: Eukaryota > Metazoa > Arthropoda > Insecta > Coleoptera > Chrysomelidae > Diabrotica > Diabrotica balteata. The sequence continues at coordinate 52,118,407 of OU898285.1, read as the reverse complement.
AACTTCATAAATTGTGGTAACTTACACACGTTACCACAATTTTTTTTCTCAATATCTTCTTTGTTTTAGTAGTATTTCCTATCAAAATAATTTTATATGCTCTTGTTTTCATTTGGCTTTCGATAGGTATTTTTTTTGCTAGCATAGGACCGAATAGAGCTAAAATAAAAAATGTATAACGCTGATTCTGCGTATGTTGCCAGAAATCAGGATGAGGCAGATTTAATTTACACACGCAATTGTGGCATCATGGGCGTGGTCGTAAAGTAGCGCCCTCTAAGATGACCTTGCGGTGTTGCACATTTCAGTTGAAATAAAACTAGTTTTATTTCGTATTTGGAAATAAATGGCATTAGTGTGTTAAAGGTGCCACAATAGTGCAACAATTTTCTTATACGCGATTTCAATGTTGACCATGTTAAGGATAATAATTTTAGGACAGGTTAAAAAAATATTAACTTTAAGAAAAGAAGCATTTTATCTCTCCAAACATTATAGTTAGCTTGAGTATCACATACTAATTTAAATAAAGTTGTCTATACTCAGTGATGTGCTCTGGTCATTCGTATAACTTTTCACATCTATTTTCTATGCAAATTATGTAAGTTTGTAAAAATCATAGAATTACTCGTCCTTTGGCGCGTATGACCCAATTGCGAATAAAAATTACTTGAAAAATAAATTTTGAATATGAAGGACAATAAGAAAACCTAAATACTATGTTTCAAATTTTATCATTATTATCAAATTACAGCACTTATTGTGAGTTTAAGTTGTTAATTTAAAAGACTTATCACAAGATTTGCATCCGACCAGCTTGAAGAGAAAAATTGTGGAATTGTTGTTGGTCGCATACTCATTGTACTTTTTCGGATACGTGGAAACTATTTTATTTTTAAGTGAAGAATACTCTTTTTTAAATCTCAGAAAACTATGATTTCAGAATCAAATGATTTAAAGTGCTTTTCAAACATCTTCTTCTTGACTTACTGGAAATAGAGATTTCAAAACGCTAATCTTGGACCTTTTTTAAACAGAATGGTATATCCTATGATACCTAATTTTTAGAGCTGTATATAATAATTTAAAACACAAATCAAAGCGTTGCCACAAAAATAACGGATGTCAAATTTGAGCGTTTTTCTACATTATGCCGTTTTTTAACTCAACGGCCAATCATCAAAACACTATTGTGTTTACAGCAATTATTGTTTACTTTGTAATCTGATGGAGATTAGTATCAAATGGCATTTTAAAATTCAAATTGAAAAATCAGGCTCTGTATGCTAGACAAACCCATTGTAGACCCGGATTTATCTTTCCCAATTTCCTAATGTGATTTGATACCGCTATAGCAGTTATATCAATCCTTCTCTCAGAAGTACCCATACATTTATATAATAAAGTATGGAATATTCCATTTAAAAACAATGTTCAGAATCTGTCAATGTTCCTCAAGAAACAACTAAACATTTGCAGAAAAAATGATAATAACAAAATAAATAAACAAATCGTCATCGCGTTATAAAGCAATTTAAACAAAAACTATGAACTTAAACGGCTTCTAAATCGTCTTTTTAAAAGTAGGGATTTTATGTTCAGTAGGGTCAAGAGACAAGCAGGTATCAAAATGATGTCAATATTAAAGGTCTTTCTTTAGCCGAAAACTTGAAATTTTCAACTCTTGTTTTTGTGCTAAAATCTTTTCATGCATCAACATTACCGAATTTAAGCTTGCTTAAGTAGGCAGGTACTTTTTAGAAAGTACTGTATAGAAATGTAAATACAATCGATTCAAAACCACTGTTCTAATTCGGAATTGACTATGAATGAAATAAAGGACGAGATTTTATCCCGAAATGTGTGTTTAATGTCTCCCATAATCTGTATTGCAATTTCTAAAATTTTAGAGTATTAACCTTATTTATGTGAGAAAACGAACTATGACAAATTTGTTATGGAGTGAAAACTTAATAATTGTCCAATTTCTTCAAAAATAAATGGATATTCTGGTTTGGTGATTGTAGTTCGTGAATCTGGAATTGATTTTGAATGTTCAATATTACAAACTCCTGAATGTTGACAAAACTCCTAGCTGCTAAATTAAATCAACTATGTGGAAATTACTTTTTACTGATGTTTCAGCCGTTCCTTTCTCAAAGTACTGATCAAAATGAAAAAAAAAAAAGAATTAATTTCATATTTGATATTTGTGACAGTTTGTCTGTTTTTGATAATACTATGAAATTTGCGCTCAACTGATGTCAATGGGAGTGTTTAGCCAACGTTAAGCGATTCAATGCTTTTATGATGTATAACAGCAGCCGCAGCAGTACCTTTGACAGTTTTCAACAATAATCAACATGTTATCAAATCTCACAGCCAAACTAATTATGATATTTCATAACTAATTCGTGTTCTTATTCTCGTTCCAAGACCATTGCCTATTGTCGGGTATAATGTTGGCTATCATATTCGTTATTGTGACTATTAACACTAGCTTTAAATAATGATGTAGTCAATTTTCCGTACCTTTGCCTTAAATTTTTTAGCCATGATGTTCTTCTACCAGGAGCATGGTTATCTTGGTCCCTGATGAATGATCACATGCAAAAGTTTATATTTTTCAGGATATCTCGTAATGTGCCAAGTATTCCAGATTGCATTTCTTTATTAAATGGACCAATTGTGTTGTTTATTTCAGCCATCTATATAGCACTGGAAAGATATAGCAATATGTCATACGTACGCGAAGATCAATTCTAAGATCGCATTTATTGCTATTTAACATAAAAATGCTGGGCTGCTGCATCGCTTAACGTTTGCTTGACGATTCCAATTATTTTCTAATTTGATCTGTATTTTAATCTTTTTACACTGGTCTGCTAATACTGGTATATGTTATATATAGATACACTAGGTCTAATCTCCGAGAAACAAGTCATCTAATGACACTTTCTAAATATTCATTTTTCAAATTTAAGGCAAATTGATATAAAGGAAAATAATTACTATCAAGAAAAATCATGGCTATCATAAATCAGAATGTTATTTTCAGATAATTCAGATTTTCACGGCCGAAAACTCTGCGTTTAGGTCCTGACCGATTGAGAAGCCCGGGTGTGCTATTGATAAAACATAGCTAGTGATAGATTGCTCTGATGAGCTAATTTTTTTTTAGACCAAAACCTCTATAAGGTTTTACCAACACCACCTGATTAGGTGTTTGAAATAAATAAATATTTATGTTGAATGCCCTTATATTTGTATATTAGAATATTTTACAATGCATATATAGGGAAATAATGTGGATATTTAGAGCAAACTAAGCTTATTTATCAAATACACATGTTATAAAACCTACTATTCTTTAAATTAGACCTGCTTGGAGGACAAAGAACAATGTGACAAATGCATTACAGAAAACAGAGCTGTAGAAATCGGGAAACGTAACAGATTGCTTTTATAATCAGATCAAAACTTGAGGTCCCTTAAGCTAGCGGGGACACATGAGCGGAACCCAATTTAACCTACGTCATATTTTTCACCCATATTTCACTAATTTATTACCAATTCGATAATTTTTTACTACCTCTGATGGAAGCGGTTTCGCTAGCTTAATATTCAAGCTAGCAGAATTCTAAAAACAATATTTATGATATACTACAGTGTTTTGTTACGTTTTTACAAATTTTTTACCACCATAGGTAAGTATTTACCCCTCCATCACCTCGTACGAGAAGTCAATAAGTATGTTATGTTAAAATTTAAGGTAAAAAAATCTTCTTTTACAATTCTACTGTCCTCTACTTATAACTGAAATAAAAAAAGTAGTTTATTAAATTTTTACTTGGCCACCCTGATAATTTTCCACTCCTAAACCAATCTTATTTGAAAACGTTCCCTCTAGCTTAATATTCAGTGGAGTTAGAAAAAATATGTGGTATTTTTGAAATACAATAGTGTTCTGCTAGGCTTTTACGAATTTATTACCACTCTAGTAATTTTTTACTCCTCAACTCACCCCTATAGAAGTCAATAACTATGTTATGTTAAAATTTAAGGTGAAAAAATATTCTTTTAAAATTTCACTGTCCTCTACTTATAACTAAAATAAAAAAGTGTTCTGTTTTCACTAAACTTTGACTACCCTGTAATTTTCGTCTCAATTGAATATTCTTAAAATATTTATCTCCTAAAATGTTTTCCAAGTAATATAAATTATTTATGCTATACAACTAATACCCTAACTATACAGTATGTTCTGACCAATCTTTAATACCCTTCTTATTTGAATATTATAATATTTAATACCTAAACTATTTTCGAAATTTTCAGGTAGGTACCTAATAAATACAAATATTTTAATCTTTTAACAATAGGTGCTCAAGGTGTCTCGATCCGCCTTTATAATTAGCTAAATAATGTAATAGTCGTAATAAAACTATTGCAAATTGAATATTTCTTACCTGGTTATTATTACGTGAAATATAATACTACAGTTTTATTTACTAAAACTCAACGTTGTTATTTTATATTCATAAAAGGGTACTAGCGACTCTAATCCCAGTAAATATTTTAAAACAGTTAAAATTTATAATTTTTGTAATAAAATACTTTCATATTTTCAACATTTAAACATTTAAAAAATATATATTATTTAACACAGAGTAATATTTCAAAATGCTTTTCAATTAGGGTAGTCGAGAAAAAATTACTAGTCTGGTAAAAATATAGTAAAAATCTAGCAGAGCACTTTTGTATTTCCAAAGAGATATTGCATTTAGCTAGAGTGAATGTGTAGCTCATGGAATATTTTCCAATAACTGTCGCTTAAGGCGTCAAAAATTATGAGGGAAAGTCAAATTCAGTAAAAACTAGGCAAGCAATTTATACTTTCAGATACAAGTAGAGTACAGTAAACTTGTAAAAATAGATTTTATATCGCCTTAAATTTTAACTTAGCAGAACTATTGGCTTCTCATAGAAGGTAGTTGAAGGGTGAAAAATTACTAGGGTGGTAATAAATAAGTAAAATCTAGTAGCACAACGTTGGATTATTTCATATTTTCGAAAAGATTTTTCTTTTGTATTCAGCTAGCGTAAATGTGTGGCTGGTAGAATTGGAGTAGTTGGTTAACATTTAGTAAAAACTAACAGAGCAGTTTCTTATTTTAAATGGAGTACAGTATAATTACAAAAAAAGTCTTCACCTTAAATGTTAACTTAGCAGAATTATTGACTTCTTACAAGGGTTTGTCGGGGGGTAAAAATTACTATAGTGATAATAAATTCGTAAAAACCTAGCAGAACACTGTGGTACTTCGAAATTTTCTTTTTAAATCCACTGGCGCGAATATTAAGCCAGTGGAAATGTTTACAAATAGGAATGGTTTAGGGGTAGAACATTATCAAGGTGGACAATGTTTAGTAAAAAGTTAACAGAACAGTTTTTCATTTCAGTTATAAGTGAAGGACGGTGAAATTGCAAAACAAGATCTTTTTATCTTAAATTTTAACCTAACGGAATTATTCACTTATCCCAAAGGGCAGTTGAGTTGTGAATAATTACGAGGATGTTAATAAAACGTTTCCAAACAAGAAAAAAAAATTTACGTCACATTTTAACCTAACAGAAATATCACAAGGGATAGGTAAGGGCCTAAAAATTACTAGGGTGGTAATAAATTTGTAAACACCTAGCAGAACACTGTGGTATATCATAAATATATTTTTTTGGAATTTTGTTAGCATGAATAAGCAAGGGGAATCGCTCCCATTAGGGGTAGGTTTGGGGGTGAAGAATTATCGGGCTGGTAATAAATTAGACAAAAATGGGTAAAAAATGAGCCATAGGCAAAAAGCTTGTTTTAATTCTGCTAGCTTGAACCTTAATCCAGTAGAATCGCTCCTCTTAAGGGTGGTTTGTGGGCGAAAAATTATTAGGGTCATAATTGTTGCGTTCTGCACATACGATGACCTCAATATATCATTTAGAGTCATCCTGAAGGGGGAGAGAAGATCTTCTGTTCAATCTAGAACTCGCTGGTTTCCCCCTTTCGAAATGGGTGTGTATATTCAACTGTATAAAACACTATTTTAAAAAGGTGTAAAATTAAACATAAATATACATAACTAAATATACCATTATGATTAAAGAAGAATATACAAACTTAAAATTACACAATACGAAACGACATACCAAAAGACAACCAGAAACCAACTAAAACAAAAATCTCGGTTCTATAAAAAACCACTGACAAAACAAAAGACAAAACCTACCATAGCCGCAAACATACTATACATAACAAGATAAAAGCCAAATTAATAATCTTACCAAAAAAAAATCAACCTAAATAAGGATATAATATTTTAACGTTTTAAAAACAAATTAAGAATGCGGTGCATACAAATAATTAATAAGTACAATTATTAAAACAAAACATACAAGAAGTAAAATCGGTGTTAACAAAATATAAAATAAATATACAATACAGTAAATAAACCGAAACAAATGCAAAATGTCCAATTGACGATGTTCGATCGCGATCGCGGCACAAATGGTATAACAAATAAATATACCAAGTGCACGTACTTGATATATGCAGCAACAAATTAATATGGTGTATTGTTCCTTACCCCATGAAAAAGATAGCCCCAACGCTATCGCAAATTATGTCTTCAGCGACACTTCAACTATACTTTTTCCAAAGTCAATTTTCCAAGTGGCGGCTTTTGAGCTTCTTTGATGCAAATGCCGACCATTGGCGTGGAAATTAAGAAAAGGGATCAGTTCATCAAACGCATATTTCAAGAAAAATCATAATTTTTATTAATTTTTACATAATTATATTCAGGAAAATTTTTTTTACAGAACAATTTTTTAAACAAATTCAAAATATCACCTTTTGTGCTCCAAAAAATATTTTTTAGGTTTTTGGATGACTCTAAATAAGATCTATGTCATTTTTCTCAAAAGTTAATAGTTTTGGAGATATAGGCGATTTAAAATCCGAAAAATGCGATACCTAATATGCATTTTCGAGGCTTGAAAAATATGTAAATGAGTATTTTTGAGATTCAAGAGTATTTAAACTAAAGTCTCGACATTGATTTTGGTGAGAAATTGGGGTAATATTTTCCGTAGCAGAAAAAGGAGATCTTTTGAATTTGAATTGTTTCCTGCAAAAATGTCCGGCACCCTTCAACCTTCGATTTGTTTAAACGCGGTATTTTTGAATAGGAATCTTCAAAGGACAGAATCAGTTTTTTTTTTCAAATGTGAGCGGGCTCACAACATCTAATAAATAACAAATTAATTCTTTCAAATTAAAGCTTGTTAATTTTAGTGATTTATAAGAATATTGGACTTATTATTTAGTTTTTACATAAACCATAATATTTTTTTACAATTATCTGTAAATAATGGTTCATTCTGTCAGAAAATTTTAAAAGATTGTCTATCCAGCAAGGACAGAAAATCTCAAAATATTGTCTGTCCAGCAAGGACCACGAGGAGGTATGAGCCTTCCTTGCCAGGAAAGGAAAGGGTTAGGTATGTTAGTAAGAATATAAAGTTAGTTTTTTTTTCATTTTGTTTTTATTATTTTTTTTTTTGTTTTTATATTTTTTTTTGTTTTTTGTTTTTTTTTTGTTCTGACTCTATACAGTGTGTCGCATTTAAGATGAAGATACCCCTATATTTCGGCTATTAGAATAAATACCAATTTGAAATTTTGCACAGTCATACAGGTTGTCAATTCACATTTTTTAAGATAATCAACTGAAATTTAATTTTTAAACACGGCCTACTGTTAATGCACAAACAGAGTGAATCTTCAATATTTTGCTTCGAGTTAGAGATATCGGAAAAAGTTATTTGGAAAAGATGTTCCAAATATTATTATAACCCCACATAACAAAGTTTTATGTCAAAATTCGCACTTTTACTTTTTTCATTAATTGAAGAGCTTATTTCCAGTGTCTTAAATCCAAAATTTCGATTTTTTTAATTTTCTTTTTTTAAACTTTATAGATTTCTTCAAGTCTAAAATAAAGTTATATGTACCAAAACAACTTCTTATTTGCCATTTAAAAGTGCATATGAAAATTGTAAAATTGTATAATTTGTATGTTAAATTTGTATGAAAATCTGTAATTTCATGGATTTCATTATATGGATTTAAGACACTTTGGAAATAAGCTCTTCAATTGTAGTCAGGATTCTAAAACGGACAGTTGGCTGTCCCGAGATGCATCTTTAGACAGCCAATTGTAGATTTAGGATCGAGATTACAAATAATACTGAAAAACTAAAATTGCGAATTTTGTCATGAATTTTGGAATGTGCGGTTACAATAAGTGGAATAACTTTTCCAAATAAGTTTTTCCGATTTCTCTAACGCGAAGCAAAATATCGAAAATTTACCCTGTTTGTGGATTCGCAGTAAGCCGCGTTTAAAATTTAAATTTCAGATAACTAACTATCTTAAAAATATGTGCACTATCAACATGTATGACTGCAAAATTTCTAATCTGTATGTATTTTGATAGCTGATATATAGAGGTGTCTTCATCTTAAATGCGACACACTGTATAATAATGAATACTAGTGTTCAAGATGCATCGCGATAGCTGTAAAGAAATTAATTAGAAGGACTAAAAAGAATCGTCAGAGTCTTCTGAAGTCGAATCGTTCCCAGGTTGTATAACTATTGGTGCTATTGCCGGTAAAACAGGATATTCATTTTCTATTTTTACAACATGAGCTTCGCAACTTTTCCACACATCGCTATTAATGCCACTAATTACTTCTCGAATATTCTCAATGGCCACTGCGCTTAATGTTGGTGACTGATTATATTTTCGCAATCGTTTTTTTACGGTACCCCAAACCATTTCAATTGGATTAAAAATGCAATAGTATGGAGGTAATCGCAAAAGAGTATGGCCGTGCCTGCTGCAAATGGTGTCAATAACGTATTCGTTTTTGAAATTCCGACTTTTGATCATTCTAATTAATTCTTTTTTTACTGGAATCTTTTTAGGAACAGTGATATTTTTAAGTTCCATAAATTTTAAAATTTCGTCCTTTTTCGTGTTATTATTAGGTATTTTATTTAATATGCGGGAATGATACGACGCATTATCCATAACAATCACTGAATTCGGCGGAATATTGGGCAAGAGTTGTTCAACAAACCACTTTTCAAATAAATCGGCTGTCATATCTTCGTGATAATCGGCAGAAGACTTTGTTATATTTTTGGCCGACAATAGCAATGCATTAGATACAAAACCATCTTTGCTTCCGGCATGAAGAATAATAACACGTTTTCCTCGTGAACAGGGTGTATTTAATGCACACTTGTTTGTGTTGTCAACCCAGCCGTACTTGACAACATCATGCGTATCGAACCAGGTTTCATCTAAATAGATTATGTTTCTGTTTGAATTACGATACTGTTTTATTTTACTCAAATACTCTCGTCGAAGTTCAACAATACGCCGAGATTCCATTATTACCATTCGATTATCTAATTTCTTATATTTAAATCCACAACTTATCAAAATCTCGCGCAGTGTTTCCAAAGATGTATAATTATATTCAGGGAAATCTCTCAATTTTTCACGAATCAGTTCTAAAGTAGGCACTCTATTTTCTTTGTAAAAATTGTAAACTGTTCGCTGAATAACGTCTTTTGCAGCAGTGTCAATCCTACCCAATTTTTTATTTGGTCGCTTTCGTTTTAAGGAATGATCTGTAACAATGCCTAATTTAATAATTGTATATATCGTCTTATACCCGATTTTTGTTAATACATGAATTCTCGAAACAATTGCATTATCAGCCATCAAAATATTTTCTTTTTTCAAACACTCATACATATTTAAAACTATTCTTTGGGATTGTACGTGCAAATCTTTATTTTTTAATTCGGGGCTGTCATTAACATAATTGTCATTATCTATTGATAACACAGAAGTTGATGCATCTTGATCATTCGTATCAAATGGTCTCCAAAATGCCATCCTAGAAAAATATAATATTACTTACCTTATTATCCGCCTCTGATAGCTGCTTGCAAAATGAACTATTTAGGGTGTCATATAGCCAGACAAACAGGTGTTCCATCAAGATTTATTGCGATGCGCTTCGCTGTTGCCAAGTTTAAAATTATTGAATGTAACTTTAATACCATAATTAATATATCTGCAATTTTTCATGTTTCCAGGTAAGGTATAAAATCAATAAAATTTGGAAAAAAATAATACAATTCTTGAAACCGTTTTTCAGAACTTGGATTCTTAAAAGTTGTCTGATTTCTTAAAAGTCGATCATTATATCTATAAGAGTATTACCGCTAAATTCACCAACATGGCAACGTCGATATAGACCGAACATCGAAATCACCTCGAAATTCTGTCCAGACTACAATGTTGCCGATATTCGAAAATTACTTAGAGTATAAGTTATATATACAAAGTTCACAGTTGCTTTAATTCATTAGTGAAGAGTCCATGGAAATATTAGTACCTAGTTAATTAATTTATATAGATATATTTTTTGAGAATATGTTCATATTATTTTTTAAGAGTGTCGTTCGTTGACTAGCAATTGAATAATAACGAATAGAGAATAGAGAATATTTTTTAAATATAACCTTAGGAATTTTAGGAAATATATCTGACAACCTTGATTTGAAAGGCGGTCTCTTTGAAATCAGAGTGAGGCATATTTATGTTGGAAAATTATTAGTGGATGTACTATACCAAAGTTTGTGATGCACATTAGCGCCTTTCTTGGCCGATGCGGAATCAGGTACTCTTTGTCTTCACATTGTTCACATACACACGTTCATCGTTTGAGAGATACTTTTCGACTCTGGTTTTGTATGGAACGCAAACCCTTATTTTAGGTACACACACATGTGCTGATATTTCGCAGATGGCCCGCCTTGCAATATTTAGCCCTTAAAACGGCTGTGTCACTTACAGGCAAATCTGGTTTAAAATATACGAGGAGAAAAGAAATTATCAAAAAGTCTGTTAATACATTTACAAATATTTATATACAGTTGCGAAACTGCAACAATAATAAATTAGTGAAAAATGGGTGAAAAAATATGGCATAGGTTAAATTGGATTATGCTCATGTGTCCCTGCTAGCTTAGGGGTCCTCAAATATTTCATTGTTACCGTTCAAATTGATCTGACGAATTTTATATGTATATACCAACTGTCAATAAAAAGTATGGAATATATGGTTTTTTACTACGCGTAGTACTAAATTTAAGGTGGAAATCGCTTATAGAATAAAATTATTTCTGTCCTTGTTTAAAAAAATTATAAAATTGCTGGAGCACGTCTATTATAAATATGCGCTTTTTAAATATAATGTACAAGGTGACTCACGCAAGTCTACCATAGTCCAAAAGCTTTGTTTTCATGGAACACCCTATATATTTATATATTCCTAAAAGCTCCTTAAAAACTTGACCTCAACGAACTATATCCTGTAAAGTATATTATGAACATTACAGGGTAGGTAGTATGTTGAAATTATATAGTGTGAAAACAACTTATGGAATACAATTGTCTTTGTCCTTATTTTAGAAAATTATTAAAAACGCCGAAACAGGTCAACTTTTAAATTCAAATTTACATTTTTCAAACATAAATTTAAATGTACAGGTTAGGTTGAGTCACGCATGTCTATCAGAGTCCATTATCTTTATTTTTAGTGGAACACCCTGTATATTTATGTTTTTTAAATCTCTTTAACAAGCTGATTATATAATGTATGATTTGTTATGAATATTATAAGGTGAACTTTTAAAATTGTATATAACATTTGTCAAGAAATTAAATACAAAACTCAATATATTGATACTTAGTTCACAAAATGGATGTCTGTATTTAGATTATTAAAAAAAAGCAATATTTAAAGTATAATTAATGATTAATTTAAAAATTTTGTTTATTTAATGTCTTCACAAAAATTATACATAGTTTTAAAATTTCAGCTTGAATTATTCATACTAGACTCTACATAATGTACTTTTTTGAGATGAGGCTATAGCTTCTAAAAACATAAAAATATACAATGAAAACTAAAGATGATGCACTATGCTAGACTTACATAAATCATCCTGTACATTTAAATTATCTATTTAAATGTTTAAACAGTACACATTTGAATTTAAAAGTAGACAGCTCCCATCGTTTTTAATAATTTTCTTATAAATAAGGACACAAAATTTTTTATTCCATAAGTGATTTCCACACTGTATAATTTTAAAATTCCACCCTGTATTACTCATAATAGACCCTACATAATACATGATACACTGTCGTGCACTAAATAAAAAAATTTAATAGTAACCAACTGAGTATCCCTATCACAGAAAAGGTAAAGCAGAAACTTGTTCATATAACAAATATGGCAACATGGCCTTCAAACACACTGTCTATACAGCCATACTTGTGGCATCCCGAAACACAGATATTTGTTACGGATATATTTGTGGCATCTTTTTCACACAGTTTCTGATTACAAGATAATTGTGGAATCCGGTGCCACAATTATATTCGTCGATAATATTCATACCATGGAGTGTATCGAAATAATTCCTATCCATAAACACTCTGCTCGAAGGGTGCCAGTATCATAGTATGTTTACTTCGATGTGCCACAATTGAGGATATAGTATGCGATGCCACAAATATTGCGAAACGTGTATAGGTGTGTGTGTGCGTGTGTATGTGCGTGTGTGTGTGATATTGTAAGTCGAAAAACAGTTGCCGAAAAGAATTTTGAAGTGGAATAGTTGAAAATATATTGGGGTGAAGATGGTAGGGTTGGATATATTTTAAAATACGTATTTTGTGAGTTTTGTACAACGTTTGCCCACTATTTTTCCCATTTTAACATTATTTTATTTTTTATCAAATTAGAGACGTCTGGTATTGTACGAATATTACAATTTGTACTGTCGTTTTGTACTGCCTCCTTGGCCAAACTATCAGCTTTTTCATTACCTAGTATACCTATATGACCTTTGACCCATAAAAATGTTATCTTTAAGTCTGCTATCAATTTTTTTAAATTGCATAATATAGGACATTTCATTCGTTCAAATATTATACTTTTTATTGACTCCAAGGTTGACTTAGAATCAGTTAGTATTACCCCCTCTCGTAAATTATTTGATATTAACCAAGTAATGCCCTTCAAAATTGCTATAGGTTCAGCAGTATGCTACATATTGATGGTAATTTATACATAAATTATTGTTTTGTATTTTGAAAAAAAACTCCACAACCAACTCCGTGCTTTGTTTTGGATCCATCTGTATATATAAATATGTTATTGATTAATCCATCCAATATATGTAGATTTTAAAAGGGTATGGTTTATATGATTATATTCTGTAAAATTGGGTATTAAAACTCTGTGTGGTTTTATTAGTGATCTAAAGGGTATAGTACACATAAGCAATTTTTTATTTTTACTTAAAGAAATGTGAACAGCATTAGTCTCAACAAAAGCTTCTGCAAGTGGAGGAGAATTTTAAGTTTTCAAAAGCGATTTGTTAGGTCTTCGTTTGCAATATCACTTAATTTTTTGATCATGTTTGACTCAGGGGATTTTAGTTTTAAAAGATATTTTTGTGATAACAGTTGCCGACGCAAGTCCAAAGGTAACTCATTACACTCTGCCAGTATTGCTTTTACCGGTGATGATACCATCCCACCGATGCAAGTTCTAAGAAATTTATGTTGGACTCTGTTTATTTTGTTTAGATTGGTATTACAAGAGGATCCATATAAACAACATCCATAGTCAATGACAGAACGCACGTAGGCTCTATAAAACAATAAAGCTATACCAGGAGCTGCATCCCAACTTCGATTTGTTACACACCTACGTAAATTGTAGCCTTTTTCACATCTGTTTATTAAGTGATTTATGTGGCTCGACCATAGTAATTTGGTGTCAACAATAATAACTAAATACGTAAACTCTTTAACTACAGACAGGGTACGTCCACAAAGAGTTAATCTCTCTGGAGCACGTAGTCTATGCCTGGTAAAAAACATGATAGAGCATTTTTCTGTTGAAAGAGTCATGCCTGTTTCTTCTGTTCATATTCTTATATGCCTTATGCATAATATTCTTGAGAGCTTCCGTGCATGCTTCATAACTGTTTTGGATGGTGTATATACAGATGTCATCTGCATATTGTATGACATAGTCAATTAATATTGGCAGAATATATATTAAATAGTATAGGGCTAAGTACTGATCCCTGTGACAAGCCATGATAAACAATCCTTGGACCATGTAACACATTTCTATGATCTCTAATATAGATGTGTCTAGAAAAATATAGATGAAACATATTTAGAGCAGGCGTTTCACTAAGACCAATCCTAATCATTTTTTGTTTAAGTATATTTATATTTACAGAGTCGTAAGCCCCCTTTATATCTAGGAATAAACAAGCTAAATATTTGTTACCAGAAAAAGTAATTTGGATGTCATTTACTAAATGAGTTACTGCATCCAAAGTATCATATCCCCTTCTAAAACCGTATTGAGTATTAGGCAAGATATTGTTACACTCTATGTCTTGTTTTTATCATTTTTTCAAATGTTTTAGTTATACATGACATTAAAGATATAGGGCGATAAGAAGAAGGTATATTTTTATCTTTAGTTGGTTTTAAAATAAAACAAATGGTAATTTAAAATTAATGGGAAAAACCCCGTGCTAATTTGTTTAAGTTCCTCAACATAGTTTGCATTTACCCATCAATCATTGTATATATTTATTATAAATTCTTTAGCAACTTGGGGAAGATTTTTAATAATCGTTACCCGGAGCAGTACATCTAGAGGTCTTAATTGCAGCTTCAAATTCGGTTGTATCAAAAGGTGCATCCATATAGTGGCTGCCAATGTCCTCTTTCGGTCCTTCAAGCATATTTGGCACAAAACTAGGTGCTGCAATATCAAAAATTTGGTTTATTAGTTCTTCAGATATAGAATGTTTTTTAAAAGTTCAGTTTTTGTTAGATATTTTTTTTTATAAAACCCCAAATTTCTGATATTGGGGAATTTGTATTTAATTTATTAATAAAATGTTTCTATCCTAATTGTTGTTTTTGTTTAAAAAGTAATTTAGCTTTGGCCGGAATATGCTTAAATTTGAGATAATTTTCGTAATTCGTGGTATTTTTATATTCCAGATATGCATCTTTCCTATTATTAATAATTAAGGTGTATTCATTATCCCACCAAATAGGATTTAGATGTTTTTTACTTTTACCTGAACGAGATTTCATTGACTTAGAAGCTGCATCATTTATTACTTTCATGAAAAATTCAAATACTGTTATTGTTATAAATTTGTGTTTCAATTTGGTTTTGAAAAAGCGTCCAGTCACCTGAAGATTCAATTCATTTTCTAGAAGGTGTTTTGTTAGTGGGGATATATTCCCGAGATATATTAATATGGATAGGGAGATGGTCGGAACCAAGTGTATCATTTAGAGGATTCCATTCTGAGTAACTTAAAAGACTAGGTGAGATAAAAGTAAGATCTATGGCAGAAGATCGTTCTTTGGGTCTGACTATCTGAGAAGGTCGTCCGTCGTTTAAAATAATCAGTTAGTTTTGTCTATAGCCTCTACAAGTCGATTTTCTTGTGAGTGATCTATTATAGAACCCCAAAGGCTGTGATGATAGTTAAAGTCACCGAATATAATGACATCACCCTGTAGTTGTAAAAAAAGATTACTCCAATCAGTCTTAGTTGCTTTTATTTTGGAAGATTTATAAATGGATGTTAAAGATATCTTAAATTCATCGATATATGCTGCGCATACTTCTATTTTGGAATTAAAGTTTTTACGAATTGAAATTTCATGATAGGTTAGGGAATCTTTGATAAGTATAGCAGTGCCTCCAAATCCATCAGTTCTGTCTACATGTAGTATATTGTAAGTTGGTAAATGAAATATTTTTTAAGTTTAAATGAAGGGGGTTTATTAACTGAAAGTGGCAAACTTACTTTTTCGGCTGTTGGAAATGAGAACGTGGTACCCAATTTTTATTACTCGTGGAATGGGAAATGTTGGTATCAATATTACCGTTCAGCTCAGGGAAATTATTTAGGTTATTTAAAATATCGAAATTATTATGTGTTACTATTTTAGCGTAAGACGGATTTCTTACAATACCTTCAGCTTCCTTATGTGATACATTTTTTTCAGACACGATTTTTTTAATTTTCAATTGTTCCTGGTATTTCGGGCAATTGTTTGATACAGACTGACGGTCATGCGTTTCACAGTATATGCAATAAGCATTAGAAGTGCAATCGATATCGTCACTTTCATCGAGGTTTTGACCACATTTTTTACATTTAGTCATAGTGCTTCTGCAGTATTTTGCTGTATGACCATATCGAAGGCACTTATAACACTGTACGACAAGGAATATCTATGGCTCAAAAGCAAATCTCACTAAATCAATTATAACAAATTTTGGCAAATTATTTCCTAAAAATATTAACACTATCATCTGTCTTAGGACAAACCGTGTCTCATTATCGGAATCAATAATCCTATGTTTCAGTCATTTTACTTCTACAACTTTTTGCTCACTTTCAATATTCTCCAAAATATACTTTTCGGCCAACAAAGTGTCAACCTCTCTAATAATTGCCTTTTTATGATTAAAAAATATAGGTATATAAGAGATCAAATTATTATCTCTTATTAATTTATGTTCTATAATAGCATTTGCAATATTATAAGTCTTAAAAATAATTTTTACCTTATTTCTTCCAATCAATTTTATATCAATAACATCTTTATTGAAAGAGTAGTATGTTTAATAGAAAGAGTAGTATACTGTAAGTAGTATGTTTAAATAGATAATGACCAACTTTAACCGCTGATAATCGACTATTTTTATCGACTGGTTCTACAACAATATAGACGTGTCAGACGAAACATATTTGTTGTCTAGATTATATATTTTGTTATCAATTTCCATTTCGTTTTGCCTACCGTTTCCATCTGGTGGGTCTTTTCCAGGCGGGGACGCATCTCCGCAGGAAGAGTTACTCATTATAAAATTATAAACTTGTACTTATACTTATACCTTATCTATGAGTTTATGAAATAACAAACCAAAACAAACCTGCCTAAATTCGAGCAAAATGTAATTAAGCGCGCTTCACGAGCCAACCTTCTAGTTCGGAAGAAACACCAATACTACCCGATTAAATAGAGTCAGTTAGTTCTTCTTTTACTTTTACTTTTATTGTGTTGTTTTGGTAGATATTTTCGATCGTTTTATTATTATTCTGCCTAGAGGTGGTATCTCTCTTGAGTACAAGTGGAAAATGTCTTTTAATTTAACGCAGTCAAATGCCTTCGTAAGGTCCACCAAACATATATATGTCGGTTTGTTGTATTCTAATATTTTCTCTTGCACTTGCCTCTTATAAATGTATCTGTTTTGGTATATTATTTTTTGAATTAGTTTTAATAGGTTTTTGGCCAGATCTGATCCTTCGTACTTTAGGAGTTCGTTCGGTATTCTGTCCTCTCCTGCTGATTTTCTATTTTTTTAATTTCCTTAATGCTTTTCTTTACCTTTACCTCCTCAATATTTATTTCTTCGTTTGCCGTCACCTCTATTGTTGCTGGTTCATTATCGTCACCTTTAGCAAATAGGAATCGACAGTAGTCTACCCATTTGTGGTCAAATAATGTGTTGTTAATAAAAATCCATATAAAACATAAAATGTTACAACAAATGTGTTTAATAGTCTGTGTTTCCTCCAGCAGCATAAGTTCCAGCTTAACACCGCCTTAGCATGCTTAGAAATAAATTATCATTTTCGTTTTGACGCAATGGGATCTATTTCTGTATACCAAGAACTTGAGGCCTTGTCGTGTACGAGCATTGTTTGGATGAAGATCAATACGTCTTTGAATCAAATTTCATATAATAAACTCGATGAGATTAAAATGTGGCGATTGAACTGGCCACAGTAAAAAAGCAATATCTTTATTGTGAAACTAATCTTGTACTGTTGGCGCAGTATGCGACTTTGCATTATCCTACAGGTAACTCAAATCAGGACCTGCAGGAGTGGGAAATGGAAAAACAAGTTCTAAGATACGATCAACACGTTAATATTGATTTAAAGTCACTTGCACTAAAACGGGAACTTTATGATGAAAAATTATTCCAGCTTACATCATAACTTGTATACCATTATATGGACGTACAACCTGTATATGCCTGAGTTTCTCTTATCAACCAGGTTCTATTTAAACTCTTACTCTTCTTGAATCAGGGTAGAGACAAGACCTAGCTTCATTTTTGTAAGCTTGAATGCACATGTTGTTCTGCCCACCTTAATCTGAGACCACCATCTCCATGACATAATATGGGAACCCTCGATTATCCATTATCCATAATTCCACTCGATTATTTGTCCGCAACTAAAATTATAAATTTGGTTTACATTATGATCTTTGCTGACCCGTAACGGCAGCAAAACAACTTTTCATATTATCTGACGGAACTTTTTTTTCCGATTTTCCTGTCTGACTGATGAAAATTTTCTGGAAAATTAGAGGACAAACGCCCCTGAAAAAATTCTCGTAAACTAAAACAATTTTTAATTGAAGGTGATAACTTGGCAACATCGCACTTAACGAAGCCCTTAACGATAACTTTTCAACGAAATCATATTCCACTTATCAATTTTGCAGAGGCGTACCAAAAAAATTTTAATTATTTACACATTTACATAAACACAAGTAATTAATTAAATCTAAGACCGATATAGTTATTAAATTATCATGTGTCTTTTAACAGGTATCTTATTCGCTCCGTGCGTAATCATGGTAGGGGTACCTTGAAACAATGCCAGCGTGCGTAGCGGCGAGATATGACAAAATTGGACCTATCTTTTACGCATAAATTTTATCAAAAATGAGTGCAAATAAATGTTGCGTATTTGATTGTGCAAATAATAGCAAAAATAGTGAGTGTAGTTTTTATAGGTTTCCAAAGATTACACATCATTCTCTATTTATAAAATTACTGTGTGCTGTAAACTTTATACTTATTTGTTTTTTTTAACTTAGTTTCCTTGTGTTTATTTGTTTATATAAATATAAAAATATATTGTTCATATAAATTAAGATGAATTAACCTAAACTATTATCATGTGAATGCGTGTATATAGTAGTGCATTTGTTTATTTCAGTAAATTCTCGAAATATGAAATAAAGATGGCACTAACTACTAAAGAGTTAATAGCTTTGTTAAAAGAAAACTTAGATTGTGAAAATGCTGACCCACTTAAAGTGTTTCATTGCCACCGAGATTAGATTGGAAAGTTTCTTATGTAAAAGATATAATCAATAAAATCGGATATTGCAGGTACATATGAAATACAAGTGATTGGGAATTCTGACGATTCTGATTATGATATTCAATAATCATAAATAACATAGTATTATCTACATTTGTATATTATCTGGTTCACACTCTGCTTCAAGTTGATATACATTGGTCAAAGGATGAGGATAAAGAAGTGCACATTATAAGAGAAAGCATGAGCCGACATAGATTTATATTTATAATTTTTCATAGTGAAGAATCGCTACAGTAGTGTTAAGCTTGGTACATGTACGTCAATCTAAATTTCCGTTACCAGATGAAACCAGATTCGACAATATTGGCCACATTACAAAAAGAGATGATAGTGCAAGAATGTAGGATGTGCAAATGTACTACTATTTATTTATTTAAAAGGTGTAGGTCTACACCACGAATGTTTTTACCTTACAATTTAATTTACATACCTTCCTTTATTAAAAAAAATCTTTTTGGTTGTAAATTAGTCTTAATTTATGTGTTTTTAATCCAATCTAATAAATTAATTGTCAAATTTCTGTTTGTATACTGACCGGCCGTTAACGGGTTAATACTATATAACGAATAAACTTGCCGCAAATTTACTTTACTTACCTCAAAACTATTTTAAAGTTAATAATAAAGTCCATTTAGTACGTATATTCCCAAGATATAGAACACACTACGCCTATGCACATAAGAATTTGGAACGAATAAACATAAACTAAAATATCGTATTTCACTCATTACCATTCTTTCTAAGAACGTAATTATATATAGACCAGCAAAATATTGATAAGTTTGCGGATATTTTAAACTATTCAATTAAGTTGTCTCACTAAACACTCGTGAATTGCACTAATTTATATTGTTACGGGGGAAAATGTTATGAGGACTGTATTACTTTTTCGCTTATTTACATGAGAGAAGTATACACAATAAAAATGACCCCTGTAAGAGTTAACTACTGACATTTTACACAGTTGCCGCTACCGTTTAGTTCAATTTGTAGATTAGTCACCTTTAATTGAAAACTGTCCGACTATAGAGGGAAACCGTTTCAGACTTTGTCTAATGAAGCGATACTCAACATTTGGAGAGAGTATATAAAGTACGTCCACTATATCTTTTCCCATGCGTTATTATTCATTTTCAAACAAGTTAAATAAAATATTAAATGTATATGTGGATGTATTTTATAAAGTTAAATTTAGTAAATATATTATTTATTATAATTTCTGTGTATTTGGATTAGTATTCGTCGGGAACAGGGTTAATAAAAATATGATGAAAAGAAGATTAAAAAGTATTCTTAAAACGAGCTTTACACCAACAATAAATTCATGAAGAAATTCGTGAAGTCGCTTCAAGGTCAAATTTGACCTGTGTCAAGCACAATTTGACATCCAATTTTGCCGTGAATAAATTCATGAATAACTTCGTGAAGAAATTGACGAAATAGAACATGTTCTACTTTTCTCATTTATTGGAACTGAATTCAGTATCACCAACCTGTGTAGATTTGGCGCGAAGTAGGGATAATAATTATTTTGTTTTTGATTGTTGAACCAAATTGAACTTTGAATTTTTAAGTCGTGTGTCAAGTAATAGTTATGGAAAAGAGGTAAGTTTATTATTCTATAATAAAAGACAGAAAATAATATTATGTATTTTTTTTAGGAAAAACATAAAATTTCGAGGCAGAAAACTCTGCTCTAATTTTTATTAAAATATTGTTTACTGTTCCTTTTCTTACATGTTTTTTTTTTAATTATTTATTTAATGCTTTGAGAATATATAGTAAATATTTGTTAATAAAAGAGTATATAATTCTACCTTTTTCTTCACTCCTATCTTTTACTTGGTCTAGTCATTAGGTAAATGTTTTTATCATCTTGAAAATTTAAAAATTGATTAATTAACGTTTTCCAAGAGATATGGATGCTATTGATTTCTGAAACAGGAAAGGATGGTTTTCTTTAAAATGCCAAGTATTATAAGATTGCAAAATGAAAAGTATGGAGTGATATAGTAGCTAGGCTGTCACATTCCGCTCATGATTCTTAAAAACAGCAAAAAAAAAAGAATTTAGAGATTTTAAATTCTGGTAATTTGGTGATACTCCTGGATATATTTTCTTTTTGAACCAGGTATGGATAATATTGTATTATTGATAGGATTTTTAAATGAACTTTGCGTTGAGTCCACTCATCTATTTTTTTGAACCATGTATGAATATTTCTATATTATTGATTAGATTTTAAACTCACATTCAGACTGTCCACTAAAACAATTCACTAAGACATCCTGAAATTTTGTGCAATGAATTCCAGATATGTAACAGAATGTGTATGGAAGAAGAGAGTTTCCAATTTTAGCTAATAAAAGTGGCTGTATAGTTGAAATGATTTAATTGAAAAATCAAAGAGACAATTTTGAAGATGAATTGCTTAATAAAGACTTTATTGAACTTCCTTAAGTTGAAGGTGTTTGAGAACCCTATAAAATATTTTTGTGTTATGGGAAAACCTCGGAAGAATCATTAATATACATAGAACTTTTTTTATTTTTAATTAAATTTTTCTTCGTATTATGTAGCGTTTTTAAATAAAACGAGCGGTTCGAATTTATATAAATATATTTATTTGTAACTTTACAGTTCGGTACTCTCTATTCAACTCAACTTAAATCCAAATTTCGTTACATATATATACCAAAGTATTATGTTCGAGAATATTCGAGAATAGTCCCACCTCTATTCGTTATTTGACGGGTGGAATTTTATAGCGCTCGAAATATCGCCGAAACTCTCGGTGCTTCGAGATGCGACCGTTAGGTAATCCACGCTAAATGCATGTTCGGAACACTGCTCCCCTCTTAAATCTGAGCGTCCCGATCAGGAACTCTATCTATAGGCCCAGGATGGCGGAATCTACAGGACTCTCCAGCTCTGCATGAACCCCTCAGAAAGAAATAACAGTCTACTGTCTTTGAAGGACACGATCTCTTCGGATTAATGCAACACACAGTAATTCTTACACCGGTTTCTCGGAAGATCACTTCAAGCATGCTTCTGACAATCTTCCAATCCAGATTATCTAGTGCATGGCCTATCTTGGGTAAAGCCAAGTTCTTAATGTCGTAATTGCAGACGATTTTCTTCAAATTAGTCAGAGCACGCCATATATCCTCGTAGCTTGCCCTGTCTGTATACGACTTTCTGGTCACCATATACAACAAAGATCGAGAACCATCTTCTAATCTCAGCACTCTTCCAACTTTTGGCTGCTGGTTTTTTAACTCGTCCAAGCGATCAAATTTCTTATGAAATACGGATGAGATTCCTTTAGTCATCTCAAGATCTTGGGCAACACAGTGGGCTAGAGTGACGTTATGCGGAACACTAAAAAGATCTTGCTGAACTTCTGTCGTCACGCCGAATCTAGCACTCTTTCTCTCTGCGTAATTTGACATAAACTCATTAAAGCTTGGTCGCCGATCATCTTTGATCTCATGTTGAAGGGTTCGGACTTCTTCGGTTTCGTTTGAGCCAGCATAAGGTGCAAGACGATTTATGTGAACTACTTTTGGTTTACCTTTCGGCAACTTCTTAATTCGGTATATTACGTCATTTATTCTCTTTTTAATTTCATACGGACCCTCCCATTGTCTTTGCAGTTTAGGAGACAAGCCACGACGACGTTGGGGATTATAAAGCCAAACAAGATCACCTACTTTATAGCTTTCATTCTTGCATCGAGAATCGTATTGATCTTTCATTCTGTCACTGGCTAACTGGATGTGTTGTCGGGCAAGTTCATGAATGTTGTTCATTCTTAACTTTAGGCGGTCGATATAATCTTCGCTTGCAACATGTTCTGCGGAAGGTCTGCAGCCAAACTCTAGGTCGCAGGGCAAACGAACTTCAAGACCTAACATCAGGCAGGTTGGAGTCTGGCCCGTAGTTTCATTCACGGCCGAGCGGTAGGCCATTAGGAATAAATGAATGTGCTGGTCCCAATCTCTTTGATGTTCTGATGCAACTTTGGACAGGTGTTTACCCATCGTTCGGTTCATTCTCTCGACCATTCCATCTGATTCAGGATGAAGGGGTGTCGTTCTGGTCTTATTGACGCCAATCAATTTACAAACGCTTTGGAAAAGGTTTGACTCGAAGTTTCGCCCTTGGTCGGAGTGGATCTCCAAGGAAACACCAAATCGGCTAAAGAATTCTTTAACAAGTACCTCTGCTACGGTAGCAGCTTCTTGATTTGGTAGCGCATAGGCTTCAGTCCATTTCGTAAAATAATCCATGGCTACCAGGATATATTTATTTCCATCATTTGTCTCTGGAAGTGGTCCTGCAATATCGATTGCTACTCGTTCCATAGGACTACCAACATTGTACTGTTTCATGGGTGCCCTCATTTTACCAACTGGACCATTACTCGTTGCACACAGTTCACATTTCCGGCACCATCTTCTTACATCGTCTTTACAGTTCACCCAATAGAACCGTTCTCGAACCTTTTGCAGAGTCTTCGTAATACCAAAGTGTCCACCTGATGCACCGTCATGCAACTGGCGTTATACTTCTGACACTTTACTTTTAGGTACAATCAACTGAAACTTAGTTTCTGTACCATCATCGTTCTCAAAGGTTCTATAAAGAAGATCATCTTTTAGCACTAGGCAATTCCATTGGCTCCAGTAACACTTGACTTCGGGACTACATGCACTAATGTCTTGCCAAGAAGGTCTTTCACTTCGACGCACCCAATCCAATACTCTTTTTATACATGGATCATCTGCTTGAGCGTCTTGTAGCTGTTGAGGCTGCCATTGATCATTAATAACGGTGGTTCGCCTCACGGGGCAAAGTCGTTCTTCTAATTTAAGACAATGATTACTATTTTCACTGTATGGCCGTCTTGATTGAACATCAGCATTTGAATGACTTTTTCTAGCGTGCTCGATCTGTTCTAGCTTTCTGACTGTTGTATTATTTTCTTGCACTTTGTGGCGAATGTGACCTTCGTTGTTACCATTCCAACATCTGGGTTCACGTCTCTTCGGCATCATGTTACGAACTACTTTCCGTACGATTTCCTCCAGACGTTTATCGTTTCGTTCGTCACTCTCTTCAGAGGTTAGTACTTGATAGCTCCGTGAAACTCGACTAGCTATCTCATGTTCCAAGGCAATGGCCAGCGCTTCATCTAAAACTTTCGGTCTTGCTAGTCGTAAAGCTTTCTGTAGTTCACTGTCTCTCAACACATTGACGAAGGCATCTACAGCAATTTCTTCTAAAATGTTGTCTGGTGCCTCTGGATAGGCCAACAGCGCTATACGAGCAATATCTGCTTCAAATTCTTGCAATATCTCACTTGCTCGTTGAATTCTACTTCTTATTTGTACTTTGTAGACTTGTTGTAGATGGGCATCTCCGTAACGTTTGTCTAGTCGAGTGAACAAGGTCTGGTAACATTTTTCTTGACCCTTAGGAATCGATCTTAGGATATCTGCAGCATCACCTCGTAAAGCAGCAGTCAAGGAAACAGCTTTTTCTTGTTCTGTCCAATGATTGGCTGTCGCAATAGCTTCAAATTGTCTAAGGTATATAGACCAAGAGGACTTTCCATCAAACGGTGGCAATTTGAATCTCATATGATGTGTCGTTTCGTCTCTCGGTGATTCTTCTTTTACTACCGGATCTAAAGCTACCGTATTAACGGGTGGTAGCACTTTCGTATTAGTTATCATGGTCTCTAATTGTTTGATCTTCTCTTCTACGTTGTTTACATTTTTCTGCATCTGATCAAATGTTCTTGAGACTTCTTCAAATTTCTCATTGTTTTGAATACATATTTCTTTAATTATTTGTGAAGTCTCATCGAATCTTCTAGATACATTTTCGAATGTTTCATCGAATCTTTTGGAAACATTCTCTAATTTATCATCATTTTTTCTAGAAGATTCTTCAATTTTTAAGAAGTTTCTTTAATAATCATTTGCGACACATTTTTTATTTTCGTTAAAACTGCTTCTTCTGCTGACTGGAACTGGAATGTCTCTGGGTCTTCTCCATTCTTGTTGAGAACAGTCGTCAGTCGTTCTTGTAGTATTTTCTTGGACCCGCTGCAGTCTTCATCGCGTTCTTCTAGTTGCTCACGCAACTGTTTCACTGAAAGTTCTACTAGCAGCATCTTTGGTCAGGCACACACGTACTTTTTAAATGTTCTTTCGTACAACGATCACTACCGAACAACGCGGATGTTCCAACAACTACTTTTCAAAAGTTCAAAAGTCTTTTCGTTTTCAAAGTCACTGCTGAATTTATTTTTTAATAAATCAATTATTGTCCTCACACTGCTGCATTTATTTTCAAATCTCACACCGGACACCAACTGTAGCGTGATTAAATAAAACGAGCGGTTCGAATTTATATAAATATATTTATTTGTAACTTTACAGTTCGGTACTTTCTTATCAACTCAACTTAAATCCAAATTTCGTTACATATATATACCAAAGTATTATGTTCGAGAATATTCGAGAATAGTCCCACCTCTAATTCGTTATTTGACGGGTGGAATTTTACAGCGCTCGAAATATCGCCGAAACTCTCGGTGCTTCGAGATGCGACCGTTAGGTAATCCACGCTAAATGCATGTTCGTAACAATTATTTAATTTTTAAACCTAATAAATCTATTTCTTTTCAATGCATGTCTTTGCCAATTCCATTTCTCTGACATGTTTCTGTTGTGCTCTTTTTCTACATAAAGCCGTTGGCCTGCTACTAATTTTGTTCTTTATTTAATATTTATATTATTCATTCTTCTTATTCTTATACTTTATTACTCGTAGTTTTCTTCTTAAATTGACTATCTTCCTTTAAAAGTGCAGGATTCCATATCCTACGGATAAAATCATAGTTGTTTGTGTATAAACAAATATTAAAACTAGCTTTTATTTCTGTAATTATGATTCTTCATTTATTATTTAAATTATATAATATTTAAAAATTATTGTATTTTTATGCATCTATTTAGTTTAGTCCTAACCTACCCTACTATTCAATAAAGCAAATTGTAATATGTTAAAGCGTATCAACGGTTAAAGACAAATTATTAAAATTGTAAAGAATCAGCTCACAAACTAGTGGTAAAGTATTACTGGTTATTTCCATGTTTTATTTCTTTAAGACAAGTATTCATTTCTTTACAATATCTCTTTGTGATTAGAATTGTACACATCTCAATATTCTAACAATAAACATAGCTATCTATTTATATTAGGTAAATATCTCTTAAGAATATATTATGAATAGTGGTTAAAAGATTATAAAAAGTATTGTAGCTTTCTCTCTTCTTTACTTCTACTTGGTTGAGCCAGGTATTGTATTTAAATAAAGGCTTTTATCATTCTAATAGTCACAATGAATTGATTAACAATTATACTAACTACAGTTAATTTTTAGTATGTAATGAATGCTAGATTTTCTTGTTCTTTCATATAAAAAAATCAAATTACCACTTTTTCTGTTTCTTTAGCTATGTTGTCCTTATTAAAGTTATTTGAAATTATCTTCTATGTCTGAAATAAAAAGTTTTCACTAATTATAATGTAATTTCCACTTATTTGTACCTCTTGTTCAAACTCTTTCTCTTTACCAAATTCAGCATAATTTTTTGTACAATCTTAATCACTATTTTCTTTTTAAAACGATATATTTCCAAATCCAAATATATATTTATTCAAATAAACAACAATAAAAAACATCCAATAATAAAACCATTGGTACTACTAAAATAATGACACTTGATGTAAAAATTTATTTGAAGTCAAAGAAACTTTTACGTCCAAGAAATTCACGAATTTATTGACACAGAAATTGATGAATAAATTCATGAATTTCTTCGTGAATTTATTGTTGGTGTAAAGCCCGTATAATATAATTTATACAATCTGCCAAAATAATTAATTTTGTATCAATTTTATTCTATTATCACGTAGCAGAAGTGTCGAACGCCGTTAGGATTTGGATGGGTGACCGCTACGGAACCACGCAGCTGTGGAACACCTCGTGTTGTTTTACTTTTTTTTAATTCTTATATTATTTTACGGATTTTAAGGAAAATAGTAAGTATTAAAATTAGTTAAATATTAAAAAAAAACAAATAAACTGTTTAAAATATATTTATATCGTTTTCGTTGAAATCATATAGAAGTATAACTTCTTTTACTAAATACACACATTCTTTTTTATGTGTTTATTCTTTTTCACTATTGAGGAGATTGTTGAACTCATTTAAGAGCTTGAACCTTGTACCGACTATTACTAGTATAAACATAAATATAGAACGGTAATAAATAAATTTAAAAAAAACAGTCACCACAACGAAGTTAATATTGTTAAGAAGATTTATTATTATTTAATATTGAGAACTACAAAATTATCGAGTGAATTACATAAAAAACAATTAGTATTTTTAATGTATCGTAACTTTAGGAAAACAGTGACACAAGTGCAAATTTTTCACAAATTGACTCAACACTACAATCTTACTAACGTTGATTGAATAATCCAAATAGATCCGCAACGCTTATGGAGAGAAACGTGCAACCCAAAAAATTAAAATTTCATCAAGAATCAGCGACTCTAGTGGATATTACGGGAAACAACTAGTTACGAATTTGCGCTCATACGAGAATGATCCTAGAAAGACGTGCCGTTACCTCCCCTATCGTCCCCTTCCACAACCAATTTATGGCAGTACTAAGTACTTGCTAAGTACTTACTTACTTAGTAAGTCTTACGAAATACGAAGTGTAGTGAGTCAGAGAACTGGACATCACCCCAGCGTTATCTCTGATTTCTAAAGGTACGTATACATATGCGCGCCGCTCGGCGCGCGCGCTGTTCGTTTGTAGCATGTTCGTTAGGTTAGTACGTGTTTGCAAGAGGCGCACAAACGGCGCACATACGGCGCACTACGATCCACCTTCCGTCGGTTTTTCAACGAACACTTTGGTGGTTCGCATTACATATTTGGACGGGTTAGTGAAAGGTGTGTTGATTTTTGGCGCGTTTGAGTATTATAATAGTATATTATCTTAAAATATTTGGTAGTAATGGAGTGGTCAGAAGAAAATATTATCAAACTTATTGATGCTTACCGTGGGAAATCCCTATTGTGAGATCCTCAACATAAGGACCATTTTAAAGAACCACTTAAAGCCGATGCCTGGAGGGAAATAGAAGCTGAAATAAATATACATGCGGACCAATGTAAAAAAAGGTGATTTCCTTGTTGTCTTCTTACCGGCGTGAAACAAACTGGCCATTACCAAGAAAGCACCACTCATTACAGAAATAGATAGCGTTTTATCGCTTGACAGAGACATGATTATCTACAATCACTAAATGTTCGTCAGTTTTCTTTGGATCGCGGAAGGTTCGTCAAAATGAAAAATTTCAACGAACATTGAACGCGCCACGAACGCGCGGCGCACACAAGGCGCGAGGTTCGCGGCGCGCATATGTATACGTACCTTAAGAAATATGTCTGTGAAGCATTTAGCACTTCGCCAACGTTTGAATTTAATTTGTCGATATTATATTTTGTATACAGATACGATAAAGATCGATTGCAATGAAAATTATTTGATATGTAATTTAGAATGTTAATAATTATAAAATCAAGGGGTGCCCGATCTAATTTTGTTGTGACTATAATTAATTAATAATTTAATAATAACTTATTTTATAAAGAAAATTTTGCGGACAGATATTATTCTAGATTCATTCAAAACAAAAAAGTGCTTTTTTAATTTTTGTTCTTAAGCTGATTGTTTTCAAGTTATAAACAATTTAAAACAAAAAATAACGAGAGATGATGATCTTCAAGGCTTAGAATAATTAAGTTTCACTTCATTTTTGAAATTATGAAGTACCTAAGTTCAAGCTCAACATTATTTTATCAGGTCTTGATAAGTATTTTGGACTTTCATTTTAAATCATTGTTTTTTAATTATTAATGTAGCCCAGCCCAGTCTTCCCACAAAGAACCTTCCTCATTAACAATTAAAAAATATTTGCAAAAATTCAAAACATGCATATGGCAAACATTCTTATCGGGACTTGATACAAGAAATTTCGCATGTTTGTACTTGATGATTACAAAATTAATATTTTTGCTTGTGTTGTGAGTCTTGAAAATCGAAATTTTTCTTTTTTTCTTTTTAGTTTTAAATTATTTAAAACTCGAAAACGATCGACTTCAGAGAAAAATTACAAATGACCTTTTTTTGTTTCGAATGATAAAAATAAAATAAAATAATATCAGCCCAAGCCAAATTTTTATTATACTTCGAATCTCACCTGGGTGGAGAAATTTTCGTTTATTAAAAATTAATGAATGAAAATACTTTACAAAAACTTTTAAAAACATTGTATTTTTTTTCTGAAAAAACAAAAACTACAATCAACACTTTTACAGTTAAGATATACAGTAAAACCTCCCTTAAGCGAAACGTTTTTAACCGAATCATCGTTTGACCGAAACGCTGACAGTTTCAATAATTTCGTCAATAAAAAGTAAATTTTTATCGCAAAATGTAAATCCCATCAATTTCACTCACCGATTGATGCATATGTGTGTTGGGAAATTAAAAAACCAAGAGCTCTAAAAGATATTTGAGAAAAAGCACTTCCTTTTTTTTATAGAAGTCAAAAAAGCTAATGGATGTCGACCACTGTATTTTCAGAATGGTTCGAAAATAAATTAGTCCCAAGCGTAAAATCCTTTTTAAAATAAAAAACCTTCCTATCAAAGCATTGTTGCTTGTTGACTCAAAATCTATATAATAGTGATAATTGTCAGATTTTTGCCACCGAATGTCACGAGCTTAATTCAGCTGTTAGACCAGGGACTAATAGAGACATTCGAGAGACATTATAGAGGAGCATTCGTTATTACAGGAGACAAATGAATCCAAAAATGTTCCTGAAATCCTCAAATGTTCAACAATGAAACATGTTGTTTATCGGTGTGCTGAGTTCTGGGCCAAGATCAAATCTTCAACTTTGGAAAAATGCTGGAACTAACTTTTTGATAGGATTTTGATTGACGACCCTGAAGAAGAAAATGGCAAAGAAACGACAGAAAAAATTAAATCTTTAATAAAAAATTTGCCGGGATGTGACGAAATTAAATAAGAAGAGATACGTGAGTGGTTAGCAGCCGACGATTTAAAAAGTGAATTCATCGACCAGGACATCATTGATATGGTTCCTCATCCAGACAACCTGAGCGTATCAGACGACGAAGATGACGACCCAACAGACAACAGGCAGCATGAGACCGCCGACGAGATTTTCAATGCTTTAAGGACAAAATTTTTATACAGTAGGCTTAATATGTTAGGGAGACGACTAGGTTCTTAATTTTTGTTATCATTGTATAAAGTTTTGTCCTTTTCAGATTGCTTTACGTTTCGTCTAACGATAAAATGAGGTAAATTCACGACGTTCTGCAAAGGAACGATGGAGATATATAGCTGCAAAATATCGTTGTCAAACGATAACATAAAAGAAAATAGAAGATTTCTTTAAAAAACTTAGGTAACCCTAATGGAAGACACGAAAATGGGGTAGGTATAATCTTAAATCAAGAAACTGCCAGACATGTTAAAAACTTTGTACCTATATCGGAAAGAATACTCCTCCTTCAACTTAATACTTACCCAATTACATCTAACATTATCCAGGTATATGCCCCTACTGCTGACAAACCGGACGAGATAAGTGAAGCATTTTGTAAGAGAGACAATCGGGGGAGAATTCATAGGACAATTTGGACTTGGAGAAAGAAATGAGCGAGGAGACCGACTGGGTGAATTTGTAGCAGAAGAAGAGTTTGTGATTACTAACACTTACTTCAAACTCCCACACAGAAGATTATACACATGGAAATCACCTCAAGATACTCCAGGCTGCATAGTGAGAAATCAAATAGATTACATTCTGATTAATAAAAGATTCCGGAACAGCATAACATCAGTCAAGACATAACCAGGAGCTGATATCAAATCAGACCATAACCCACTGATTGGCAAAATTAGGCTCAGGCTAAAGGTCGATTCAGACACATCAGTCACGTCTCGTCACAGTCCTGGCGCCGAACCGAACAATCCGTCATACAAAATATTCTTTAATAGAAATATGGCGCCGGCATTCACATTCATCAGTTGACGAACAGTTTGCCAGCTGTCAGATAGTTGATAGTTCTGTGACCAAACAGGACAGGTTCGGCGCCGAGACTGTGACGGGACTGATGTGTCTGAATCGACCTTTAAGAGGGTTAGACGTAGTGTCAATCCAAAATTCGACATCAAGCTATTAAAAGACCAACACACAGAACATAGTGTAAAGCGGTATATACAGAACAATTTAAATACCGTTATTCAATCGGATGTAATGGACCAGGAGCTAGAAAATTACATACAGTTTCAAAAGACATACGAGAGAAATTTCTCAAACCACCAAAAATTAAGAAGAAATCGTGGATGACAAATGAGATTCTAGATATGATGGAAGAGAGGCGAAAGTTCAAAGATCAAGACATGTCATTATACAAAAGAATCGATAAAAAGATCAAAAAAGCTATTAGAAATAGCTAAGGATACACATCTAAGAAAACAGTGTTCGGAAATACAGCAATTGCAACATAAACACGATACATTTAATATACACAAAAAAGTTAAAGAAACCGCAGGCTTATATATACCTAGAAGAGTTGGGTGTTTGGCAGATAACCAAGGCAAACAACTGTTAACCATGGAAGAAAAACTAGACACTTGGAAGAATTATGTGGAAGTAACCTTTGCAGATGAAAGGCAGACTACCATTGAAGACACTGAATGCCAAACAGGACCCTCGATTACCATTGAAGAAGTCACGTCAGCTAATAAAAGAACTAAAGGTGGTAAAGCGGTAGGGCCTGACGAGTTTTTTGCAGAATTCCTTAAACTTATGGATGAACAGGGAATAAAATGGATAACAACTGTATTCAACAACATATACGTAACTGGAAAAATACCCCAAAGCTGGTTAAAGTCGACCTTCGTGACCATACCAAAAAAAGTAAATGCCAAGACATGCGAAGACTACAGAACAATTAGCCCAATGAGCCACTTACTTAAAACGTTCTTGAAAGTGATACACGGCAGAATATATAAAAAATGCGAAGAACAAGTATCATGGACGCAGTTTGGATTCCGCGATTCCTTAGGCACCCGAGAGGTTCTATTCACTGTTCAAGTGCTTATGCAAAGATGCAGGGATGTTAACTGCGATATGTATATTTGTTTTATCCGCTATAAAAAGGCATTTGATAGAGTAAAACATGATAAACTTACAAACAGCCAATATTAAAGTGGATGATCAATTGACAGAGGCAGTCTCCATAGATAGAGGAGTGAGGCAAGGATGCATTCTGTCCCCGGTGTTATTTAATATATACTCTGAATATATCTTCGAGCAAGCGCTGGGAGAACTACAAGAAGGCGTATTAGTCAACGTAATGCGTCTAAACAACAGTAGATATGCCGACGACGCAGTAGTTTTTGCAGATAGTCTGGACGGTTTGCAAAGAATAATGTCGCATATATCACATATAAGTAGAGAACACGGACTATCTTAATACGAAGAAAACAAAGTACATGGTAGTCAGTAAGCGCGAAATATTAAATACACAGCTTTTGGTTAACCAACATCCAATTGACAGAGTGGACAGCTACACATACCTTGGTACCAACATTAACAGCTAATGGGATCACTCCAGTGAAATAAAACAACGCATAGGAAAAGCGAGATCAGCGTTCATAATGATGAAGTATCTTTTCAGAAGTCACGATTTACCACTTGCTACCAAAATCTCTCTCATTAGATGCTATGTATTTTCTACCTTATTATACGGAGTAGAGGCCTGGACACTTTCCGAAGCTTCCTTAAGAAAACTCGAGGCATTCGAGATGTGGTGTTACAGACGTATCTTAAGAATTTCATGGGTGGATCGTGTGACTAATGTTGACGTCCTACGTAGACTAGGCAAGAAATGCGAGATTATTAACACCATCAAAGAGCGCAAACTAGAATATCTTGGCCATGTTATGAGGAATGAACAGAGATACGGCTTGTTGCAACTCATTCTTCAGGGCAAGGTATTTGGAAAGAGAGGACCAGGGAGAAGAAGAATATCTTGGCTTCAAAACCTGAGAAAGTGGTTTAATACATCGACAACCGGACTATTAAGAATAGCAGCAAGCAAAGTTAGGATAGCTATGTTGATCGCCAACATCCGGAACGGATAGGCACCGTAAGAAGAAGAAGATTTCTCATAACTTTTTTTCTGGTACCTTTAAGTACATAATATCTATATATATATATATATATATATATATATATATATATATATATACATTGCTGATTAAAAAAATTTGAGTCAGGTATATACCAAAGGTACCAGAAAAAAAGTTTAATGCGAATTTTAAAAAGTAATCATAAAAAATATCAAGAATCTTTAAAAGTATAAGCTTTGAAAAACCATAAATTGCTTAAAAATAGTCGTACAACCTCGTACAATAGAATACAACCGTAACGGTAATTGACTTCTCTTCCTATAAAATGTACCATTCTATCTACCTAAAAGTTCGTAGAAAAAAGTTACAGAATTTCAAAATGCACAGTTTGAATGTATGATGATTGTATTTAGGAATTAAAGTGGGGAAGCAATATTTACGTTGAGAATTAAGGGGAGGTAATATGAAGAGAAGAAATCTTTTATGTTGAACCGTAGTGTAATTTTCTCTCTCGAACATAGATGGCGACACGGTTTTTGAGAACAGAATAGTTGCTACGTTTAATTTGTGTACGGCTGCAGAATGCTAATACTCGTCTTTGTCTGGGAACCCAAAAGTCAGAATTGCAACTCTTCCTTTTGTCACTCACGTGACTTTAACCCATTTATGGATTCAATTGAAGGAAAAGGATCTGTTTAGTGGGTATCCTATGTCAGATAATATTGTGCACAAAGACATTGGTTTTAAATGGCTAAAAGATTATCCAAAGCGAGGACTGATGGAACAATCTCATATTGCTGTGAAGAGAGCAAAATCTTTGAGATGATATAAAAAATATAAACATGAAGAACAGTACAATTTTGTTTTTATAGATAAAACTTAATCTATAGATCTTTATGTCCCTTATGGCAAGATGAGAACAAAATATGTGTAAAATCTATTAAACCTGATGGAAAACCGTAATATATATATATATATATATATATATTATATATATATTTATATATATATATATATATATATATATATATATATATATATATATATATATATATATATATTCATCATAATATATAACCTGAATCATATGGAAAACATGAAGGTGTTGAAATCATTTTTTTGTAGATATATTATTCTTCATACCGGTAATGAAAATGGCTTCATTAAGGGTGTACAGGCTATATTTTCCTTTAAATCGACTATAATGGACTACCATAAAGAAATTGCTCAAGCAAATTATTATCGAGGTTTGAGAATCAACTACTAAAAACGTTGTCTGATCCATCGCTAATAATTATAAAAGATAACGCTCCATACCATAGCATATTCTTAGAGAAAGTACCAAACATGTCTTCAAACAAGACTGAAATAAAAGATTGGGTAACTATATACCCAAACTGGTACCCAACCGAAATAGAAACTCATGTATTTTAATCCTCGTCACTGTCTAAATCTGAGCCATAACCAGGATTTATTATAATTGATTGAATGACAACATTCACCATACTCTTGTCTCGGATATACCATTTTTTGATAATTTAATTTATTATTTATTTAGCGTATGACTACATCACTACATCTGATCCTGAGCTCCGCTCCCATGTCGGAACTTCCACCAGAGACATAAATAGGCTCCGTTCAAGACACCCGCCTCTCAAAACAGCAAAAAGGCTGGTAGATCAAAACTTTAATGTAACTGAACGGTGGAGAGAACAATGGGAGAATAACGCTGCACCAGCTAACTGGAACACGTCATGTACTACAAGCAAACCTGAGGGCTTCAACCAAACGAGACGAATTTGGACCACACTTAATAACATCGTGAAGAAATTGACGAAATAGAACATGTTCTATTTTTCTCATTTATTGGACGTGAATTCAGTAT
The DNA here is from genome assembly GCA_918026665.1 of Diabrotica balteata. NCBI lineage: Eukaryota > Metazoa > Arthropoda > Insecta > Coleoptera > Chrysomelidae > Diabrotica > Diabrotica balteata. The sequence continues at coordinate 52,082,701 of OU898285.1, read as the reverse complement.
CACCAACCAGTGTAGATTTGGCGCGAAGTAGGGATAATAATTATTTCGTTTTTGATTATTGAACCAAATTGAACTTTGAATTTTTAAGTCGTGTGTCAAGTAATAGTTATGGAAAAGAGGTAAGTTTATTATTCTATAATAAAAGACAGAAAATAATATTATGTAATTTTTTACGGTGGAGAGAACAATGGGAGAATAACGCTGCACCAGCTAACTGGAACATGTCATGTATTACAAGCAAACCTGAGGGCTTCAACCAAACGAGACGAATTTGGACCACACTCAATAGAATAAGGATGCACTGTGGCAGATGTTCCGACTCACTTTTTAGATGTGGAAAAATACAATCACCAGATTGAGACTGCGGCGCCGAAAGGCAAACAGTAAAACACATGGTAGAGGAATGCCCGATAAGATCCTATAACGGCAACCCTTCGGATTTCCTGGCTGCTACAAAAGAGTCAATCGAATATATTTATAATCTAGATGTTTGTTTGTAGAATATTTTTTTTTGTTTGATAATTTCATTAATATGTCTGTCACATTTCTCCCAAATATCAGAATTACATTTTTCCAGTGCCTTATTCCACATATTTAAAACAGTAGTATTAGAATGCCCATGCCCATCTATACCAATATACTTATTGTAATACGCCTTGCAATTTGTCCAAATTAATTCTATTGCGTTAAATTCACAGTGATAAGAAGGCAGTCTCAACACCTCATGAACATATTCTCGGAGCAACTCGTCAATTATATATATATATATATATATATATATATATATATATATATATATATATATACGGATATATTGGGTTTAGTAGTCAATATATTGGCCTTTAAGTAAAAATCTTTTAGGTTTGCTAAGCTTTCGAGTTTATTTTACTCTTTTTCAAAACATACTAAAAATTAACATAAAAAATTTTACATTAGAAAAATGAAGTTCTTATGTCTTAAATAGGCTTACCCTTGTGAGAATTGTCTTTTAAAATTAGCAAAATTTTACATTTTGTCATTATGTCATTAACATAATGACATTAAATTTGATTTACTTTTTATTTCTGTCAAAACTTATTACTAAGGTTTAAATGAAGGTTTGCATAAACATAGACACTTCTTCTGTCAAACTCACCTAAAATAAATATAAAAAATAGAAGAGATATGGAAACCTTAGTAATAAGTTTTGACAGAAATAAAAAGTAAATCAAATTTAATGTCATTATGTTAATGACATAATGACAAAATGTAAAATTTTGCTAATTTTAAAAGACAATTCTCACAAGGGTAAGCCTATTTAAGACATAAGAACTTCATTTTTCTAATGTAAAATTTTTTATGTTAATTTTTAGTATGTTTTGAAAAAGAGTAAAATAAACTCGAAAGCTTAGCAAACCTAAAAGAGTTTTACTTAAAGGCCAATATATTGACTACTAAACCCAATATCTCCGTATATATTATTCACATAGTCACTAAAGCCCTTTCTAAAAAAAAAAAAAAAAAAAAAAAAAAAAAGAATATATATTATATATATTATATATATATTCTTTTCTGTTATTTTTGGCTATTTGTAGCAATTCAGCTTTAAAAAAATGTGGGTCATATTTAATATTATTTTTTATCAACCAACTAATAATTTCATCATTCCTTGAAGTAGTTGAAGGTTGTTTATTTAAAAGGACACTGTGGTATGAAGAATTATCCATTAACACCAATGATGGCTCTTCTAAATTAGGTATTAATTGTGTTCTTATCCACTTAGTAAAAAGTTTGTTGTTCATGAATCCGAGTTTTATGAATCCGATGTCTTCTTCTTGTATCTTTGTTATTTTTGTTTTTAAAGCAGTCCATGTTACTTCAATGTCTGTCTTTACCAAGTTTTCGATCGTTTTTATTTCTTCCTCAAGCTTGATACTTATTTATTTTTCTGTTCAGGGTTCTTCAGTTGTGAGATGTCTATTTTTCTTGTCACTGTTTTCTTTTTGACTTTGAGAAATCTTTTTATTCTAAAATCCATTATAACTAAATTGTGATCGCTACGTATATCAGCTCCAGGTTAAGTTTTCGTAGATTGTATGTACTTTTTAAAGGTGTTATTAAGCAAAATGAAGTCAATTTGATTTCTAACAATTCTGTCTTTTCTGTCTGCAGGTGATTTTCTTGTGTATAGCCTTCTAGGATATTGTTTGAAGAAGGTATTGTCTTTTAATAGATTGTTTTTTGCGCAGAATTGTACAAGTCTATCTCCTCTAATATTTCTGATACCTAGACCGTATGCTCCGATGTGGTCTCATTCAGCATCACAACCAATTTTAGTGTTAAAATCACCCATGATCATCGTTATCTCACCTATATTTGTCAGTAGCATTATTTTATCTATATTATTATAAAATTTTTCGATTTATTCGTCTGACTTTTTACTTGTTGGAGTATAGACCTGAATAATATTTAGTTTTCTGTGAGTTCTTTGTAATTTCAACATTGTTACCCTATCATTTAGAGTCTGTGACTTCATCCCTCTGTGCTGTGAGCAATTTTGTTCGACACTAATTTAGCAGTTCCATATTGTACTCCTGAACCACGGCATCTTATTTCACTCACCCCTAAGATGTCGGGGATATTCGGTCGTATATTTGTATTCTCTGTCCACCATCTTGGTTACGGGGGGATTCTTCGCACCCTCTCTCTATTTAAGGAGTGCCCTGGACTGAGAGCCATTTTCTTTTTCTCGTCTGCCATTTAGATTTGTGAAAAATATAATGGGTTGGTTTTCCGGTTGCCTTCCCCATCGCAGTACCACAACCATTTAAACTGCTTCAGTCATGCTTCTGGTAATCTAGTTTCAAGCCGGTCCAGGATCATTTGCTCTACACCTTGAACTGGTACTGATGATTGCTGCTGCCCTTCACCGCGGAGGGATAGAAAGTAGGAAACTATATTTAGAAGGATAAAGGAATGGGACATGATTTCTCTCAGTAAGGAATTGAGAGCAAAGCATGGCTCACGTGGGAAAGGACTCTTCCCTGATGTAGACCTATTTTCCACCAGGAAAGGGTAGAAAAGTGTCTAGCCGCTACTCCCTAACAATAACTCGGTGAAATTTTCACCATATCTGGTCACCCTTACTTAGTTTCGCCTGCAGACCAATGCAGTTGCCCGGGGTGTGGTACGTGGAGCCATAAGTGAGAGTTAATTGTCCTATGAGGACCAGTTATCAAGAACCATCTCCCACCTATGACGCTCGATGTGGTTGTTCCAATAAAAGGTACTACCTATATAACAAAACCCTACACCCAGGTTCTTGTTTATCATAAAATTTACACTGAACAAATCAATACTTACTATGTTGGTATATATCATACAACGTATTCCGTACTGCCATTTTTGATGTCTCGGCCATTTACAGTAAACAAATTATCAAATACATGCCATATTGTTGATCCTTGTTTAACTTATTGTGATTTTTATGGACAGGCGGCTTAATTTTGCAATACTAGTTTCGGTGAGTAAAATAAACCTAGTATAAAAATAATTACGTACTATTATAAAACTTATAAACTTTTTGCCGACGGGCGCCCTTACTATAATATTCAATTTTGTAAACTAGGTAGGTACTAAAAGTTTATTAATAATGAAACTACTTTGTTAGTTTTATCAATTTTTACTTCTAAACCAAATTCTAAAAATATATATTAAAGTTTGGGATTTTATTTTAGATTATAAAATCAAGTACACTCAATAAAACTACACTTAAAATTATGTCATTATAATTCGGCATAATATGTATTAATCTTAAACGGCGACTTCGGAAGTGAAATCCATATTACTTTCTTATTATATTTATTAATATGTCTAGAAATCCTAAACACTTGTGACCTCCAGACATATTTTATGACTTCAAAAAGTACTCAACGCATATTTTTACTGCTTTTAACTATTAAATGAATTGTGGTGTGACTTTTTTTTGGTTTGGTTCGCTATGGAATATGGACCGCCTCTGTTATGTCAGTTTTCAGTTTATGTGCGTTAATTGACCGTTCATCGGCAACCGGCGTTAAAAATATCTTATACCAAATTGGATGCACCGAATTGAATCCGTAAGATGTTTCTTTGCAACAGGTATGTTCTTGATGATTTATTTTTGATAATTTGTTAAATTGTGTTAAATATAATGCGAATATACTTTCATATTTTATATCTAAGTAATCATTAGACTTCAGATTAAATGCACCAAAAAAGGCCAAGATATACATGTAATATGCACCATAAAATATAGCAGCAATATGCAACATTATCTCTTCTTCTTATTACTAGCTGTCTATGGTCCATTTTTTCACAAAGGCCTCTTTCAACATCTTCGCCTTTTTTTAATTAACGTCTACCCATCTTATTTGTGGTCTTCCTCATAGTTCCTTTATAAGGCCTTCAACGTTGGCCTTTTCCTAGTAGTATAGCCTGCGAAGGTGCATTTGAAGTTGGCAATTGTGATATTGTCGAATTTTGTTTTTGATCTTACGCAGAGGTTTCTCTTTCTATATAACAGTCGTATACGTAACATTGTCCATTCTGTTATGGCAGTTTGTTCATATTTGGCTTAGTGGATTCCAGATTTAACCTCCATATGCCATTAGAGGAAGGAGGCACTGGTTGAAGACTTTGATCCTGAAATACTGAGTTAGTTTGCGGAATTTGGACTAGGTAGATATATTCCTGGATTTGTTCCATCTCATTGCCATTTATAGGTATTCGTCTGTTAGTAATTGTTTTTGTTTTTGTCATCTTCATTTTTTATTTGGGGCTAACGTATTGGGAATTGTCTGCGAGTTGCCTCATCATAGTTTGTAGTTTCTCTAATGTGCTTGCTATAATCACGACATCGTCAGCGAATCTCAGGTGGTTGAAGTTGTTGCCAGTAACGTTGATGCCATATGTTGACCAATTTGTAGTTTTGAAGACGTCTCCTAGCACTTAATTAATCAGCTTTGGCGATATTACGTTGTCTTGTCGAACTCCTATTTTATTGGGGATGAGATTTGTACTTTCGTCTAAATGTACTTTCATAGTATCATGTATTTGTTGCTTACATCTCGGCAACATATAACAGAATGATTCAATTAAGTTAGTAATTGGATGAAATTTATAACTTTTAAATTTTGACAATCGTTACGAATCTTGTCTTTTATTGACAAATTTTTTAAAAATATTTTACATCTCATTTAATGTATATATTTTGTTAGTTACTTTTCATGTAGTTCTTAATTTAACCCTGCTTATAATAAAGATATGATGACTAGAAACTAATTGATCGAGAGTATTGAATTGATATGAAGAACCTCCATTTCGTGTCGCTAACCGTGACGCCTTCTCATATCACTAGCTCAATGACGCTCGCCTCAGTATTTTGCTATAAAAAAAAGTGATACAACGACAGTATAGAAGCTTCGCTTCAATATATCTACGATGCAAAAAGTTCAAGAAGGGATGCCTTAAGGCAGTCTTTTGTCGGCTATTACAAAGACTCGCCTACTGATGATAGAACAAAGTTCACAGTCCTTTATGTAGATGACGCAGTAGTTTACAGAACAGCAAAGACAACAGACAATCATTAAAAGACTAGAAAACTACCCAGACAGAATAACAGACTATACAGATAAATAGAAAATCAAAATCAACACGAAGTATGTAGTTTAGATAATGGAAATTATAGAACAATATAAAATGAACATCTTAACCCGGCGTCACCCAGGTGGGGTCTAGAACTAGTATAGTTCTATGGTTAATACACGGATGTGTGATTGGTTGCCTATAGCTTCCTAAAACATGTTGAGGTTGGGTTGGGTATTCTAAACCAATTTCAGTTGTAAGTTGATCGTCAAAGTGAGCACAGTGTTCTGCAATGCGATTAGACCCCACCTGGGTGAAGATTACATAATTTTAATTCGCAAGGTAACTAAGACAATTTTAATTCGTGGTGTTTTGTTGTACATATAAACTTTTTCTCTAGAATGAATTACGATAAAGAACAAGAAAAACTATTGGCTCTTTGGCAGGAACTCGAAGATGATGAGTACGAAATTATGGATTCCGACGATGAAAACGAAATTGATCACATAAGTAATCAGTCTGATAGTGACCAAAATAAAGAAATTAAGGAACTAGAAGTATTGTAATCTGAAAATAAGTAAAAAGAAAGATAAAACATATCCTTATTATTTAGGTAGGAATTCCAAAACAAAATGGAGAAAACAACATACTAATAAACCAGTTAGAACGAGGGCAGAGAACATAATTTCGAACTTACCAGAATCCAAACCATATGCTAAAAACACTAAGACTCTTTTAGATTGCTGGCTTCTTTTTTTATGAAGAAATGCTTGAAGGTATTACGGTCTACACCAATGTATTGATAGATAAAAAAGCGTTAGCCTACAAAGATAAAGCATATTGCAGCAGGACCAATATTGTTGAAATAAAGGCATTATTTGGCCTCCTCTACCTAGCCGATAGAGGAGGCCAAATAAGATACATAAGAGAATATACGAAAGACTAGAGGAGGACATTAGCGAGACGCAGTTCGGGTTCCGAAATGAAATGGGTACTCGAGAAGGACTATTTGCATTAACATATTGATTCAGCGATGTCGGGATGTAAATGTTGATCTACACTTGTACTTCGTTGACTACGAAAAAGCTTTCGATAAACTAAAACATGAAAAACTAATACCAATATAGTGCAAACATTATATGAGAACCAAAGTGCCATAGCTCAAATTGATGGGCAACACTCAGAAGAAATGAGGATCTGTAGAGGAGTTAGACAGAGATGTGATTTATCGCCACTTTTGTTTAACTTATATTCTGAAAAAATTTTCCAAAACACGCTCAATAATATCAAAGCGGGAGTCACCGTTAACGGAAAATTAATTATCAATTTAAGATATGCAGACGACACTGTGATCATAGCAACGAATATAGAGGATCTACAACATCTTATCGAAAGCTTGAGTATAAATAGTGCTGAGATGGGAATTACTATAAACGCTAAAAAAACGAATACATTCTAATTACAAAAAGACCACAAAATATACATCACCTATTGACAATAAATGGTAACGTGATAGAACAAGTAGAAAAATATCAGTACTTGGGAACTTTGATCAATGAAACCAATGATCATACTGTAGAAATAAACAGACGAATAGAGATTGCCAAATCAGCATTTATACGAATGAAGACACTCCTAACGTGCAAAAATCTAAATTTGGAGATCAGACTACGTACCATTCGCTGTTATATATTTTTAATATTATATGGAGCTGAGACTTGTTCGTTAAAAAAAATCTAATTAAAAAAGAATCGAGGCCTTCGAACTCTGGTTATACCGCAGAGTATTGAAAATATCAGGGACTGATAGAATTTCAAATAAAGAAATACTGGAGAGGGTTGGTAAGGAAACAGAACTAATCATCACTATACAAACCAGAAATCTGGAATACCTAGGCCACATGATAAGGGGACCAAAATATGAAATTTTGAGACTCATAATACAGACAAAGATTCCAGGAAGAATATCTGTTGGCCGAAGGCAGAACTCATGGTTAAAGATTCTACGTGATTGGTATCAATGCAGAGCGATTGATTTGTTTAGAGCAGCAAGTTCTAAAATAAAAAGAGCCATTATGATTTCCAACCTCCGTAGGGAGACGGCACTCTAAGAAGAAGAAGACCTAGCGGGTGTATATAGAAATGGTCATCGTAATTTAAAAGACTTTCGGCGAACAAATGGTACAGGAATTGACATATTTCGTTCAGGGATGGTACTCAATAGATTTACATTTTTATTGCAGTGCTTACGTTTCGATAATGTATACAATCGACAAGAAAGGCAACAGTCTGATAAGTTGGCTTCTATTAGGGCAGTTTTTGAAAAAATTGTCGTAAATTGTCAACGAGCTTATACACCAGGACAGTACTTGACTATTGACGAGAAGTTAGAGTCTTTTCGTGGGCGTTAAAAAGTGGGTCGTTCAACGACTGATAGCATCAATTTCTGGTAAAAATCGAAATATCACTTTCGATAATCGGTATACCTCTTACGAACTTGTGAAAACTTGAGGAACTCTGAGGAAAAACAAGCGAGATATTCCCCCAGAATTTATACAGATTAAGAGCAGACAACCACAGTCCTTGTTATTTGGATTTCAGGAACATATAACTATGGTATTCTTTCTACCAAAAAAGGAAAAAACATGATTTTATTATCATCACTCCATCACGATGATGAAATGGAGAAACCTACCGGTGAAAAACTTTTACCAGAAATAATAAGTTTCTATAACCTTACAAAAGGAGGGGTTGATAAGGTAGATGAGTTGACAGGAAGTTACAGTGTAGGTAATAATTGTAGAAGGTGGCCACTAAAAATATTTTTTTTACTAATGGACACAGCTGAAATCAACTGCCAGGTAATTTACAGAACAAAAACTAGTGACTATTCAAAGAAACGTCGTATATTCCTGAAAGATCTGAGATTAGCATTACTTACGACAATTATGGAAGAACGAAAAAGTAATCCGCGACTTACAAAACGTTTACGATCCAAAATAGTTCAAGTTTTAGGAGAAAGTGACCAAGTTCCACCGAAAAAGCAACGTACGGGACGTGGACAGTATCAAAAGTGTTCCAGAAAATCTGACCGAAAAATTAAACAAACGTACGATGAATCCCAAAATTTTTATTGTTTAGATTATCTTCAACGCATTTGCGACGAATGTATTCCTAACGGGACTCCTAACTTCAAGATTGTCCTCCAATGTCCTGCTTTTTTATATTTTTATTTGAACCTTTTGAAAAAACTTTTTTAAAAAATCACTTATTTTGAATCATTATCTTTTGTTTGTGATTTTTTTATGTATCTAGTGTTTTTTGTTTGTAAGAATTTTATTATTTTGTAAATTTTACCTAATACGCGGTCAAATTTAATCCAGTAGTAAAAACTGCTGTTATTTATGAAAACTTAGATAGTCAAATAAGATATTTATTTGATTATGATAATACAAAGATTTCAATCCAAAACTCTGAGAACAATCGCTAATGCACCTTGGTATATCCAGAATGATGCAATACATAGAGATCTTCAGGTACTAACAGTCTCTGAAGAGTGCAAAAAATCTTCTGAACAATATCAAAACAGGTTGCGGGTGCATCCTAATACCCTGGCACACAACCTTCTCAACAACCAACAAGCGAAGAGATTGAAGCGACATGACCCCTTGGACATACCTCACCGATCCTGACAGAGCCTACAGTAGTGGGAGTTAGGCCCTCAACAGCACCCAGACATTGTGATCAGTGCCGCTTTTAGTGCTCGCGTATCAGTGTATGTGCGCATCCTACCGGTAAAAAAGCCAACTTGTGTCGTGATGATTTGGTCACTGGACCTTACATCTCTCTGTCATGTAAAGACAAAAAGTTTTACTTATTGTTTTCACTGCAAAACAGATTGTAAAAAATCTTAAATGTTAATAAAAAAAAAAAAAAAATAAGATATTTAAAAAAATAAATTCGTGTTCGAAATGTTTGTAGAGTTTTTGAAATAAATTTTAAATGGGATCAATAATACTTCACTTGGGTTATTATACACACATTTTTCACCTGGGTGACGCAGGGTTAAGCTTTCATAAATTTTTCTTTGTTAATTTTTTGCTGAAAATTTATTTATGCGCACCTACATTCGCCTCGAGCTGACCGTCTGCCTTAGAGCGCGTTCTTAAAAGTTCAATATCTTTATTAAAAATTAATATCCAAACATTTACTTAATCTTAAACTATTGATTTTGAGTTGTTCTATAACTTCTTTTTTTTATTTATTTAAACATAGAGAACCCGCATCAACCACCAAGGGTTATTAGTGGGGAGACATACACACTACACAGTAGTACAGTTTGATAAATTAAAGTTTATTATAAAAGTTTATGTCTTTTAGAAATTGCACTAAATCCGAGATATTTTGTCGCAAGCGCACTTCTCCGTTTTCCACTAATTCCTCGGCATGTTCTCTGAGGTTGGAATTGCGGACAGTCGACTATCAGATGCTTCACGGTGATTTGAGTAGAGTAGTAGGTATAAATCGGAGCTGGTTCTTTATTTAGAAGGTGTTGGTGTATTAGTATTGTGTGGCCGATTCGAAGACGATTTACGGTTACTTAATCTCTTCTTTTTCTTTGTTGTGGTAGTCTGGCGTCTACTCGAGACTTTATTGTTTTTAATTTAGAGTCTGTTGCGTCCCAGGTTGCTTGCCATAAATTTATTATATGGTTCATGGACCGTCGTTTATGGTCGGTGTAGGGATTTTTAGTAATTTCTAGAACATTGTCATTTCTGATGGATTTTAATGCCAATTGATCAACTTCCTCGTTGCCATTAATGCCAATGTGTGAAGGTATCCAGATAAATGTAACCTTTTTATTTATATGGTGTAGTGCATTAAGTTCATTTCTTATATTTTGTGCAATAGGATGGCTAGGGAAAAATTGATTAATTCCAAGAATTGCGCTGAGTGAATCTGTGATGATTAAAATATTATTTTTAGTCGTTGAAGAGGAGTTTTTGATAGCTTCTAATATCGCTGTGGTTTCCCCGGTGTAAATGCTGCAGTGATGTGGAATTCTAATGGCATATTTGTAATTTTTATTTGTGAAGGCTGCGGCATGGCCCTTTTCAGTTTTTGATGCATCTGTGTATATTATGTGGTGATTGGGATACTTCTCCATAATTTCTTTGAATGCATTAATGATAAGGTTAGGATTTGTGGTATTTTTTGGGTACTGTGTTAAAGTTCTATAACTTCTGTTAGCCAGATTTCAACGTTTATTGCTTAATTTTGTTTAAATCTATTATAAACAAATTAAATTGCAACTTTTTAATGAAATTTTTAGTGTTTAATTGTTATGAAGTTTTGTGTTAAACCATTCCATATATTTCATCCCATGACACATCCGTTTTAGTGTGGGTCATAATGCTGAAAATTTCGCTCTCCCCCATATTTTTTCCAACAATGTTATTTTCTTATATGGAAAATAGTTTACAAGTTTTTGAAATAATTTCAAAATACTTATATTTGTTAGAATAGTAAATTTTTGAAACAAGTTACGTTTGTTATTATATTAAATAATTGAGGAGGTTTAAAGCAAAACCGAATATCCACTTAAACCGATTTTTGGAAAAATAGGATTTTTCTGAGACGCAAAAAGTAATTATTTTTTTTTGTTTATCTTGTTCGCAAATACTGTTAGAGAAGTCGTAATAAAACTTTTGCTACAATATAAATTTAAAAAAGTGATATTTAGTGCAAAAGAAAATTTAAACAAAAGTGGATTTATTTGGTTTTGATTGAAATAACTGGATTTATTTCATTTTGCTCACAACTTTATTAGCAAGAATTAACAAAAGTATTATTTTTATTAGTAATACAATAAAAAAACATATAAAATTTGATACACTAATAGCACATCCAACAGTACATTTAAATATAAAGTGCAAACTCTTCTTCTAGACACACACTCATTTCTTAGCTCTTCTTCTTCCTCAATATGTTCAACCACTTGATTATTTTCACATAAAAGATTCGTGTACCACAAAACCTTTCGTCACTTTTCCACTCCTTTCCAAATTGTTTTTCCATAAGTTGTTGAACACTTATTATCTTCTTTGGTGGAATGGCACTTCGCAGGTTGACTTCGGATAGCAAAAAATTTTTTAAAGACTTTCCCTTTTTGTAAATTGAGCACCTAAGTTCGGATTGGGCTTCAAATCGATAATGCTGAAAGCATTATATTAAAATTTTAATTTCTTTAGTTTTTTGAATCTGTGTCTTTTCCAGACAGATTCTTTTTAAGTCTGATATTCCAACAATCTTGTTAAGGTAATTTTGTAATTACTTGATATCAAAAATTGTTCAGTCTTGTCCTAAGCTTCTGACTTCCGACTAACTTCCGACTTGTACATAATAACCGATATATTCTTCTTTAGATATAATAGTTGGATTCTCTCTAAATATTTTTCAAGTCGCCCAAAAACTCTATCTGCTGGCATAAAACTGTGACCTCTTACTGGAGAGGTAATACAAACTTTTCTGATATTATCAGGAGAATACTTTAACAACCAAAACATTAACATATGAATCAAATGAGAATTTTGGTCCTGGCCCCCACATCCATCGCAGAACAATCTAATCTGAGTTATATTATCCAGTTCCAAAGATTTTAGGTAATCGAACAAAGCAGATGACACTTCTGTAGCGCCCCTCCCAGCCTGATCTTCGGTCCAAATATAAAACGTTGGATTTTTGGAGTTCATACCAACACAGCAAAAAGAATAGAGGCTTATTTGGTGTAAATAAAATGCATCCGAAATTGGCGTGCGTGGTAAGGGTTGAACCTGCTGCAGGTCAAAGCAAAATGTCAGGGAATTTTCTGGCTCTTGTTTAGAGAGCTCGTAAAATGCTTTTGCTCTTTTTTTATAAACTCGATATTCAGTTATATAATTGGTTTTCTCTTTTTCGTCTTTTTCCGATTTAATTAAATGCTCTCGACACGTGCATTGGGAACAGGTATCAGAAGCTGGAGACGAAAATCCAATGTTAAATTATGTTAGAAAAACCTTTCTAAACATATGGTAGCCAACTTGGTACTGACTTTCGGCCTGTTCATTATACATACGTTGTAACTTTCTAATACTAAGATGGGCAGGTAAATAGATTCTTCGAGATTTTTTTTCGATTATAATGACTTTCGACGCCACGCAATTTACCAACAAATTCGCGTACTTTCTTCCTCTTGTCCAAACTTTTTATTGAAGTATGGTCCCCTCCTCTTCGCTCTTTGGGACAGTCTCCTGAGTCAACAATCTTACATAATGTAAACAATCTGTAGTTTTTAACACCGGTTGCTGCCATGAAAAAAGCCCTGCAGACTTTAACTACCCCTGTTCTTGTTTTTTTAATTTTTAAAAAGAAGTTTGCTGCCCTTATTCTTTGTAGGGGATTATCTTTAACATATCTATTTCTTACGGTACCGGAAACGCTTATCATATGGCAAATTTTCACATCTTGAATGCTTTTTTCTGCTACACTATACAGCTGACTTCTTATATTCTTAATATCTGATGTTTTAACATTTTGGCATTGGTATGTTTTATTGTCATGTGAGCAAGGACGCTTAAATTTCTTTAAGTCTAGATCTGGATCTTGGTACCTAAAATAAAATACATAAGGTTAAAAATGAAAAAAAGATAGCGTGGCACTTGCGGAGTGCCGACAGAAGTGAATATTTCTTATAAATTTGATTATATCCGATTCGATCCGATTTGATATTACACATAAATAATAAATGATTTTACCCGTTACTTTTAGGATTAACAAACTTTCAAAGGAATTAGAAATAACGCAAAATAAACAACGTATGCTTTTTTGATACCAATACAAACATTCTGCAAACTTTCATTCTACGTTTAAATTTTTCAAAAATATTTATTAGTTTTCTCAGAATTCTAAACAAAAAAGAATAAATTTAAATAACATTGGATCAAGATTTTGCGCCTACCCCCTTAAAATACAATAAAATCCAATTACTTACCAACTAGTAACTTTACTAGAAAGAGAGAAACAATATTTACTAGTCTACGATTTATAAAAGGACCTTTTGAAAAACCTGCCTTTATTTCAAAATGAGCTATACCTACTAATCTATAAGTAGCTTATAACCTTACCTTTCAACTTTTCCTCTTAGCTTTTTCGGGGCTCTTTGCCTTATTCTGCTTCCTTGATTGGCTTCTTCCACAGCTATTGACTCACCCAAAAAATCTTCTTCCATATTCTTTATTTAACAGTACCTCTATTACCGAAACTTGTATCGAACTATGTATATTAAACCCGCTAAAAACAGTTTAAACCAGAAATAATATACACTTAGCCAGTTCACAGACTACTGACAAAGTGAACAAAAAACACGCGGTCGCTCCAATCAATGTGTAAACATGCACAACGACAAAATATCTCTATACCTCCCTAGTACCATATATTGTTCGAATAAAACATTTGCATAAGAAGATAAAGTAGTAAATGCGCATTTGTGGATTTATTTGGTTTTGAACAAAAAATGAATTTATTCGGTTTTGCATGCAAACATAAATATCACCATTAAAATTCAGTAGGATTTATTCGTTTTTGCTTTTATATATTTTTATATATGGTGTAATTTAGCGAAATGAACCGATATTGGCCACTAACAAAATTTTCGTAAAAAGTGGATTTATTCGGTATTGCTTGAAACCTCCTCAATTGATCATAGGAAAAATGTAGGTGGCATATATTTAAAAAATATTTTAAAAATTTAGATTGACATTAAAAATTTGTTATAACAACACTACAATATCATCCGTGGAATGGTACGATTTTTTAAAATTCTTTAACTACACTATCTTTATCTATATTTAGAGCAAGTTTTTGTTCAACAAAAAGCACTATTAGATATTCCAAACAGTCTTGTAGCATTGTCGATCGAAAAATTAGTTTTATTATACTCAAGTTAGAAAAAGTTCTCTCACAAGTACAATTATTGATTTTTGACCACAGCAACTGCCTCAGCGTGACAAGACCAACGTGTTTAAAATAAATATTTCAAAGCCTTTTTCAACTTGTAAATTATATACGACCTTTACAATTTCTTTAAAAACAACATACTTTTTTGGACAGCCCTCAAGAAAAACCAATTGTGTTACACCAACAAAATCGAAAATCTTTGGATTTTCAATATGGTTAGTGCAAGTGGCAACCAATGGTAATCTAAGGCAATGAACATAGCTCATTAATATAAAAATGTTTTTGAATATTTTCTGTATACAAGTAAAATTTTCTAATATCGCTGAAGCTCCGTTAAAACATACAGCTTCAACATGCTCCCAGAAATATTCATATCCTGCAAAGTAGAATTTATTATTTCAAAAACATTTCTATGATGGTAGCCTTTCAACTGCAAACGACATCAGAAGTCTCATCTGCAATTACAAAAAGATGCTGCTTTGTCATTTCTTCCTTAATATCCCTTACATTTTTGAGAGAACGTAAAATATTATTTTGAATGTAGTTGCTAAAATAAATGCAGTTTTTTGGGGCCGATTCCAAGTGTGCCTTAAATGTAAGGTCATATTTTTTAAGAAGTACAATTTCGAGAAACAATTTTTTCATTGCTTTCTTCCATTTCATTATGATCACGAAGAAGTTTTCCACCTTTTACTAGAACTGTAATAATTATATGAATTAGTTGCTTCATATTCTAAATTTTTTGTCGCTGCTTCCCTCTGGTTTTCAGTTCAGCTCCCTTTTCTTTTGGATTTGAAGATCTACAGACTTATTCACGTTCTAACTTAAAGTTTCTGTGCTAAACTTATGGCAACTTGTATTCTAATGCATTTTAAAATGTTCTGTATCTTTATTCCATGATGAAAATCCACTAGAAATAAACGCAGTCTCTATCAATCCAGGTTTAGTACTGTTATTCATGCCAAAACCTCTGCACAAAAAACAGACAACAACTGCATTTTTGTTTGGATTTTTTTCCAACCAATTGAAGTTGGAAGATCAAGTAGGTAAAAACGACCGACTTATAATATTTTCTAGGCTTTTATTTTGACTGGAAACTGTTCTAGTTGTGGTTCGTACGGACCTCTTACTATTTAAGAAGACCTTTCTAATCTTTCTTTCAGTAACTCGAAGTAAAGGTCACCGGGCACAGTATATTATGGTTTCCTATTATGTTGGAAGGATGTTTCCTATCATTTTTCTTAACTTATATAGGCCTTAATTAATAGAGATATCTGCTTTTAGAACCTCCTCCTCTTAAGTACCTTCTCCGTTGAGGTTGGCGATCAATGGCAAATTTCTCTCTGTTCTGGGCTTGATGAATTAATTCATTTCCTATTGTGTGGGTCCAATCTCTGATGTTTCGAATCCTAGATTTTTTCTTTCGTCCTATGGCCCTTTTACCATCAATCTTGCCTTCTAATATTGCCTGGAGCTGCTCAAATTCGCTATGGCGCATTATGTGTCCTAGATATGACGTCTCTAATTTTCATAGTATGGACCAGATGAGGGTATGTGTTCATTACTCTCAGTACTTCTTCATTCGTAGTTCTGCTGGTCCAGCTTATTCTTAAAATTTGCTGGTACATCCACATTTCAAATGAATTTAATTTAATTTGTTAAAGTAATACTGTTTTAATGTCCAGGTCTCACAGCCATATAGTAATAGAGACCACACATAACACTTTACTGTTCTTTATTTACATGTACATAACTACTTTACTGTTCTCCATCTTATTGAGACTAATAGCTTGCGGTTCCAGAGCATTTTACGCATATTCATGAAACCAAAGCATGCTATTTCAATGCGTGTTCTAATTTCTTTTGAGTGGTCTAGTTGACTATTTAGCTCTCTGCCCAGGTATATCAGCTTTTTGAACTCTGAAGGGTGATACCATTTATTTTTATGATAGGTTATTTTTGTGGAATACCAGAATTTTGGTTTTGGAAAAGTTAATGTCCAAGCCCAGCCTGTGACTTTCTTCTGATAGTATGTTCATCAATATTTTATTTGTTCTTCTGTTTCTGCTAACACTACGGTGTCATCGGCATATCTTATATTGTTAATGATGATTACATTGACTCTGGCACCTTTAGGGCGACTTTCAAGAGAAGCTCTAATTATATCTTCGGCATATACATTAAATAATAGGGAGGACAAAATGCACCATTGACGCACTGCTCGTTCTATGTTGATGTACTTGGTGTTTCCGTTTTCTGTTCGAATGCGTTCTGTGTGGTTCCAGTATGTATTACTTATGATAGCTATGTCGTGTCCATCCAACCCTAGTTCTTTTAGCACCTCAATCCATTTTCCGTGTTTGATGCGGTCGAAGGCATTTCTATAATCGACAAAACACACATACAGCCGTTTTTAAACTTCAAGATACCTTTCTGCCATCAGTGTCAATCCCATAATTGCTTCTCTAGTGCCTTTACCCTTTCTAAAACCATATTGAGAACGACTCAGGTATTCTTCACAGTTATTGCGAATTCGGTTATAAATTATTCGCATAAAAATCTTAGCGGCATGACTCAGTAGGGATACAGTTCGATGATCTTCACATTTCCTTGCTTTTTGTTTTTTAGGAAGAGCTATATACGTGGATGTTAGCCAGTCATGCGGTAATATGCCATGTTGATATATATATAATGTTGTAGAGGTATTTTAATTTCTTGACAGCGTTATCACTTAGGTGTTTAAAATGTTCAGCTGTTATTAGGTCTTCGGCCGGAGCTTTGTTGTTCTTTGTGTCTTTTATTGTCTGCAAAACTTCTTCGGTGAGAATGTTTAATTTTCCATCTGTATCTATTTATGGGGGCTCTTCTATTCTCTAATCACCAAACAAATATCGTTCCCATATTTCTTACTGTTTTTCACGGTCTAATTCCATTTGGGTTTTCTTGTTTATTACAATCGATAATTCCATATTCCAGCTACTTCTTTAATATTTTTGTGTAGTTCTCTATCTTTATGCTTCACTTGCAAAGCTTCTACCTCTTTACATTTTTCTTTCATCAACTCTTCCTTAGCTACATTTTTTTTCCTCAATTTCCCTGTTGAGTATCTGGTTAGGTTTTTGTTTTTACCATCCGTCCCCTCTCCATAATTTGTAATATTTCGTTTGTCATCCATACTTTTCTATGTTTACGGTTTTCTTTCTATATACTTTGGTCTGCTGCCTCCAAGACATAATTTTTAAATTTTTTCTCAAAAATGTCTTCAATGTTTTCTTTTATTGTCTTCTTCTTAGTGAAAGCTATTGTCTTAGACTCTAACTGCGTGTCTATAATGTCTTCATACTTATGTTGCTGTCCTTGGTCAGCACTACCCCACTGTAAGAATCTTAAATATAGAAATATGAACACTGCACTACTTCACTGATTATAGAATGTTAAATCATAAATAAATCCACAATAAAAACAGTTAAAATTATAAATATTCATGGCCTGTATTAGGTATAATAAGTTAATTTCAGTAATTTTAGAATAAAATCTTTAAAAAAAATTAATTATGAAAAAAATTTAAAAAAAAACGATTAAAAAGCTAAAACAAAAACTAATGGAACCCTATATATAGTATAACTACTTTTGATTAGCATATTTTTAATATAAATAAATAATAAATTCACCAAAAAAATATTGTAGCGAGATTAAATAAAAAGAGCGGTTCGAATTTATATTAATGTATTTATTTATAAGTTTACAGTTCCGTAATATCTTAACAACCAACTTAACTCAATAAGACCGTTACATATATATACCAAAAGTATTATTCTAGAATCGTCTTGAGTAGTCCGACCTCTAATTCGTTGTTTGACGGGTCGGTTTCTCCTGCGTTCCAGACATCTGTTGAAGGCCCTCCTTAAGAAGAAATAACAGTCTACTGGCTTTGAAGGACACGATCTCTATAGGTTAATGCAACACACAGTAATTCTTACGCCGGTTTCTCGGAAGATCACTTCAAGCATGCTTCTGACAATCTTCCAATCCAAATTATCTAGTACATGGCCTATCCTGGGTAAGGCCAAATTCTTGATGTCATAATTCCAGACGATTTTCTTCAAATTAGTTAGAGCACACCATATTTTTTCGTAGCTTGTCCTATCTGTATACAACTTCCTGATCACCATATACAGCAAAGATCGAGAACCATCTTCTAATCTCAGTAGGTACTCTTCCAACTTTAGGCTGCTGGTTTTTTAAATCGTCCAAATGAGCGAATTTCTTAGAAAATATGGATGAGATTCATTTAGTCATCTCAAGATCTTTGGCAACACAGTGGGCTAGAGACACGTTATGCGGAACACTAAAAAGATCCTGCTGAACTTTTGTGGTTACGCCGAATCTAGCACTCTTTCTTTCTGTGTAATTTGACATCAATTCATTAAAGCTTGGTCGCCGGTCATCTTTGATCTCATGTTGAAGGGTTCGTACTTTTTTTTTCATTTGAGCCAGCATAAGGTTCAAGATGATTTATGTGAACTACTTTTGGTTTACCTTTCGGCAACTTCTTAGTTCGGTATATAACGTAATTTATTATCTTTTTAATTTCATACGGACCTTCCCATTGTCTTTGCAATTTAGGAACCAAACCTCGACGACGTTGTGGATTATAAAGCCAAACAAGATCACTTACTTCATAGCTTTCGTTCTTGCATTGAGAATCATATTAATCTTTCATTCTGTCACTTTCTAACTGTATGTGTTGTCGGGCAAGTTCATGAATGTTGTTCATTCTTAACTTCAGGCCGTCGACATAATCTTCGCTTACAACATGGCCTTGGGAAGGTCTGCAGCCAAACTCTAGGTCGCAGAGTAAACGAACTTCACGACTTAACATCAGGCAGGTTGGAGTCTGGCCTGTAGTTTCATTCACGGTCAAGCGGTATGCCATTAAGAATACATGAATGTGCTAATCCCAATCTCTTTGATGTTTTGATACAACTTTGGACATGTGTTTACCCATCGCTCGGTTCATCCTCTCGACTATTCCATCTGATTGAGGATGCAGGGGTGTCGTTCTGGTCTTATTGACACCAATCAATATACAAACGTTTTCGAAAAGGTTTGACTCCAAGTTTCGCCCTTGGTCTGAGTGGATCTCCAAGGGAACACCAAATCGGCTAAAGAATTCTTTAACCAGTACCTCTGCAACGGTAGCAGCTTCTTGATTTGGTATCGCATAGGCCTCAGTCCATTTCGTAAATATTCTATGGATACCAGGATATATTTATTTCTGTCTCTACCATTTGTCTCTGGAAGTGGACCTGCAATGTCAACTGCTACTCTTTTCATAGGACTACCAACATTGTACTGCTTTATGGATGACCTCTTTTTTACCAACTGGACCACTACTGTTCACTCAATAGAACCGTTCTCGAACCTTTTGTAGAGTCTTCCTAATACCAAAGTATCCACCTGATGCACCGTCATGTAACTGATGCAATACTTCTGACACTTTCCTTTTAGGTACAATCAACTGAAGCTTAGATTCTGTACCATCATCGTTCTCAAAGGTTCTATACAGAAAATCATCTTTTAGCACTAGGCAATTCCATTGACTCCAGTAACACTTGACTTCGGGACTACATGCACTAATGTCCTGCCATTGATCATTAATAACGGTGATTCGTCTCATGGGGCAAAATCGTTCTTCTAATTCAAGACAATGATTACGATTTGAATGTATGGCCGTCTTGACTGAGCATCAGCATTTGAATGACTTTTTCCAGCCCAGTATTCGATATGTTCTAGCTTTCTGACTATTGTACTATTTCTTTGCAATTTACGACGAATGTGACCTACATCATTACCATTCAAACATCTGGGTTCACGTCTCTTCGGCATCATGTTACGAACTACTTTCAGTACGATTGCCTCCAGACGTTTATCGTTTGTAACGATAAGACTACCAAAGAGAATTAAAGTACTATTGTAAAAATAATACTTTAATCAACCATGGGAGCTTATCGTCTATAACTTGCCTAGCTCAGTATCTGACTGAGCTTTACTGACTTGGGTAGTTTGAATTTCTTCGAAAAGTTTTCCCTGGGATGTTCTTTCAAATCATTTCCTACATTCGTATGTAGTGATATTCTTAAATCCACAACCATGACAAAACTTTCTCTTGGGTTTATTACATACTTGAAAAGTATGGCCTGTCATGTTGCAGTGCCAACATGTAGCAGAAGAAGAAAGCGACTCAACAGAAAATTTACTGCGAGACGAAATAATAAGAGCTGCTCAAATCACTTACAATACTTTGTAAGTTCTGCAACTGATTCCACATCCTGAAAAGCAAGAGCCTTTGCATAATCAGGAAGAAGACCATTAATTATCTCATCCACTTTTTCAAACTCAGGAATTGATTTTGAAGACCGGAGCATAAAAGATTCCATATAAGAAATATATGCAGGGACCGGTTGTTTGAAAGACTGTTTTGTAGAAAGTATTTTTTCCCACAAATTTCTTTCATAATTGTAAGGTAAATAAGTTTCCTTTAAGGAAGCAACTAATTCAGACCAAGAATTAAAAGATTTTTGTGAAGTGCTTATGCCACCAAGTAAAAGCAGCACCTTTAAATAGATCTCCTGCAGAGATGAATAAATCTTCATCAGTGCAGTTCCTAGAAAACTTTAAAGTTTCTTCTTCTTCTACTTCCAATGGCGCTACAGCCCAAATTGAGCCTTAGCCTCCTGTAACTTCTGCCTCCAACAAAGGCGATCCCGCGCCACTCGTCTCCAAGCCCTGACGTTCAATAAGTTGTGCGCATCTGCTGTGACTTCGTTCTCCCATCTATTACGTGGTCTTCCCTTTGGTCTTCTGCCCTGCATTTTACCATCCAAGGCCTTTCTCGGCAATCTGTCGGCATCCATCCGTACCACATGACCAGCCCATCGAAGCCTTTGTACTCTAGCGAACTCTGCAATAGGTGCTTCTTTGAACAGTTGGTAGAATTCATGGTTATATCTAGATCTCCACATCCCATTTTGAGTGATAGGTCCAAAGATCTTCCTTAGGATTTTTCTCTCGCAAACCTCTAATCTTCGTTTAGTGCTTTCTGTCAAAACCCATGTCTCGCATCCATAGCATACTATCGGTCTGATGATTTAAAGTTTCAATCTGTTCCAGAAATGGGATTAGAGGTTCTTTACCAGAAAATTTTTTAATACCCCATTTATAAACAGGGACAGACTTAACAGATAAAGTTGAAGATTGAGAATAACTAAGGTTTACTCTATCAGGAGTAGAAGCAACAGGTTGGTCTACCATATCATGTTGATTTACAATGTTAGACACAGTACCCTATAATTTTAACAAATCATAGCGGACAGATTTTTTAAATTTTTCTTAATCTACATAAGTTGGCTGTAGACGAAAAATTCTACCAGATAAATGAGTTAAACCAGAACTGAAAGCTTTAAATCTACTATCAGATTTTGTACCTGAATAGTCAGATATAAGACTTAATAGGTCAGAAAAGGAAGCTAAAGCTAAAGCTTGTTAGTAATCAACATCAAACGATAAACTAACAGAAACCTCAGAAAAACTACGGTTACTGGCTTCGCGAGAAAGAAGTCCAGCAAGGATCTTTCGTTTTTCCTCTACTGTATTTGGGACAGAGACATTCCTAATAAGAATTTCATATGATAATTCATCTGTATTTAAATGTTTAGGTAGCATCTTGAAGAAACAATTTAAAAAAAATTAAGAAAGTAATTAAAACACACTATCCACAAAAACTGGTTAAGTAAAAAAAACCACTTAATACAATATAAAAGTACTGTTGTATATATTTATATTGTTCTAATTTATTTGTCTTTATTCTAATTTATTGTCTATATTCTAAATTAAAACTCACGATAACTAATTACTAATTTATTAAATAGCTGTACAAATGTATTTATGTCACGTTTCGTTACAAGTAAACCGCGTTTCCCGATCTTCTTATGACTGACTGCCAAATAAAAAATCTTTCCTTTATATACACAACTGTTGTCATCTGGAAAGTTCGGCGAACTTCTTGAATAATCTCGTATTTTGGTGAAGGCGCTCGACTCGTTTTTCAACTGTTCGAAAAGCCTCGAGACGTGGATTACTCATAAAATTAGGGTCTAAAGGTTTCTGTAAACAACTTCGAATTTACTGGAACAGAAAACAGAATTAGTCATAATATATTGATAGTTATAAACGCCATAATTATCGTAACATTGCCCCCCTCTTAAAAGATGGTTCCTCCGGGAACCTTGTCGGGACTGGAACTGAAACGGTATGCTGGTATCGGCAACTGGACCCTCTTTTACAACTTCCAGTTTTATAAAAATGACAAGGGACGGTTTTCTCTCCGCACCAGTAACTATGCGGATTGCAACAGACTAACACCTGGACTTCGGTGTCTCTAAAGATCTCCTCCACCATACTTCGAATAACCCTCCAATCTAATTGGTGGCACTCTAACTTTGGCATGGCTAACTTTTGCACGTTGGACTCTAGTACGTGCTCTCTCAACTGAAGTAAGGCTTCCCATACATCTCGGTAGGTAGGTTGGTCACGGGCAGTGTCTTTTGTTACCAGGTAGAAAAGGTAACGTGATGCATCTTGGAGTTTCAAGGTTTTACCAGGAGCTGGCACTTGGCATTGAAGTTCTGCAACTCGATCAAACTTCCTTCGAAAGACGGATGCCAACCCTGATGCGTCTTTGATACTGGCCGGGATGGTAAGGGCCAGTGAGTAGTCATCGGGAAGCGCGAGTAGATCTTGCCTTTCTTCAGTGGTAACACCATGTCTTGCTTTACCGGTACCTCCATAGGCACTTATGAATTCCTCAAACGTGAGGTCAGACACATCTTGGACTTGGTTTACTTCCACTTCTTCATCTACGTCGTGGTCGCCTTCGAAAGACGCCAGCCGGTTATGGTGTACTATCATCGGCTTTCCCCTCGGAATCTTGCTTATTCGATAAATGACATCATTGATCTTTTCCATAATGAGGTATGGACCTTCCCAAAACTGCTGCAACTTGGGGGGACAACCTTTTCGCTTTTTGGGATTATAAAGCCAGACTTTGTCGTTATTCTTAAAACACCCCTTTTCGGCTTGCGTATCGTACCGTTTCTTCATTCGGTCACTAGCGATCTGGAGATGGGAACGGACCAACTCGTGTACATCGTCCATTCTTCTTCGTAATTCGATCACATAATCTTCACCTGCTACATCTTCTCCACGTCGACACCCAAACTCTAGATCACAAGGTAGTCGCATCTCGCGTCCGAATAGGACTCTGGCTGGTGTCTGGCCTGTTGATTCATTAACAGCAGATCTGTAGGCCATTGTGAAGAACAGGAGATATTGGTCCCAGTCTCGCTGATGATCGGACACCATCTTTGTCAAATACTTGCCAACTGTTCTATTCATTCGTTCTACCATACCATCTGATTGCGGATGATAAGCCGTAGTTCTTGTTTTCTTCATACCTAGTCTATCACATATTCCTTGGAATAAATCGCTTTCGAAGTTCCTGCCTTGGTCACTATGGATCTCCAAAGGCACTCCAAATCGGCTGATATATTCTTGGATCAACTTATCTGCAACAGTGGCCGCCTTCTGGTCTGGAAGTGCGTAAATCTCGACCCACTTAGTGAAGTAATCCATTACTACCAACATGTACTTGCCTCCATTATCACTTTCTGGAAACGGCCCAGCAATGTCCATAGCTATTCTTTCAAACGGGCTTCCAACATTATATTGTCTCATAGGAGCTCTCCTTTTTCGATAAGACCCGTTACTCGTAGCACAAATAGTACATTTCTTACACCAGTCTTTTACATCGTCGGAACTGTTCATCCAGAAAAACCGTTCCCGAATTCGCTGAAGGGTCTTCTTCACACCAAAATGCCCTCCTGATGGACTGTCGTGTAACTGACGAAGTACTTCGGCTATTCTGCTCTTTGGAATCACCAACTGTCTTCTCTTCTCTGAACCGTCATCATTTTCCAGGACTCGTTTGAGCAAGCCATCTTCCATGATAAATGAGTCCCACTGGGCCCAATACGTCTTAACTACTGAGCCTAGGTTCGATATTTCTTGCCAAGGTGGTCGACGGTTTTTCTCTTTCCATTTTCGGATTTTTCTGTATAACTGGATCTCTCTCTTGTTCTTCCCTGATCTTGGTAGGCGTCCAGTCGTCGTGGACCACCGTCGTTCTTAGCACTGCTGCTTCCTTGGATTCCGTTTTGTTGCAGTGAGAACACTCTGCTGGGCATGGCCTTCTGGAAAGAGAATCAGCGTTTCGGTGGCTAACTCCGGCCCGGTGCTCAATCTTAAAATCATATTCTTGGAGTCGTTCGATCCACCTGGCTATCTGACCCTCTGGATTCTTAAACTGCATCAACCACTTAAGGGCGGCATGGTCGGTTCGGATTAAAAACTTCCTTCCATAGAGGTATTGATAGAAGTGCTCTACTGATTTCACTACTGCCAGAAGTTCTCTTCTCGTGACGCAATAATTTCGCTCAGGTTTTGAGAGAACTTTACTAAAATATCCAAGGACTCTTTCCTGTCCTCCTTGAATCTGAGACAGCACTCCTCCAATTCCCACATTACTTGCATCTGTATCTAAGATGAACTCTCCTTCTGGCAGTGGATACCCTAAAATTGGTGCTGTGATTAAATGCTTTTTTAAGGTTTCAAAGGCATTCTGGCAGTCTACATCCCAGCGGTATTCTCTTGCTTCCTCTGTAAGTCGCGTTAATGGTTTAGCGATATCTGCAAATTTCTTAATAAACCTCCGGTAGTAAGTACACAGTCCCAGAAAACTTCTCACTTGATGTTTGTCAGTTGGTTTTGGCCATTCCTTAATAGAATCGATTTTTCCCTTATCCACGGCCACTCCTTTACTGACTATATGACCCAGATAATTGACTTTACCTTGAAATAGCTGGCACTTCTTGGGGTTTAACATCAATTGGGCAGCTTTAAGTCGATTAAAAACGTTTTCTAAATTCTTCAGATGGTCTTCAAATGTCTCCCCCAAGACGATTATGTCGTCTAGATAAACTAGGCAAGTTTTCCAAGATAACCCTCTCAACACATTTTCCATAAGCCTCTCAAATGTCGCAGGAGCGTTACAAAGTCCAAATGGCATAACGTTGAATTGCCATAATCCAGATCCTGTGGTGAAGGCTGTCTTTTCTTTATCTACCGGGTCCATTTCTACCTGCCAGTATCCAGACTTCAAGTCCAAAGTAGAAAATAATTTACTTCCAGCCAATGTGTCTAATGTGTCATCGATCCGAGGCAGAGGATAACTATCTTTCTTGGTAACGTTGTTCAGCAAACGGTAATCCACACAGAACCTCGTTGTTCCGTCTTTCTTCTTAACCAGGACCACCGGAGAGACTCATGGGCTCGTAGAAGGTTCTATCACCCCGTCTTTCTTCATTTCCTGAACAATCGTTTCAGCTTCCTCTCTTTTCGCCTGTGGTAATCGTCGAGCTGTTTGACGAATTGGCTTAGCATTACCAGTATCAATTTTATGCTTAACAATGGTAGTTCTTCCCGTCTTTCCTCCTTTCGGTACGAAAATATCACGATACTGCCGAAGAAATTCCCTTAATTTCCTTTTCTCAATCTGATTCAGAGACTGTCCAGCAACCGCAACCATTTGATCAAATTTATCGTTGGAATTATCAGACGTTGTCGTCTGACGGATTATGGATGTGACAGGTACACAAGTTCCTACTTTTGTCTCTTTCTTGATGGTCACTGGGTAGTCATTGACATTAATAAGTCTCACAGGAATTTCTTTAGCCGAAGTCACTAATTCTTTTCCAATTATGATTTCACGGCCAACTTCGTCGTCATGATTCCAAGGCTCCCTCATAACAGGTGTTCCTTCGTCCACAATTCCCTGTAGCCGCGCTACTATTATCGTTTCACTTCTCGCAGGCACGACTGTATCTTCTTTAACGGCTGCTTGCATAGTGTTGTCATCATGTGGATGGAGAAATACCTCCTCGTTACCAACTTTGATTACCTTATTCTTAAAATCCAATTGGAACCCATGCGTATTCATAACGTCCATTCCTAATATAACATCCTCTTCGATGTCAGCAACTATAACAGTATGGATAAACTGTTCTGCTCCAATTCCTAATTGTAAATGGATTTCTCCATGAATGTTGGCATTTTCACCTGTGGCGGTCCGAAGTCGCAACCTCGTGGGTAACAGTTTCTTTCGGCTGTTTATAACTGTCGGGCGTATAATGGTTCTGGTCGCTCCAGTATCCACCAACAACGTATGCTTTTTACCATTTATTTCTCCATCTACATATACACTATCTTCACGACATTTCAAAGAAGCTATTAGTATCAGAGGGTCTTTGGTAAAGTTCTGGGTCGAAGCTGCTCCCCTAAGGCCGACGCGTTCTGGTTTTGTCTTCGGTCTTATGGTCTTCGTTTTCTTGTGTGTCATGCTTTTTATCATATTAAAGAGCTGGTCAAGTTTATCTTCGTCTCCTTCCTATTTTACAGTTCTAACTTTACTGTACCCGCCAGAGGCTAGCGTAGCTGACTCGTATTCGAGGGCGGCAGATAAGACATCCATCAGCGTCTTGTGACGAGCTAATCGTAGTGTTTTTGCATCTCATGATCACGAAGACCATCAATAAACGTTTGAACGGCCAACTTTTCCATCATGTCTTCGGGAGCTGTTGGATAAGCATATCGCACTAATCTGGCGATATCTACTTCATATTCTTGAAGAGCCTCATCTTTCTTTTGTCTTCGATTTTTGAGCTGCGACTGATATACATGCTCCAAGTGTTCGTGGCCATATCGCATATTTAACCTCTTCTTCAGTTGTTCGAAATCATCCGTCTCCTCTACGGCTATGGTCTGGAGCACATCTAAGGCATCTCCTCGAAGAGCGATAGTCAGGTTTACAGCCTTTTCTTTTTCAGACCATCCATTCGCTCTTGCAGCTGATTAGAACTGTTTCATGTAGTTGTTCCATGATGATTTTCCGTCGAAAGTTGGGACTTTGACATGAACAGAACTTCCACTTTCTTCAAATTTCGGCCGTGTTTCCAACTTACATTTCGTCTCGTCTTCTTTTATCTCTACCGGATCTAAAGCTACCGTATTAATTGGTGGTAGCACTCTCGTGTTAGTTATCATGGTCCCTAACTGTTTGATTTTCTCTTCAACTTTATCAAATGTTTTAGAGACTTCTTCAAACTTCTCACTATTCTGAATACATATTTCTTTAATTATTTGAGAAGTCTCGTCGAATCTTCTAGCAACATTTTCAAATTTCTCGTCATTTTGTCTAGCTGTTTCTTTATTAATTTGAGAAGTTTCTTCGATCATTTGAGACGTTTCATCGAATCTTTTGGAAACAGTCTCGAATTTTCCATCAATTATTTTCGTTTAAAACGGCTTCTTCTGCTGACTGGAACTGGAATGTCTCTGGGTCGTCTCCATTCTTGTTGATAACAGTCTTCAGTCGTTCTTGGAGGATCTTCTTGGACCCGCTGCAGTCTTCATCGCGTTCTTCTAGTTGCTCACGCAACTGTTTCACTGAAAGTTCTACTAGCAGCATCTTTGGTCAGGCACACACGTACTTTTTAAATGTTCTTTCGTACAACGATCACTACTGAACTACGCGGATGTTCCCGACGAACAATACCTTTCAAAAGTTCAAAAGTCTTTTTCAAAAATCAAATTAAATTTATCTAGAATCCCACTTCTGCACCACTGTTGTATATATTTATATTGTTCTAATTTATTTGTCTTTATTCTAATTTATTGTCTATATTCTAATTTATTAAAACTCACGATAACTAATTACTAATTTATTAAATAGCTGTACAAATGTATTTAGGTCACGTTTCGTTACAAGTAAACCGCGTTTCCCGATCTTCTTATGACTGACTGCCAAATAAAAAATCTTTCCTTTATATACACAACTGTTGTCATCTGGAAAGTTCGGCGAACTTCTTGAATAATCTCGTATTTTGGTGAAGGCGCTCGACTCGTTTTTCAACTGTTCGAAAAGCCTCGAGACGTGGATTACTCATAAAATTAGGGTCTAAAGGTTTCTGTAAACAACTTCGAATTTACTGGAAACAGAAAACAGAATTAGTCATAATATATTGATAGTTATAAACGCCATAATTATCGTAACAGTACCTACCATCATTAGAAAACCCATGTAAAAATATCTGAATATAAAATATATAAAAATGGTAAAACTTTTTAACCTAACATGTGAAAATATATATAAAAAATAATCAAAACATGGAAATACTAAAATTAACTGCAAATATTGACAATATAAACACATATAAAAAATAAATAAGAAAGTATTTATTAAAGTTTGTTATTTGCCATCAAACCAAAAATCCAGAGCACAATTCCTCCAATAAAACAAGTACGGTTGGGCGCCAATGTGTAACGATAAGACTACCAAAAAGAATTGAAGTACTATTGTAAAAATAATACCTCAATCAACCATAGGAGCTTATCGTCAGCTCAGTATCTTAAGGGTGAGTTCGTCTTGTCTTAAAATGGGGATTGAACCCGAGTTCTCAGTTGATAGCAAATAATACAAATTTTAACCAAACATATTTATTAAGATTAAACAAAATACAATAATCAACCCTGCCAAAGCTTAACAATTGATAAGTAATACTTATTGCTTCGTTCGATGGGCTAATTGTGTGTTCTAGCTGCTAGGTCCTCCAATGGAATGTTGTAGTATCTGGAGAGCTGCAGTCACACGTGGTTGTATTTTCAGGTTAAAAAATCCAATAAAGGTAATACTTTTGGTACTAATAAAACTGTCAATATGCCAATAAAGTTGCTAATATGTCCAATAAAATTCCCAATAAAATGGTGAATTATTCCCAATAAACTAAAACACAAAAGGAATAGGAGCATTAGAGACACATCAAGAGGAGTTGAACTTCCTTGCCATCTTACAAAGTTAGAATTAAACAAATAGCGTATGGTCAGGATAAAATGAAATATGCTTGTTACTATGATTGTTAGTTAAATTCTGTTAAAGAGTCCTAATGCATATATAAAAAAACAATGTGCTTTCGAAAGAAAGTAAGGTTACAAATATCGGAAATGCGGTGAGAATTATAGGATAAATATCACAATGAAAGTACTTACCCCAAGAGAATTTATAGACCATAAAATTAGTCTAATTATAATTTTTGCCTTCTTTTATGAAGTTCAAAAGCGGACAAAAAAATTATATTCCCACTACATTAGAATATTTAACAGACAGAAAGTGGAAGACTAAAATGAAGTTAGCACAGATCAATCAATCAATCAATCAATATTCTTTATTTCATCTGACTTTTACAAGTATTGAAATGCGTCAAAATACCTAAAAAACTATAGGTACATAGGTAGTAAAAAAAAAGTAAAAACTATAAGCACAATCATAAAACATAAAATATACACAAAAACATACAAATCGGTAAAAAGATGCCTGCAAGTATTCCTCTAACGAATAGAAAGTGTTTGCCAGAAGTAATTTCTTAACTGTTCTCTTAAATACATAAATATTTGACTCTTTAACATAATTAGGTAATTTATTATACAAACTAACGCATGTTGGGTAAGGACCCTTGCCCGCAACAGTCAAGTGACGAGCAGGGGTCACCAAATCATTTCTGTAACGAAAATTGTAGCCACTCATTAAGGAAACATCATTTCTGCAAATAAAATTACATCTATGTGACTTTACATATACAACACAACTGAAAATATACAGCGAAATTACAGTTAAAATATTTAATTGTTTAAAAATTGGTCTACAGGAATCCAAGCGCCTTCTAAACGTCATGGTACGAATAATTTTTTTTTGAAGAACAAGCACCTTATTAATACGCGAGCAATTTCCCCAACAAACTAAGCAATATTGCAAAATTGACTGTACATGAGCAAAATAGTAAAGTTTCAAGATTTCTAGGGAGACAAAATTCTAAGTTGCCATAGAACATAACAGAGTACAGACAATCTTCCCACTACATAATCAACGTGAGAACTCCAAGACAAATTAGAATCCAGATAAACACCTAACAACTTGGTGGAGCGGCTATTTACCACAGACCCATTGTCAAGCCTTACTAATGGACTCATCTTCATAGTAGAAGGTGAAAAGGTTATCATATTGGTCTTTGATCCATTTAAGATTAGGGCATTATTTAAACAGTAAAGACTCATACTTTTTACAAGACAGTTTGCTTTTTGAACTACATGAGAAAAATTATTGGAATTTAGTGCAACTGTGGTATTCGAAAGAGTAGAGTTGTGGCTTCGAAACTAGCTTTTGGAACCGGGAATGAGTCCAACGGAAGAAATAAGTAGAGATATGACAAGATAAGATATATGAGAAAAATATATAGAAATAAACAAAAAGATAGATGGGTAAAATTACCAAAGATACGATAAGATAGAAACAGGGCGCCACTAAATTTTTTAGACTTAAGGAGAAAATTAAGAAATATTAGAAAAGAAAAAGAGATAAGGAAAGATATTTAGGTTCAGAGATCAAACCCAAGGAAAGATCCAACCAACAGTTATTTATTAAATAAATTTGGTCAACACATTATATAAACAAATAATAAATATATTAGGTATTACACTTACTTACCTACGAAACTTAATCAGCCTGATCTTTCTACTGGTCAAAGGTATAGTAATATTTAAAGGTAAAAAGCAAATACTCAAAGTCACTATTTTATCAGGGAACTTGTTAGGAGCCGACAAATAAAATGCATACATAAAACAATAACAATATATTCAACAACAAAATTATGACGCTGCTGATGATGAAAATTATAACAAACACAAAAGATAGTCAAAGCTAAATTTACAAAAATACAAAAAGGTTACAGACACAAAACTTTAACCAAACCGCACTCGGTTAAGCCGATTATTTGCTTCGTACTATTATTTAATGATAAACAGACTTAAATGTTCATAATTATTACTTATTGAAATTTCTTGAATCTATTGAAATGTTCTTTAAATTGAATGCAAAAATCAGCAATCTACAGATGAAGACATGGAGAAACTTTAGATTCGTCCAGATAATGGCAGATGATATGATACCATACCATATTATTTGCCCAGATAATTTGAAGATAATGATTACTTACAGTAATTCCTGACGACTGCTGCCTAATTCACTGAAGTTGAATACTGTACTTAATACTTGTATCAAACACTGAATTTAATTACCATTAAAGGTATTTTAGAACTATATATAATCTAATATAGTATCAGATCGAAAAGACTCAAATAAACAAGTGTATACACACTTAGAAAATAATTCACAGACGGTAAGATAACAAATAACGTGAGCAAAGCCTCTCACGAGAAATCACCCTTACTCCACAACGGCCCAACGAGAAGTAACTTGGTTTTCCTAAAATTTTACAAACTACCCAAGAAAAAAGAGGGGATATCTCCCACTTAGAAGTCATAGGCCAGTTGTATGTAGTTCTGAGAAGGTAAAAATATTCTAATGGACATCGAAAAGTTTGAGGAATTTACGATAGGTACTAGTAATTGGACGTGATCAAATATACATTATAATATATCAATCAATATAACATATCAATTACAACCTGCTAGTTGGTTGACGACACACGTAAAATTTTGTGCTCGTATTAATTTTCACGATTATTCTGTAGAAAATAATTATTTCGCAAAGAAATTTTGCATGATTGTTCCATATACCAATAGTCAGTAGTTTTTGTAAAAATTTTGTGTAAAAAGTGCAGTTACAGCGAATAATTACTGTGAGTATCATTCCACAATATATTAATATAAAACCAAATACTAATTACATACACAAAAAACCGGACAATGCCGTCCACCTCTTTTTGTTCGAACTGCTCGAAAACCATAGCGACAGCTGACCGCAAACTCCAGTGCGATGGATGTAAGCGTCAAATACATATCACATGCACCGACCTTTCATCGGAGGACCGTGTCACCCGACAGAAAATTCGAGGACTGAACATACTCTGTAACTCTTGCAGCTCCAATATTTCTAATATTTCAGAAATAAAAGATCTTCTGCTAGATTTTAAAATGGAAATTCGCGCGAAAATTGATGATTTTGATAATAAAATAACTGAGTTAAACGATAAGCTCAGCCAGATTAATTTATTTAAATCTACCGAATTCACGGATAATATCGCAAACGAAGCTGTAGATCGTATAACACGCGCTAAAAATATTCTAATTAGAGGCGTAACAGAATCTTCCTCTGGGGATGTACAACGCAGAAAAGATGATGACGCGAATAAGGTGAAGCTTGTTTTGGATACTGTTGGCTGCCAGGAAAAGCAAATTACCTTCTACAGAGTCGGCAAAGCAAACCAACGATTTCCCCGAATGATAAAGGTAGTGATGGGTTCGGAATACCACGTTAAAGATATTCTGAGAAATAAAGCCAAACTTCTGGAAAACAAAGCCACGGAAAAATTCTCAATAATTGACGACAAGACGCCCATCCAACAAGTACGTTTAAAAGAACTCCGAAGTGAGCTAGAAACTCGCAAAAATAACGGTGAACATGATTTAACTATTAAATACATCAATGGCACTCCCAGAATCACGAAATTTCGTTCATAATTTTTCTACCAACAAATTTAATGACTGGCTATTTCTATATACTAATTTAGATTCACTTTCCGCTAAGTTTGACGAATTTGTATGCACAGTGCAACTTCTTAAACCGGACATTATCTGTATTGCCGAATCCTGGCTCAAACCCACAATTCCAGACTCTTCTGTTAATATAAATGGATACACAATATATCGTAAAGACAGAGAAAATCGTGTGGGTGGCGGTGTATGCATTTATTTATCCAATCTTATTACCACAACTTTCAAAATTAACCTCAAGCTAATAGATATTACTGGAATAGATGCAATTCACTTATCTGTTACTAAAAATTCTTTTTGCCTTAATCTAGTATGTATATATCGTCCACCTAATACACTACTTGCACACGATAATGTTTTCTTCACAAAACTTGAAGAACTATCATCTCTTGATAATCTCATCATTACTGGAGATTTTAATTTCCCAGAGATCACCTGGCCAATAACTTCATTATCTGACGCCGAAAACGCTCATAATTTATTTAAAAGCTTTGTAGTAAATTCAAACCTGATACAACTAATTACAGAACCTACTAGATTTAGGAATAATAACCAACCTTCTACTTTAGATCTAGTGCTTATTAATGACGAACAGCTGATTTCATCTCTCGAAGTCAGTTCTCCCATAGGAAAGTCAGATCATGCAGTTATAACGGCTCACATCCAGTTCAATCAAATATTACCCCGCAAAAATAACATTGTAACATATGCTACTACCGACTTTTCTGAAGTTGACACTGAACTCTCTCAAATCGACTGGCATTTATTTTTTGCAGACTTAAACGACCCCTCATTAATGTGGACTGCATTTCTCGATAAAGTCCACAATATTATTTCTACAAATACTATTTTCCGTAAGAGTTATAAAAACAACCTCAAACCCTGGATAAATCGAACAGCAATTAAACAAATCAATCACAAACGACATCTATGGCGAAAATTTATACACACCGGGCTTCTTAGTGACTTCCAAAGCCACCGCAGATTTTCAAATAACTTAAAAACATCTCTAAAAACCCTAAGACAAAATTTTGAAGCAAACGTTATTGAAAGTGGTAACATTAAAAAAGTCTATAAATACATACGTTCCTCCATGACATCTAAAGTTTCCATTCCGCTACTTCAAAAATCCAACCAGACTTTATGCTCTTCTGACAAAGAATCTTCCGAAACTCTCTCTTTAGCATTTTCACAGGTATTTACTAAAGAATTAAATGATGGTAATCTACCTGCTGTTAACTGTAATCGTGTCGGCGCATCCTTACAGCAAGTTGAATTCACAGTGGATCATGTCAAACAACACTTAATTAAACTTCGCACGGCCGCTTCACCTGGTTTAGATGGTTTAACACCAAAACTGTTAAAAAGGTGCGCAGACACGCTTGCAATACCCTTAACGTTAATTATGCAAACCTCTTTCATCCAAAACTCCTTACCCCCTAGTTGGAAATTAGCTTCCGTTACCCCTATTTTTAAAAAAGGCAACAAACTCGACCCCAACAATTATCGTCCGATTAGCTTGCTGCCAGTAGTTGCCAAAGTTATGGAAGCCATTATTTCCGAGGAGATGACCAAATTCCTTCTCCAGGAACATGTTATTCCAACACAACAACATGGATTTGTCTCTGGTCGCTCTACTCTAACTAATCTCCTACACTGTGTTAACGACTGGACCTCATCCCTTAACAGTTCGCAGCCGGTCGACGTTGTTTATCTAGATTTTTCTAAAGCCTTTGACCGTGTACCTAAGCGCAGACTTCTACATAAGCTAGAACATTTCGGAGTTCGCGGTACTTTACTTCGTTGGATAGATGATTTCCTGACAGATCGATATTACAAAGTTAGAGTTGGCGAATCTTTCTCACAGGACAGGTTAGTGGAAAGTGGAGTGCCTCAGGGTTCTGTCCTTGGACCTCTGCTTTTTACGGTTTACACCAGCGATATTCCTTATTATGTCTCAAGTAAAATATCGTTTTACGCTGACGACACAAAAATATATGCCAATCCAAACACAAACCAGCTAACCCTCCAAATGGACTTGGACTCTATTTTAACTTGGTGTTCCCAGTGGTTACTACCCTTAAACGCGGAAAAATGTGTAGTGCTTCGAATTGGCAAAAATAACCCACTTGTGCCGTACTTTGTTAACGGGCAGCCATTAGAATCTGTGTTTTCGTATAACGATCTTGGTGTTATTGTGAACAGCAGCCTAACTTGGTCCGATCATATTACCTCTATTTGTAAACGTGCAAACTCCAGACTGTATCTTATTCGGAGGTGTTTTTCGGGAGTTTCAATGCAATTATTTTGCAAACTTTACACTTTGTACGTAAGACCCATACTTGAATACGCTGGACCAACGTGGTATCCCGATCTGGTTCGAGACAAGACTCTGTTGGAAAACGTTCAAAGAAAAGCCACTCGAATTTCTTTGGGACCGAGAAGACCGTCTTATGCAGAAAGACTTAGTATGGCAAACCTCACTACGTTTGAACTTCGCCGACAACGTGGAGACTTAATTACAACATTCAAAATACTAAAATTCAATTTTGGAAACCTCGAGGAAATATTTATCATAAACCAAGATGAACGCCTCAGAGGTCATCAATATAAACTAAAGAAAGAAAATTTTTCTATAAGACAAAGACAGAACTTTCTTCCAAATAGAGTTTTTGAGTGCTGGAATAACCTCAACGACAACATTGTCTCCGCTTCCTCTACCAACTCGTTCAAAAACAGACTCGACAGTTTTATATTATAGTTAAAATATTGTTTTTCTTTTAAACCAAAAATTGTAATTTTATTTCTTTTAGTTGTAATTTTTGTTATTTACTAGTAGGTGATTAATGAAATTTCTTTGTTTTTGGGCATAATAGGGACTTAGTTCCTCTGCCCTCGCTTATATTATAATAATAATAATAATAATAATACAATCCTTTGAATTATGTTATTGTCAAAAGATTACTAGCGACGTGCCTTCGACGAAAATTACCAATTTATGAAAATGAACTCGCATACCGAAAAGCATTAGTTCCTTTCATACTCAGGATTAAGACGGAAAGGATTAAAAACCTTTCTTAATTAGGGAAATCCCGGGTTATTTTGGTAAGTAAATTCTTCCGTCATAAACATTTCTAATCATACACACGATCATCGGTGTATCATCCACATGGGTAAAAGGAATAAAAATAATTAATATTTTAACTATAT
Organism: Diabrotica balteata; assembly: GCA_918026665.1. NCBI lineage: Eukaryota > Metazoa > Arthropoda > Insecta > Coleoptera > Chrysomelidae > Diabrotica > Diabrotica balteata. Next base: position 52,046,156 of record OU898285.1, on the reverse strand, counting down.
AAAAAAATGTTACAGCCGTTACATGTTCCAAGGCAATAGCGAGCGCTTCATCTAGAAATTTCGGTCTTGCTAGTCGTAAAGCTTTCTGTAATTCACTTTCTTTTACCCATTGACGAAGGTATCTACAAAAATTTCTTCCAAAATGTTGTCTGGTACCTTTGGTTAAGCAAAACCGCACTATACGAGCAACATCTGCTTCAAACTCTTGAAAATTTTCACTTGCTCGTTGAATTCTACTTCTTAGTTGCGCTTTGTAGACTTGTTGTAGATGGGATCTCCGTAACGTTTGTCTAGTCGAATAAACAAGGTCTGGTAACATTTTTCTTGACACTTAGGAATTGATCTTAGGATATCCGCAGCATCACCTCGTAAAGCAGCAGTCAAAGACATATAAACCAAGAGGATTTTCCATCAAATGGTGGCAATTTGAATCTCATATGATGTGTTATTTCGTCTCTAGGTAATTCTTCATTTACTACCGGATCTAAAGCTACCGTATTAACTGGAGGTAGCACTTTCGTGTTAGTTATCATGGTCTCTAATTGTTTGATCTTTTCTTCTACGTTGTTTACATTTTTCTATATTTGATCGTATGTTTTAGAGACTTCTTCAAATTTCTTATTGTTCTGAATACATATTTCGTCGAATCTTCTAAAAACCTTTTTGAGATTCTCGTCGTTTTGTCTAGCTAATTCTTTAATAATTTGAGACGTTTCATCGAATCTTTTGGAAACGTTCTCTAATTTATCATCATTTTTTTTAGAAGATTCTTAAATCATTTGCGACACATTTTCAAATTTCTCATTCATTTTTATTAACACTGTTTCTTCTGCTGATTGAAACTGGAATGTCTCTGGGTCATCTCCATTCTTATTAAGAACATTCTTTAGTTGTTCTTGGAGGATCTTCTTGGACGCGCTGCAGTCTTCATCGCGTTCTTCTAGTTGCTCATGCAACTGTTTTACTGAAAATTGTGCTAGCAGCATCTTTGGTCAGGCACACACGTACTTTTAAAATGTTTTTTTTACAAAGATCACTACCGAGTTACACGGCTGTTCCCGATAAACAATACTTTTCAAAATTCAAAAGTCTTTGTTTTATTTAGCAATCAGTGCTGAATTTATTTCTAAATCTCACACCGGATACCAACTGTAGCAAGATTAAATCAAAAGAGCGGTTTGAATTTATATAAATATATTTATTTATAAAGTTTACAGTTCGGTAATATCTTAACAACTACCTGAACTCATAACATCGTTACATATATATATATATATATATATATATATATATATATATATATATATATATATATATATATATATACGGATATCTTGGGTTAAGTAGTCAATATATTGGCCTTTAAGTAAAACTCTTTTAGGTTCGTTAAGCTTTCGAGTTTATTTTACACTTTTTCAAAACGTACTAAAAATTAACATAAAAAATTACATTAGAAAAATGAAGTTATTATATCTGCAATAGGCTTACCCTTGTGAGGATTGTGTTTTAAAATTAGCAAAATAAATTAACATAATGACATTAAATTTGATTTACTTTTTCGTTATGTCAAAACTTATTACTAAGGTTTCCATGTCTCTTCTATTTTTTATATTTATTTTAGGTGAGTTTGACAGAGGAAGTGTCTATGTTTATGCAAACCTTCATTGCAAATTTTGATATAATATTACAGTTATTAAACAAGCAACAGAGTTTATGTTACTAAGTAATTAAGAAAGAAAAAACACAAATAAAAATAAATTTTATCTCATTTGAACTTGGAATAATCCCTTTAATATGCGTAGTATAACTTTTGAAGAGACATGGAAACCTTAGTAATAAGTTGTGACATAACGAAAAAGTAAATCAAATTTAATGTCATTATGTTAATTTATTTTGCTAATTTTAAAACACAATCCTCACAAGGGTAAGCCTATTGAAGATATAATAACTTCATTTTTCTAATGTAATTTTTTATGTTAATTTTTAGTACGTTTTGAAAAAGAGTAAAATAAACTCGAAAGCTTAACGAACCTAAAAGAGTTTTACTTAAAGGCCAATATATTGACTACTAAACCCAAGATATCCGTATATATTACTCACATAGTCACTAAAGCCCTTTCTAAGATAATAAAAGAATATATATATATATATATATATATATATATATATATATATATGCCAAAGTAATATTCTAGAATCATCTTGAGTAGTCCCACCTCTAATTCGTTGTTTGACGGGTCGGTTTTTCCTGCGTTCAAGACATCTGTGGAAGGTTTTCGATATGCAACAGTTACATGGGCCATGACAAAAGCATGTTCGTAACAATATTAAAAACATTCTCTGGTAAATACATAGAGCTTTTGTAACTGTTTATCAGAACTTCTTAATTTATCGCTATCAATATTTTCTTCGAGCAAAATTGTGTCTCTCCGCATTCTATTTCAAAATACCAACGGTGGTGGCCCGTATAAGATATACTTAGAGTACGTTTTAGTTTAACATCTCGTTTATTTAATATTACTCAAAATGCTCACAGATTAGCTGTTTCTCGAAGTGAACGATCCCAATTTTTGCGCCCCTAGAAAGTAAGTGTGGGTTCCACTGCACCCGTGGAAGCCGTTGTGGTTACGTCTATGAATACTTCGCTATAGGTGATGAGCTGCACGAGTTGCACAGTATTATACCAGACTTTTTTAAAACATTGCTTTTGCATGATCCACCTAAATTTTTGGTTCCTTGAAGAGCATTTTTTATTATTTAAAAAACTATTAATTTGCCATAGACGCCACACTAAGGGAAAACTGATACAAAAACAAATTTCCTTTAATTACAACTTTAACATTTGTTAAATTTAATGAGTATTTCGGATGCAATTCCATATTTTATGTGTTAGTTTTACACATTTGTATATAAAAGCTTATTGATCAGTGGCGTAAAGATGAGACATAAAACAAAATAAGATAATTTTTTAAGTATTTCATAAAGGCACGAAATAAATAAATTTTGCAATAAAAATATTTAGTTTTATAATACAAAAAATTCTAACTTCAAAAATGTTTTGATGCTATTTATTCAAAACCATTTGCTTAACAGATTTTACACTTTATCTTTTTTCTTTTACTAAGAAGCCATAACGGGCTTAAGACATTTTTCTTTAGCCAAATTTTTATAAGCTTTTAGTTTTTGGCAAGACGGTGAACGTTTTTTAAGTAAGTCATTTAGTAGCTGTTTTTTAAAATCCACTAAACAAATTTCTTTGTTATGCGCAATTGTATAAAACGTTTTTGAATTTAGTACCATACGCTGGATCATATGAAAACCAACTTTTTGGAACCAAATGTAATTTTTTCTAGTAATATCCTAGGGTCAGTAACTGTATCTATAGCATCCACTGCTCCCATATTTTGGTTGTACTGTCCAACCACTTCAGGGTTTCGGACTGATATATTCTTGTTGGTTCTAGCTCGATAACGTTCATGTTTGATAAATCCTGATGTGAAACGTGCTATAAGAATGTTTCCATTTCTAATAAAACAAGATTGAAATGACTCAAGTGGAATTTAATTGAGCTCTTTTGACACTCCCCTGTTGACCTAAATCGTACTGGTAACATAAGTATTTCGTCGAAGGAGAAAATTACCTAGGCGTAATGACATGTAGCAGTTATGGAGAATAATTTCTCTTCCCTCGTGCAACAGAGATTGAAACCAGTAAACGACAACATTTTCTGACATAGTTAGATGCTTTGTATTGGGAAAAGTACGAAACTGGGGATTACTGTGACAGAGAAAAAAAGTTTTAAGCCGAAACTCTTTGAAATGAAAGCGCTCTTTATATAATAGTAGATAGACATTTATCTACCGACATGATTTCTCCCGGATTAAAGTCTTGGGAAGATAAAGCAATTTTGCAAAGATTTTTTTAAAACTAAAACAATAACCTTGAAAATGAGAGGGTTTTGGAAGTTAATAGAATTTATACAAGCTGAGTTATACAAGCTGAAAACACCCATCGAATGTCTATTTTTGCAATTGTTTTCTACAAACTTTTTTATAACTTCGGTTCTAATATTTGGATTTGAGTTTACCAAACAGCATTTTGTTCATTTTTTTTAAAGGAACAATTGTCATTTTGGTAAAATTACATATCTGCAATAGTTTAGGAGATACAATCATTTAAACAATTAAGTTGTTAATAACAAATTATACTACGGGTCTTCAGCCTGGTACCATCGAAAAATGTACATACGGGACCAAGGTACATACGGGACATAAAAGTCCCATACTCACCCCTCCCCCGATTCCCAATAATAGCATCTACTTTATCATCTTTTCTTGGTCTGCCGATACTTCTACATCTATTTGGTGACTTATCTCGTGCTATTCGTACTATTCTATCCTCTGCTATTTTACTAATGTGTTTGTTCCACTCCTGTTTCCGTTCTGTCACTTAGCCATTTATGCCTTCTACATTGCATGCTCTTTTTATGTTTTCGCTTCTCTCCCTATCCAAGAAACTTTTCCCTGATATTCGTCAGAGTATTTTCATCTCTGTTGTTTCTAGTAGTTGTATCGTTTTAGATATGCCAGGTCTTGTCTCCGCTGTGTATGTTAATAGAGGTCTAATTGCTGCTTTATAGATTCTTGTTTTTGTGTCTTGTGTTTGCTCTTCCATATTGTGTCATTAAGAGATTCTGCCACTTTCCTTGCTTTCAAGCTTTGTTGTCGTACTTCTTCTTCAACATATCCGTAACTAGTTATATCTATTCCCAGATATCTGAACCTTGCTTCCAGCTTTATTTTCCCATCAATTGCGATTTTACATCGTAGTGGGTATTTAGATGTTGTTATACATTTGGCTTTTTCTGCTGATGTTATCATATTGTATTTCTTGGCTGTTGTATTGGAGATGTGTGTTTATCTTTGGAGCTCGTCTTTTGTCTCAGCGATTAATGTGGCGTCGTCTACATAATATAATACTTGGATTTCTTTGGTCCCCATTCTGTAACCATGACTTTTACGTACTGCTTGTATTATTTCGTCCAATATTATATTAAAGAGAAATGGGCTGTTTGACTCCGCTTTGTACTGGTATACACTGTGTTAGGTTTCCATTTATCTTTGCCTATGTTCGATTATGGAAGTAGATGTTTTCGACGGTTTATATAATATTGATTGGTATGTAAGACGTCTTCGAGATGGATGCGATCGAAAGCCTTTGACAGGTCTATAAAACATAGGTATGCTGGTTTATTGTACTCAATGGCCTTTTCTGTGATTTTTTTTAGTACAAATACGGCGTTTAGCAGGATCATCCGGATTTGAATCATTGTTGTTTATCTAATAAAGTTGTTAGTTTATTGGTAAGCTTGAGTTTGGTGTTCAGTAAATTTATACCTCTATATTTGTTGGGGTCTTCTGTATCTCCTTTCTTGAACATTGGTATCGTTATGCTGTTTCTCCATGCGTCTGGTATCTTGCAATGCAGTATTAGTTTTTGTATAAGTGTTATTATTTCTAAGGTTATACTTTCTCCTTCGTGTTTTATAAGCTCGTTAGTTATTCCGTCTCATTTCTATTTCGTGATCTAATTAAGGTACATTATTGTGTTGATTATTATTGTCCTTTCCTTTAAACAGTTCCATCAGGCATATTTCCTAATTCGTTGGCTGGTATGTTATTGTATTTCTTCAAATCTGCATTTTTCGTTGATTTCTTATGTATCTTCATATTTGTTTTTGTGTACCGTAGAAATCACTTTTCATCCTTTTTGAAAATTATTCCCAGTGTTCATTTTTTGTTTTTCTTACCAACTGCTTTATTTAATTTCATATTCTTTTATAGGTGTCTCGGAATTCTGGATTCTTTGATTTTTTGTACTTCGTGTAGGCCTCCCGTTTCTTTTTACGTTTCTCTTTTTTTTTTTTTTCTAATCCATGATGTATTGTTGTTTCTTTTGTTCAGTATGAGTTTTCGTCTTCCTAGAGTTTCTGCTGGACTTCTTTAATGCTGTTGAATTATTTTTTTTGTCCCAGCTCGGGTTTACATCTTCGATGTCATCTATTTGTTTCAGCTGTATCTTCTGTGCTAGCCTCCTTTGGTACATTTCTCTTGTAGAGTCGTTCCACAGTGATTCTACATTGAATTTCTACTCGGTGATTTCCTGTAGAAAATGTTTGGTGTAATTTTCATTCTTATTTTTGCTAGCACAAGTTTGTGATCACTCCCTGCATCTGATGAGTTTAAAGTTCGGATATCTAGAATCTACGTTGAGTCGATTTTTCTGTTAGTGACTATAAAGTCAATCATAGATTTGTGTCCTCTTGAGTTTTCCATTTTTACATATTGGAGCTTATGGTCGAAAAATGTATTATTGATTTACGTTAAAAGCACAGAAATTACGATGAGTTCCCATTTGCGTTGACATGGTTTTCATTAAATCTATGTTTTACTCCTGGAACTATTTCATTTCCTAGTCCTCGGGGCTGTAAATAGTTATGATATTTAATTTTTGGTAGTCCATTGTAGCAATGGGTAACATCCTACCCATTCTAAAAGAAAACAGGGCTAAAATAACCGATATAAATTCCAATAATACGATAATTACTAATAATAGTTGTTGTTAACATTACTTGGTACCATTGGAGCAACTAAAATTGTGGGGGGGGGGTTTGGTTTGGGCACCGAAATTTTTAATTTTTACTACTCCTTCCCTGGGTGCGCCACTGCTCTCGGTACATTTTATATCTCAAATTTACTGCAATTCTTATTTCATAATTGGCTAATACTAATTATATAAAAAATCGACTTTACCTTCAGAAACAAGTCGATTGTTTCAATTGCATCGTATTGTATTGTATTGTATCTTAATCGTTTTGGTGATATAATTGTTTTGAATTTTAAGCTTAGGTTTCGTTTCACGTTCATTTATGAACGCAAAATATGTTAACCGTTGTGTTGTTTTCATGTAAATCAGTTTTACGAGAATAATAAATCCAACCACTAAAACACTTTCCGTTCATCGAAGTCTAAAAATTCAAGATGTTGTAAACAACTGCTAAAACGGCTTTTGTCACGTACGTATACACATTGCCAAAAAAAAATGATCGATGGAAACCGAAAAATCATCAAGACTGACATTAACCCTTTAGCGGTGACCTAAGAAATTTACACAGCTTAATATATTCTTATAAATACACATTCTTTAAATAATTCTATTTAATAAAGGGCTTACAAGTAATAGTTTACAACAATGTTTAATTGAAACAAGTAATTTTTTTAACTTTGCCTGGATTGGTATGGGGTGAATTGAGTAGCTTTATAACCGATGCAGCCGGTCCCAAGCCCAGATAAAAGAGGAGGGACACATGAGTACCTCTAAAAAAACCAGGGTTCAGCTGACCCGGCTGATAGCACCCTGTGAGGGCTCTGCCTGGGGTATAGGTGAAAACCGGTCAACGTTCGAGAGCAGAGGATATCTGGAAAAATCATAATGGTCCAGAGGGCGGAAGAACCAAAAGCGTCTGATCTAGAATGAGGCTGAAGAAAAGGTCTTCCAAACGGGGATTGTGGCGTTAGGAATTAGCAACCTAATATATAGACAAACGCAAGCTCTACCAAAAATCAAAACGAAGAAAAGATAGAACATTCAAATGTGCAACATGTGCAATATGGGCAGGAAAAAGAAGAACATCTTGGTGAAAGAACCTCAGAACCTGGTTCAATACAACATCTGTGCAGCTTTTCCGCTGTGCTGCAGATAAGGTAAAGATTATCATGATGATCGCCAACATTCGTAACGGATAGGCACATCAAGAAGAAAAATGTGCAACGTGGAATATATAAGGATGAAACAAAAAGGCGACGGAAGTAATCAAGGACGGTTTAGAGAAAGCAACATCGACATACTAGTAACAACAAAAACCTAAAAAAAAGGAAATGGAACGGAAACAATAGAAGACCATATTCACTGCTGGAGCGGAGTTAACAAATAATGTAGAGCAAAGGCAGGAGTGGGAATACTAATCAAAAATAAGTGAAAGAACAGGGTTAGCCAGACAGGAACATGGGAACCAATCAACGAGAGAATAATTAAAATGCATATAGACATATGCGGTAAAGAGACAGTGATAGTCGGAGTATATGCACCAAACAGATGATTCCTCAAGAGTAGAAAAAGAACATTTCACGGAACAACTTCAACATCAAACAGATCTAATTGAAGAACGTAGAAATAAGTATAACAGGAGATTTTAACGCCAGAACCTGAAGGAAAGAAAACGATAAAGTAGTGGGGAGATTTGGAGAGGATACACAAAACGATAACGAAGAACGTCTGGTTGAATAATGCGAACTAAACAACCTAAAAATCAGCAACGGATTTTTCAGACATAAAAATATTCAGAAATATACATGGACGCAAGAAACACGAAAGCTAAAATCGATAATAGATTACATAATAATCAAGCAAGATACCACAATAAAGATCATGTGCGAGTCAGAAGAGGAGCAGAATGTGGAACAGACCATAAACTACTGACAGCAAAAATGGGTATTAATTCGAAACATAACAAGACCCCCTCTACAGGAGAACCGTTGAACACTATAAGAGAAAAACAATACAATATAGAACTACTCCAAGAACAATAAATAATAGAAATATACCAACAACGTCTAGACCAAAAATTAATTGAATTTAGATACGGCAACATTAAAGAAATATACGAGCACATAAAGGCGAGTATAAAATAAGCAGCATTCAAAGCCCTTGAAGAAAAAGAATATATATTAAATAAACAGCACTATTATGAAATAAATGAACCAACAAAAAGAATAATTGAAGAAAAAAGCAACTACACAGAAAATGGCTGACTACAAACAACGATTAAGTTTATAAAGAATATACAGAAAAAGATAGAGAAGTCAAAAAACAACAAAACACACAACACAACAAAAGAATGAAAAATGGGAAAGAACCTGCTTAAATATTGAAACATACATAGGAGGTACAAAAATTTCGGAGTCATGGAAAGTACTGAGAGGATTGAAACAAAACTAAAAAGAAAAAATTAAATTGGGAAATATAATAATAATAATAAATAATAAATTGCCTTTATTTAGTCTGTAAAATTTTACAAACACTAGGTACATGAATCGAAGTCTATCTAGAGCTACTCCACTTAACCTCAAGTTTACAAAATTAGTTTAAAATAATTTGAAAATGAAAAAAGTTGAAAGTGAAAAAATAGTCATGTGGCTACTAGAAAAATAATATATAAAAAAAATAATTAAAACAAAAATTTAAAAAATAATAATTAAATAAAAATAATTTGTGATGTTGTGTGATAGATATATGATATAATATAAAAGATAAACAAAAACAAAAATATCTAATAGTAACAATAACGACAACAATTTACTATATAATAATAATAATAACGTTACTGCGATTGTAGTAAAAATTTCTTATAATGCCGCTTCATGAAATTAAGAGATTTACCTCTTAAATTTATTGGTAAACTATTAAACACTAAAACAGCATTATAAGTAAACGATCGCTGGAAAATAGCTAGCTAGGCAGCATAAGACTATGAGGATATCTCAAATCCAGATTATGAGCATCTCCACGAAATACTAATTTGTTCCTTAAATAAATAGGATTTGACGACGAAATAATTCGATATATCAATGAGGCGAGGTGATATTTGTATAAATTATCTATGGTTAACCATTGAAGTTCTTTTATTTTGCATGATACACGATCATACTTTCTTATGCCAAAGACAAATCTGCAACAATTATTTTGAATTTTTTGCAACCTTAATTTCGTAACTTGATCTAAGCAAGGATAAAATACCAAGAGCCCATAATTAAGAATTGACATTACCATAGTTTCACAAAGTAACTTACGCAATTTAAAGTTTAAAATGCCTTTACTTCTATACAGTTGACGCGTAACTAAATAGCACTTTTTTACTAAAAGGGTGACATGCTCTTGAAATCGTAGCATACAGTCATATATGACTCCTAAGTTCCTGCAACTATTAACATTTTTTAGAGGTTCATTTTTTATAATTAGTTTTAAGTTATCCTGAACAGTGGCTTTATAATTTTTTGAACAATATAACAAAGAATTAGATTTTTTAGCATTTAGTTTAAGATTATGTCTAGTGGAATAAGTACAAATAGATTCCAAATCCTGATTTATTTTTTGTGACCTTGATTTACAGAGTTAGGTTCAAAAGAGAAATACAGTTGTGTGTCGTCTGCAAAAGAGTGCAATTTCAAATTATTTAAAGAGTTATACAGGTCGGAAATATATATTGAAAAAAGAAGAGGACCAAGAACCGATCCTTAAGGCACCCCTGAAGTGACAGATGCAAATTCTGATGAATTATTATCGATTATGACCTTTTGATAACGACTTACCAAATAAAATTTGAAAAACTGTAAGGAGGTATCATCAAATCCAAAATATTTCATTTTAGCACAAAGAAGAGCGTGATCAATAGTGTCGAAGGCTTTAGAAAAATCAAGCAAGATGACTGAGGTTGCTTTTCCTTCATCAAATGATCGAAGTATATTATCTGGAAGTCAAGAAGCACGGTCGTTGTACTAAACTCTTTTCTAAAGCCTGATTGTATATACGTAACTACATTATTTCTAAAAATATATTCGTATATCTGTTTATAAATAACCTTTTCTAAAATTTTTGACAGTCCCGGTAGAATGCTTATTGGGCTAAAATCATTTAGTAATTCAGGTTTATTTGATTTGGGCAGTGGTTTTACCAATGCATATTTCCAAATGTCCGGATAATAACCTACCTCTAAACAACAATTTATAATGTGCGTAATATAAGGAGCAGTAATAGAAAGGGAGAGTTGTAGCATCTTTGCAGAAATATTATCACACCCAACAGCTTCCGATTTTAACCCTAATATTAGTGATTTAATTTCATCAATAGTGGCCATTTTAAACGAGAAAATAATATCTGGGCTGTATACATGACAAAGAATGGAAGGATTATTACAATGAACTGTTAACAGAACAAAGAGTACAATTCATTGGAAAAGAAAACAAGCGAAGAGGAAGCAGATCCCCACAACAAGAAATAGAAATAACAGATAGGGACATGAGAACGGCCATAAAAGCAATTTAAAATGGGACCTGGAGGCACCTCACCTGAGCTTATAAAATACGGTTCAAAAAAATTACACCATGATTTAAACTCTGATTTATTAGCACTTGTAAAATTTTAGTTGTAAGTTTTAGCGTAGTATTTAACAAGTTTATATCACTGTAGTTTTCTGGCTGTTTCTATCTTCTTTTTTGAATAGTATAATTAGTTCGCTCGTTCTCCATTCCTGTACATTCCAAACTTCCTGTGCATTTATATTAAGTTCTTCATTTGTGGTAATTTCCGGTTCTGTGTTTTGGTTCTATTAGTTCCTTTACCTCGGTTCTTTAACCTCTTATGAAACGCCATATTTCCTTCTGCAGACCGTAAAAATCATGTTCTATTTCTTTGGAAAACCGTTCCCAATGATTATTTTTTATTTTTCTTACAAGTGCATGTATTTCGTATCTAATTGCAATTATGGTATGCCTCTTGTGTTTTGGTTGACATGTATTTCAGGTAAGCTTTTCTCTTTTCTTTACATTTTTTCTTCTCTTCTGTAAAAAATTATGGAGTTCTTCGCTTTGAGAACGATTTATTTTTATTTATATTTCTTTCACCAAGAACTTTCTTGGCCGAGGCTATTAGACATAAGTTTTGCCCAACTTTATTCATCTCCATTACTTTTTGTGATATATGTAAAGGTTGTGATAGAGATATGATAGATTGTAGAGTTGTGTTATTGACGTAGCACCTTTTATCGGAACGACCGCATCGAGCGTCATAGACGGGAGATGGTTCTTGATAACTGGTCCTCATAAGACAATTAACTCTCACTTATGGCTCCACGTGCCACACCCCGGGTAACTGTGTTGGTCTGCAGGCTAAACTAAGTGAGGGTAGCCAGATATGGCGAAAATTCCACCGAGCGATTGCCGGTACAAGCAATTCCCCGTTTACTGGCCAACAGCTTTGGGTGGAGGAGCTAGTAAATGGTAGGGCACCCCTTTGTCCTGGAGTTAAGAAACTGACTTCAAAGGCGGAAGAACCGTGGAAGCGGTCAACGGCATAGAGATGAGGAAAAAGATTGGGACAAGACACCTCATTAAAGAACCGGATTGTATATGTCCTAGTAGAATCAAATGGTTATGATTGCAGCAAAATTCAATTCCGGAGTAAGCTCCTCAATCGGATCTTCAGTAGGAGCAGTTACAAGTATAACAAAAAGATTAAAATACAAAGAAGATATCAGAATAGGTACAGGGAACGTGAAAACCATCGCACAGGAAGGTAAAATCCATAATGCTATACAAGAAATGACACTCATGAAATTAAATATTCTGGGAATAAGCGAAATGCGTTGGCCAGGTTCAGGAACCGCAAATATCGGGGAACACCGCGTTTACTATTCTGGAACAGATAACGGCAAACATGAATTGGGCGTCGGCATTATATTGACAAAAGAAGTGGCAAAATCTGTTGACAATTTTATCCCAATCTCAGCAAGAGTGATGCTTATACAAATAAAAGCAAGACCAATCGACATCAATTTAATTTAAGTATATGCACCTACAACAGAAGGAACAGAAGAAGAGATAGAAGAACTATACCATAGCATGAATGAAGTCCTCAAAATGTTGAAAAAGCAAGACCTAACAATCGTCATGAGTGACTTCAACGCCAAAGTTGGGACCAGCAAAACATCATCTGCAGTTGGACCATTTGGTCTAGTAAACCGCAACGATCGGAGAGATACGTTGGAGATTTTTGCGGAAGCAAATGAATTGGTAATAATGAACACCTGGTTTAAGCTACACCCAAGGAAACTGTACACATTAAAGAAAATTCAGATCCCGAAATCCTACCAGAATAAATAACGGCAGCCGTCAGACAAATGAAGGATGGAAAAGCACCGGGACTTGATGAAATTCCTGTAGAACTGTTAACCCTCCGTTCATCGGGTGTAGTCTGCGAGTGTACGACAAAATAAAAATTTTGGATAATTTTCTCATTTTATTTTTTTGAATTTCTACCTTTTCAGTACCTTCCTGAAAACTAAATACCATTCGTTTTTTTACACAAAACTGTTTTTGAAATTTCTAAATAGCTGCTGCATGGCCGTTTGTCCTGACAAACCCCACCCGATCAAATGTGTAACAATATTTGCACTGCTTCTAAGTTACATTTTTCTTGCAATCTTGTTTCACTTGGCAACCCTGTGCGTTTCTGTGAACTGGATTATTCGGTTGTTCCGAGAAAATACGTCAGTTCACCGATAAAAAATTTTTGTCTGTGGTCTGTGCGTCAGTTATGGATTAAAACTTATTTGAAGTGATTTACGATTGAAATCTCGAAATCTCACAAAGAAAATAGTAAAGTATATTAAAAGTGTTTACAGATTTTTGTAAAATATCAATATAAGAATAATTTCATATCGAGATGCGGTTGGACAAACATTATAAAGGTACGAAGTAACTGCATAATTTACTAATCTGATTTATTTGACAAAATATTGTATTTAAGCATTGTAAAATGGATCCTTATGAGGTGGAAATAGAGAGGCTAATGAATCTGTATGAGGAAACTGCCACAGACAGTGAAATAGACGACTCTGACGACGATTCTATCTCGGAGCCAGATTTTCTAGGGATTAGTGATCATGATACAGACACCGAGCAGGAAAATGAAGATGAGCAAATTCTAAATGAGAATGAAATCAAGAATTAAGAAAATGAGCAACAAATGGGTCATGACAGAGGCTTATACTTTTTTGGTAAAGACGATACTACATGGAGAAAATTTGTCCCAACCAGAAACATTAGAACACGCAACGAAAACATAGTGACCCATTTGCCTGGGGTTGTTGGTGAATCGCGACACGCATCATTTCCCATTGAATGTTGGACGCACATGTTTGGTAACTGCATTGATATTATAGTTAAAAACACGAATTTATACATAAAAAAATTCCGTTAGATATTAAGGAAAGGCTGAATGTAGACCTACTGACCCAGTAGAAATTCGATCATTGATTGGTTTATTGTATTTAGTTGGACTTTAAACAAGCAACAAGAACAAATCTGGAAGAGTACTGGCACAGCCACCTTTACTTACTGGAAGTAAATGTGGCTGTGGTACTGGTCGTCAAATGGTATAGGATATGAGATATTTCCTGCTACAATGGCAAAACGTAGGTTTATATTTTTACTGAAGTGTATCCGTTTTGATGATACCACGACTCGAGACCAAAGAAAAGAAGTGGACAAATTGGCAGCAGTTCGTACTATCGTTGATAACTTCAAATAAAAATTGTAAGAAGAATTACTCATTGGGAGAGTTTGTGACTTTGGACGAAATGTTACGTGCCTTTGGGGTAGATGCAGTTTTAAAATGTATATTCCCAACAAACCTAACAAATATGGGCAAGTTTTTTCAGTTGTTGATGCCAAAACTTTTTTCACCTCGCACATTGAAATCTATGCTGGTATTCAACCCGATGGCCCATATAAAGTTAACAATTCTACTGCTGCAGTAACTGAAAGAATGTGCTTACATTTATCGGGTTCAGGAAGAAACATAACCAGAGACCGTTGGTTCACAGGATATGCAATTGCCAAGAAACTACTGAGAGAACACCGACTCACCGTAATTGTTACAATTAGAGCCAACATACAAGAATTACCTGCAGAAATAATGCAAATTAAAAATAGGCAGGTATATTCTTCAGTTTATGCATTTAGCAACGATATGACTGCCGTATCATATATACCGAAGAAAGGAAAAAATATGATTGCTGTTTCCACTCTGCACAGAGATGATCGGATTGATGAAGATACTAGTGATCAGAAAAAACAAGAACTAATTATTGTTTATAATTTATCAAAGCGTGGAGTAGATGTTGTAGACAGAATGATCACATCATATAATGTTTCCAGAAATACGAAACGTTGGCCAGAGCCTCAGCCAGGTAAAAGAGGAAATTGTAAATATTGCAAAAGTCGCAAAACTCGCTTTTTTTGCAAAATTTACAAATCCTGGCTATGTATGGACCACAATGGCATGCTGCAAAGATTGCTTAGAAAATTTGACCACCAAAGTTTGACCACTGTAGTTGACCACAATTTAATTTTTTAGTTTATATATGTTTTTTAGTACTTTGTTTGTTTCTAATTAAAGTTTTAAATGTTTTTTTTTTGTTTATTTCATTATTTAGTAGCTGTTCACAAAATTGAAAAAATATGCGTTGAAATTGTAAACATTTACCTATACCTATACAACTTAAAAAAAAATAGGAATTGTTTCTGTAATAAATATTTTACAGTAAATGATTTGTTTAAAACACGTTAATGCGAAATTAGCAATAAAATGTATGCTGTTGGTCGGGAGGCGGTATTTCATTTTGGTCCTCACAGACCGCACCCGATCGAAAGTGTTTCAGAATGGTCACACGATGAACGGAGGGTTAAAGCTATTAGAAGAAGAACAAATAAAAATAATAACTGAAATATTTAATGAAATATACAATGCAGGAAAAATACCACTAGAGTGGCTCAAATCGGACTTCGTACCATTGCCTAAAAAACTGGGAACAAAAGTTTGTAAAGATTATAAGACCATCAGCCTAATAAGCCATGTGCTGAAGCTGTTTTCAAAGGTCATCCACAAAAGAATTTACCGGAAATGCGAGGAACAAATTGCGCCCAATCACTTTGGATTTGGTGAACGCCGTTGATACGAGGGAAGCTTTATTTAGTGTGCAGATATTGTTTCAAAATTATAGAGATGTCAGCTGTAGTGTTTTTGCTTGCCGAATTGACTACAAGAATGCTTTCGATAGAGTCAGACATGAACAAATGATGGAAGTGCTGAAGACGACAGGAATTAACGGAAAAGACTTAAAAATAATAGCTAGCCTGTATTGGAATCAATCAGCGGTACTCCGAATAGATGGAGAATATACAGATCAAGTTAAAATCTTAAGGGGAGTGAGACAGGGGTGCATAATTTTACCACTGATATTTAATCTGTACTCGAAGCACATTTTTGAAGAGGCTTTAAAAGATATTGACGAAGGTATTTCAACAAATGGAGTCAAGCTCAATAACCTGCGGTATGCAGATGATTCAATAGTGTTTTTCAATACCATAGAAGGGCTGCAAAACTTGACAAACAAAATAACGGAAACAACTAGAAAATATGAACTGGATTGTCGCATCGGAAAGACAAAGACTGCATTTATCACTATGAGTTATGTGTTTAAGAGTCATGACCTCACCCTAAAAACAAAAATAAGGCTTATTAAATGTTATATATACTCAGTGCTTGTGTACGGAGTAGAAACGTGGACATTAAAGGCAGAAACTCTATCAAGACTTCAGGCTTTTGAGCTATGATCATACAGAAGGATCTTGAAGATACCATGGACAGACAAAGTCACCAATGAAGAAGTAATGCGGAGAATGAACACAACTGCGGATTTGGACAACATCGTGAAGGGCCGTAAGCTGCAGTACTTGGGCCATATAATGAGAAATCAAGGCAGATACGAGATACTTCAATTCATTTTAAAAGGTAAAATTGAACCAAAAAGGGCCCAGGAAGAAGAAGAATATCCTGGCTTGCTAACCTGCGAGCATGGTATAGAAAGACTTCAACACAGCTATTTCGTATAGCAACCAACAAAGTGATTATATCCAGAATGATCGCCAACGTTCGGAACGGACAGGCACCTAAAATGAAGATATATGTGTTTCTGCTTTTTTTGGTTATTTTTTTTAATAGGTATCTGGTGAAGTCATCCTGTAAGCTTTCGACTTTTATATTTGTGGTGCATTCTGGTGTTTTGTTATCACATATATGTGTTTTTATTTGAATTTTGCACAATACCAATTTATGATCGCTTCCTACTCCTTCTGATGTTAGTGCTCTTACTTCCAAGATTTGAGAGGGCTGTAACTCTCTCTATTCGACAGAATATAGTCTATCATATATCTTTGTCCTCTACTACTTCCAAAAGTGTATTTGTGTTGTTCTTTGTGGGTTAAAAAATGTATTATTAATACGTATTTCGTTTATGCTGCAAAGGTCTGTCAGAAGGTCTCCGTTTTTATGTCTGATGTATTCATTATCTCGCTGTTTAATTCCTATAACTATATCATTGCCAAACCGGGCGTTAAAATCACCCATAATGATTATAGATTCATCATTGGGGTCTCGTTTATTATAGTCTGAAGCTGTTCGTAGAACTGTAATAAACTGTTTTCCTTAAGGGAAAACTTCTATCAAATATTCAAACACAAATATCATGCTCCGCTTCTGCATATCATTATCTTTAAATGCTTCTAAAATCTTAGTAATGCCCTAATTTAGTCAACATTTAATTGCCTTCCTAGTTTAGTTTTTGCTGGAAACTAAAGTAAAGCAATCTTATATTACAAAGTTTTTCACTATCATTCAGGGGAGGAATAATTATTCAAATAGAATGGTAGAGTTCTGTGTTGCAGATAAATCACAAATTATATTAATTTCGATATGCTTTAACCCACAAATACAACCGAACTTGTAAGCTTACCTACCATGTAACTTTTGAAGGAAGCAGTAATATGGAAGCATTGTTAAACATCGTAAGACATTAAATTAGTTTGAATTGTTCCTCTTTACGCTCGCTTCAGAAAATTACATTTATAGTTTTGTAGTCACAAAGCCCGGGGGAAGAGCTTGAGCTACACATAGAGAAATACTTAATTGGTTCAGCGATCAAAAGTGCAGTATTCCAAGACAAACGGTTGTTTGCACCCATGACTACGAGATCAGTTCAATGCACATTAAATGGTGCAACAGCCAAGCTTGGAGCCAGGACTTGAGAGGGACCATTGAAGCAATAGGACAATGAAACGAACTATTACAACATTTTGAATTTTACTCAAGTTAAATATTGTGTTCACATCATGAATGACTGAAATTAGTAAAGCCTCGTATACATAATGTGTAAAATATTAAAAATAAAAATTATACGTAAAGTATACATATTTATTTTTTTTATTGGGGAATAACCCGCATCAAGCATAGAAGGTTGTTAGCGGTGGTACAATTAGACTATAATATATTATAATGATTAACATAAAATACACCACTTTAAAGTTTTTACAAAGTTGATTATAACTTAGAATTTTTTTAATGTATCACTTATATTTGATTATACAATTTCGTTTTCTTTAAAAACCTAATGTATTTGTCACAATCCGCACTGTCTAAAACGCACTTTACATCACTTGGTAGTCAGTAGCTTGTCTTTCCATTTGATATAATGGACAGTCTATAACAATGTTGCCTACAGTTATTTTGGTGTCACAGGCATAACATATTCGAGGAGGTTTCTTCTTTAGTAGGTGTAGGTTCGTGCGTCAGTCTGGTATGTCCTATTCGGATACGATGTAGTACATCCTGGTCCTTCGCTTTACTAAAATTGGTGTTTTCGCTGATAGATTTGGGTTTACTTGCCGCAATTTATTATTTGGTAAGAGTTGCCATAATAAATTCATAATGAATTAAATCCCAAAAATTCCCCAGCCTATGACCTAACTATCGTAAGAGTCTTAGAAGAATTGCCAAGACCCGGAAGATTCACGGAGGAAATAAAGTCCTACAGGCCTATTAGTTTGCTCCCTATTATATGTAAAATATTGAAAAACAGCTGTTATCCAAAATAGAGCCAAATTTAACTGACAAACAAATAATTTCTCATTACCAGTTTGGCTTTAGGTCACTGCACGCTACCAGTGAACAAATTCATCAGTTTACCAGCAAATACGTCAACCACTGGAAAACTTTCAGAATCGTCCAGAAATTTCTTAGGCATCGCCCAGACACAGCATAGCATAATGACCTTTTATACAAAATCCTACCTGCAAGACTGCCACTACATTGTAAAATATAATAATGAGTACTTCAGACTTTCCACAATTGAAGGCTGGAATCGCTCAAGGCAGTATACTCGGTCCTGATGTAAGTGATTTTCACTGCGGACTTACCTACATCAACAGAAGTCACAACATACAAAGCTGTAACATCATACAAAGTCATCTTCCTCATATCTAGAGCCCTTGTCAGGTGTTGTTGTTATCTCCATTGTCTTCGATCTTGTATCACATATTTGGTTTTATGTAGGGATTTCCCCCTAAAGTCTCCATTTGGTATGCTCAGCTTGTTGAAGATCTTGCTCTTGATCTTCGGACTTCTAACTTTCCTTTTACTACCATGGTTCCATAGTCCCCGTTCTTCTAGATACATGGCCAAAGTAATTTAGGTATACTCGGTTGACTTTTTTTAATAGCCTGTCTTTGATATAAAGCTCTTCCAGAATTGACAGGTTGCTTCTATGTTCTGTCCAAGAGATTCGTATAATTCTTGTATAGAGCCATATTTTGTAGGATTCGATCTTACTCTTATCGATTTTTTTAAGAGTTAACTTTAATACACACTCAGTTGAAAATGTGACATTTACGGCCCCAACGGGACAAAATTGCGCAGGTAACATTAATAAACAAGGGACACTGTCCTTTAGTATCGCTAAACGGTCAACATCTGCCACAGAACGAAGACATAAAAAT
This sequence comes from Diabrotica balteata, assembly GCA_918026665.1. Classification (NCBI taxonomy): domain Eukaryota; kingdom Metazoa; phylum Arthropoda; class Insecta; order Coleoptera; family Chrysomelidae; genus Diabrotica; species Diabrotica balteata. The sequence goes on along the minus strand of OU898285.1, from coordinate 52,026,429 downwards.
ATTTGGTAATGTATTTGGATCGCAGACAACCTGTTTTCTCCTCGAGCCGTAAAAACACCTCTCTCACGTCTCTTGTAGAATGCGTGACTGCATCTATATCATCAGCAAAGGCGAGCAACAGTTTTGATTCTTGATCAGCAAATCTTCCTGTCAGCTCAAACGATATTTTACTTATTGCATATTCTAAAGCAAAATTGAACAGCAACGGTGACAAGGGTTTCCCTATCTAAGTCCTGAATTTATACAAAATGGCATCGATGTTTTGCTTCCATCTTTACTTGTGCATATGCGTCTGTCACGCACATTTGCTTTAATGGAATCATATGCTTGCTGGAAATCTATGAAAATTTGGTGCACATCGCGGTTGAATTCCTAGTTTTTCTCTAATATTTGTCTGATGGTTAATATCTGATCTATAGTTGACTTTCCAGCATGAAAGTTGGCATTGGTAGTTGCCTAGAATGTCTTCCGAATATGGTGTGAGTCTTTTTAGCAAGATAATTAATAGCAATTTATATGATGTGCTAATAACCGATATGCCTCTATAGTTTTGGAATTCTTCTTTGTTTCCTTTCTTATATATTATAAGCTTTCATTTCATTCTCTAGGTATTTTTTGTTGTTGCCATACTCTCAGAATGTCATACAATTTTTGATGTAAAAGGTAAAAAAAACAACTCTCCATTTATGCCATCAATTCCTGGTGCTTTATGGTCTTTTAGAGACGCGATCGAATTATTTGCTTCCTCAAGTGTTGGTGATGGTATTTCGATATCTGCAGAATGAAACGCTTCCATCGTCCGACGATTTCCGTTTCTTTTATTATAAGTTCACCTGCTTCATTTCTCATAGGCTGTGTTACTCCAACACTTGCACCTTTTCTGACTGACTTCACTTTACTAACGAATTGCCTTATTTGATTCCTTTCGCCACTTCTGTCCATTTCCTGGATTTGCTGTTCTAGGTAGCTCCTCTTTTTAGTTCTGAATAGTCGCCTTGTTTGTGCTCTTCTTCTGTTAAAATCTGCTTTGTTCTCATATGTAGGGTCTTGTAGCATTTTCAATCTTTATTTAATTTTTATTTTCAGAATTTTCTTACATGCTTTGTCAAACCATTTCCGTTTTGGGCGAGTCCTCTTTTTTCGAATGGTTTCCTTGGCTGCTTGATTTATAACTGATGCCACTTGCTGCCATACTTGTTCTAACTCTACATTATGCTCAGACTCTCCAAGCAATTGGAATCTGTTGCTTATTGTCACTTGATAATCCAGTTCTTTATTTGGTATTTGTAGGGCTTCTATGTTCCATATTTCTCTTTTTTCTTGTTGTTCAGTTTCTGTATTGATAATCGCGTTCTTAACTAAGATTTCAACAGAAAGTGATCGCTATTGCTGTCGGTTCGTCTCATACTTCGTGAATTAGTAATGCTACTAGAGTGTCGCGTCAATGAGGACATGATCTATTTGATTTCGTATTCTTCCATCATTTGAAACCCTTGTGACCTTGTAAATGTCCTTTCTCTCGAATTGGGTGGACTTAAAGATCATGTTATTAGGAATTGCGAATTTTATTAGCCGGTGTCCATTACCATTTGTTGTGTCGTGCAAGCTATGCTTACCAATTACTTCTCTTAAATAATCTTCCTTGCCTATTTTAGCGTTGCAATCCCTCATCACTATTTTGACATCGTGTTTTAGAGCAGCTTTATACTATTGATCTAATAATTCATAAAATTCATTATTCTATTTTCTTCAGCATCTTCTGTTGGGGCATATATTGAAAATATTGTGAGATTAAACCACTTACCCTTGAGTCTAATAGAGCAGATTCGTTCATTTATTGGCTTAAAATCTATCACTGCTACTGGTGTCTGATTTGGGCTAGCTATGTTTATTTTCATTCGCAGATCTCTTTCATTTCCTGCCATTATTTTTAATTTCTCGAGTGATTTTTCGTTAACTTTTCCCACCTCTACTACTGTCTGTATCCATTTTTCTTGGTCTGCCTCTTTTTTATGATGTTCTTTGCTTCCTGTACTTTTCTTGTAATTCTGTTGGGCTGCATCCTTATCAGACGCCCACACCAGTTCATTTGTGTATTTGCTTTTTTATTCATTATTGGTTCTTGGTTGGCTATTCTCCTAATAGTCTCGTTGATTAATCTATCCCATTTTATTTTTAAATCCTGGGTGTCTCATCCACATTGCAGCTATCCTGCTCTTATGTTTTTCCAGAATTGTTCACTTTTCACTTGCATCAAGCATAGTCGGTATCACTATTGTGTTATATATTTTTACTCTTGTCTGCCGTGTAAGTTACTTTTTCCCAGTATTGAAGTTAAAGTATAGGTAGTATAATAGTATAGTACAACTAGTTTGATTTCTTGGCTTTATTTAATATTTCCCAGTCTTTGTAAGTACTTTCTATAATTTTTATTAATGTATTTGGTACATTTATTTTCCTCAAGCATTTTTCTACAATTTATCTTTCTATCGTGTCAAATGCTACTCTTAGGTCTATGAATTCTATTACTAGTTTTCTCGCCATGACTATGCTTCTTTGTATTAAGTTCCTAATGATTATACCTTGTCATTTGTCTGTCTTCCTGGTCTAAGTGCTGTCGCTTGTTTTAACTATAATTCCATTTCTACTTCTTGTCTTAGTCTCTTCTCTATTATTATCATATACTGTATTTGCACGATGATATTGTTCAGTCAGTCTTTAGAGATTGTTAGTTTTTCCCAAGTCTCTTTATATTTTTTCCATAGCCAGTTTATTCCTTCTTCTCCCTTGTATTTCACCATTTCTGGTTCAATTTCATCATCTCCATCTGCTGATCCTCTTTTTATATTTGATAGTCCTTCTGTTACTTGTTCTCTACTCACTTGCTCTAGCTCTATGTTTTCTTTGCCTTCATTTATTAAATTGTCTATAATGATAACAGAAAGTCCATTAAATTGCTTCTATCGCGAAGATGATTTCTTGGAGATTAAGAAAGAATAATACTAAGTTCTGTTTCAGTATACAGAGGAATACTGAAATACTGAAGAGGAATACAAGCAGTGTTGCTAATCTATTCTGCATCGCGTCGGTCTGTGGATCCTCTACCAAACCACTGAATTTGACCAGGAATTTCTGCAGCTCCTTGTAGTCGATCCTCTTTCCATACTATGGTAAGTTTTTGTGTATTCTATTTGTTTGTCTTGACGTTCTATATATTGTGGGAATTTTTTACAAAAATTTGCTTTGACGGCATTATCTGTGTTTGTTCTGAAAAAATTACATATGAACGGTTGGAAAAAATGTGGAGTTTTTATTCTGAATTTTTGACAAGGTTTTAATCTAGTTTTAAAGTAGTAACTAATATGGTCAAATACAATGCCTTTACTCTAGTTAGCGATTTGCACATTGGTGAAATCAGCTATATTTAATTCTTTAAGTAGGGAAATTTTGATGTTATCTAAATTTTTGGTCATTTTTTATTGATGTAAGCGCTTAAAGTATTTTTTGGAAATATATATATATATATATATATATACTATATATATATATATATATATGTATATATATATATATATTATATGAGTAGTTAAGCAGAAAAACGTTCCAAACCCAAAAAAAGTGATTGTTGGGAAATTGAGTTTAAAAGATTTTAGTGTGCCCTAGCTAAACTATGCATAATTTATTCGCCTGGCAATGATTGTTAAGATAATGATATTCATTCGTAGGCACCTCGTTTGTAATTTCTTTTAAATGTAAGTTTCAATGAAGTTATTTTGAAAATTTTAGGTTGGACGTTTTTAACAAAAAACAATAAATCCGAAAAAATTTCGATAAAACATACTTATGTGGTTGGAATCTTTCAGATAATAAATAATGTCCTATTTTTTATAAAAATTTTAATGATCAAAGATAACAAAATTTACAATGATTTTCTTATGTAAATGTAAATTTAAAAAAAGTTTTAATTATTGTGGGTATCTACCTCAAAATCTAGAAACTGGAACATTAAATCCATCAACGTCTTCGACTACATTAGCACTTGTAAAATTTTCATAAAACGGTTTAGCGTCTGAAGGAAATAGATGTAAATAGCTTTTAATATCGTTAATTTTATCCTCTGACAGGGGTTTACCTTGGGCCAGAGTTGAATAAGCAAGCGCCGAAAAGCTCTCTGTATTTAATCGTCCTCGTCGCTCAATATCGCAACCATACACTTTCATCGCCAAAATAACTAGGTTTCATAAAGATGTGGTAAGGATTTTTCTTTTTGTTAATATAAATTGTTTTGTCTCCAACCAATTTATTTTTTCTTTTATTGGTGCCAACTTTTCTGTTTATTGTGGCCTTTCTCGAGCTGGTGGGTACTCAAAAAACCATTCCTTTTTCATTTGTGTAGTGTTATTGGAGATTTTTACGAACATGAATTTATTATATTTTATATAGTCTAAAGGTGTATATATTCGTTCTTGACGTTTGAGGTTGACATTCTATATCCCCAAAATCTTTATCATTTGGTAGAAAACTATGGCCGGAAATCCAGGAATTTAATATGTTATAGTTTTTATATTATGGCTGGTTTGGAAGAAGACTGGGCCATGAGGAGTGTTATTTTAATATATTACGGTTCTGGCCTCCACAAGAATCAGACCACAATATAAGATGTTCAACAGTACCTTTCTATGTTTTCTAAATATTTTACAATACAGGAACCAACCTCCTGAGCTCCTCTTCCCAGCAGTTCTCTTCAAGCCATACATAGGAATAACTCTTATTACGTTTGCCTGAAAATACACCGAGATTATACAAGCAAACATTGCCTCTTATAATAATTACATTGGTTGGAATTTTGGGTAAAGGTAGAGTTTTTTGAAGATCGTATGTTAAACACTCTACATTATCCCATTCTTTAGCTCGTTTTAAAATCTGCCTTTAATGTGTTCTCGTGATTTTTGGGCCAAATCCCCTGATGAGTGTTCGAGTTCAATTTGTAAAAGTTGCATTTTGATGGATCATTCCTGTTTCATTTCTAGTTTTATTTTTAAATGAATCACATACCTGGCTAGGTGTCCTTCTTGGGAACATTAAATCTCAAATTAAATTTTTCGTAAAAAATCCTCTTATAAATACCAAATTTCACAGGGTTTTTGAACTTCAGATTTGTATAGATCATAAATCTTTAATAATGAGAGATGTGGCCGGTAAAAATAAATGCATGACGTGGTTTTCACGATCAGTACGTGCGATATGTACTTTAGGGCAGTTTATTGATCTGGTTGATTATTTCCTGAATTATATTTTCCAGGGACTTTGTTTAAAACCACCTTGTTTCTCTACCTCTTTGATCAAGAATTGGAGCACGATTGTTTACCTTTCTCAGAGCTGTTGTTATCTCTTGACGGAGTTATTCAAAGACTATTGATAAACATTTGCCTACAAATACGCTGATTAAGTTAAGGAATATTGTCTGGAATTACAGGCGGTCTTTCCAGTGTTTCTTCCATACATTCTTTTTTTTCGGCATTTCGTGGATATTATTGGCAAATAAAGATAGTTTGGGCAATTAATAAGACGACCCAAGACTCCAAAAACGATCAAATTCTTGTTTTCGTGACTCTGTAGAAATCAACTCAGAACATTTCATCGGGCAGTTACAATTGTAGTATATATGAAATTCTTTAGCAGCTTTCAATTTTCCTTTGTAGTCAATGTAAAGATTCATTTTTTGTTCCTATTAATCTTTGATGTTGCTCGAGCCGTCATTGCAAAATTTCTTTTCTTCCTACCCTTCTTTGGGACGACTCTGAATGTACTGGCTAAAAATGGATTATCATCACAACTTTCATTGTTATCGGAACTCTCTTCATTGTGACGATGGTATAAACAATATCAGAGGAACCGCTACTAAAGACATCACTTATTGACATATTCTGTAAGAATAAAAAAGGTAGGTATTATTAGATAATATTTTAAATAAAAATTTCAAAAAAATTAATAGAAAGCGTCTATTTTAATTAAAGAAGTTAAACTTTTAATCAATTTACCAGGTACCAAAAAAAAAAACAAATTCAATTCATTCAAATTAATCTTTTTCATAAAGTTTACTATAGGGTACTCATCGAAAAATAATTTTCATATGCTTTAACATTATTGTATAATTACTTTACATCAATAAATAATTGATGATCATAATAATAGGTATCAATTTAACATTGGTATAATAAGATTAATACATATGTGTTTTACAAAAATTGTGTGTACCTAAGGAAGTTGTATTTTTCTTTTTAGATTGTAACAATAGGTGACATCAAAGTTTAGTTTTCATTAAATAGAAATTAATATAGCGAATAGGCATTATAAAGCATTTTAACTAAACAGTATAGGTACAGAACAGATTTAATACTTACATCATAATTCATCAACAGAAATCTATGGTAGAAGCTGATTCAAAACATCCAGTTTTCTCGTTTAAAAACCATTTCCACGGAATACGACTATTGGATGACGAAGGTTCGCGTGTGACAGGTAGAATTCGTGTCACATTGGTATCATCCATATTCTACAATATATTTAAATTATGTAATAGATGTATAAAAAGTGCATTTATTTTAAAAATTTAGTAAACAACATAAACTTTTAGAAGCCGTGTCTTATAAACTGATTATTTTTTCGTGATTTTTCGGCCAGATTAAAAGAAATACCACAAAAACTCTCTTTTCTTCTATTTTCTTTATTTTTTTTTTAAGATTTAGTAACAAAATAAATTGAAACGTCGTAAAAAAAAAGAGATTTTTGTGTTATTTCTTCAATCTGGCCGAAGAAAACCACGAAAAAATAATCAGTAAACAATCGATATAGTTTATTTTTAATAAAAATTTCCGACTTACCTCAACTTTGGTAATATTTGAATCAAATTCCACGCTAGACATTACACTATTTGTTTGGTTTTCCATAAGTTTTGCTAGCTCACACATGTATTTGCTTCTTTTCGACATAATTATTATTAAATAAGTATTTTTTAAAACCCAGAAACGTCAGGAAAAATCAGACACAACTGAATAAAAGAAATGTTTATACAATACATAGGCACATTTACTTAAAACTAAAGGAAAGTGATTACTATGCTTAAGATGGTACCTATAATAAATTAATTTTATCGACCACGTTCAGGGTTTATAACGCACAAGGACGTTTTTAAACATTAATAGGGCACATTCCGTATAAAATTTTATTATCGCCGAAATCGAAGATTCAAACTACTTTTAACATATTAATGAAATAGTAAAAGTAAAATGATACCAAGTGGTTTGGACGATTTCTGATTATACTCTTATTTTTAACAAGTATTACCGAAATTATTAAGTAGAAACATCCAATTCACTTGGATGTTTTTAACACAAAAAAATGCACAGTAGTTATGTTACGCATGGAGCGTTAAGTGATCCAACCCATTAGCTGTTTTAACCACTCTTTTATAACACGTTATTAGATCGACATAATTTTTTAGAAAAAATTCAACCACTTGGATTTTTTTATTATCAATGAAAATCTCAGTTTAACTAGTTTGTGGGTTTAGAACTTTGACGATTATTAAAAGAGTATGTAATGTTTTCACTTGGACGGTTTCTGCATATTATAAAGCAAGAAATTATATGCTCGCTGTGTAAAGAACTCATTTTTTAACAATTTGTGGGGTTGGACGTTTTCTGCTTAACTACGTCCATATATAATATTGCTTCTTTTTAGCTCTTCTCTTATCATAAAACCTATGCCTAACGTTCGATTCTTTCCGCCGCTGTTAAAAAATAATGTATCTTCTATTTCTGATATATCATTTCCTAGCTGTTTCGTCTCCTGCAAAGCTCCGTCAAAATGAAACTTTTCGATTTTCTCTCGCTAAATGTTTAAGTTTGCCTTCTTCATATGTGCCTCTTACATTCCACGTTCCTAAAGTAAGTGTTCTTTCCGACATGTTTTCTTATGTTTTAGTCCGGTTTTCATTTTCTCCTCTTTTTTGTATTGTCGCTAACCTTTTTCTGTGCTTGTTTCGTCAACTTTATTCCAGTAGTACAGTTAATTGCTAATTTTTTTGACTATGCCTTCTTTGTAATTCCACTTCCATTCGCTGTTATTTACCCATATTTTTTTACTCCAATCTTGACTTCATTTTCTTTATTTCTTTCTTCTTGAGCAATGTTTCCAACTGTTTTCTATATTTCTCGTTCTTTTATGGTCGCATCTTCGTTAATATATACTTTATACTCTGTAATTTATTTTAACTTGTACTTTTTAAAAATTATTTTTTTTTATCTTCTTTGTTTTATAATTCAATTAGGCATGTTTTTTCGCCTAGGTTGTGAGCATTTACTTACTTACTTACTTACTTACTCCGTGGCGTTACAACCCTTCGTGGGTTTTAGCCAACTCGACAACATGCCTCCACTGTTTTCTGTCTTGAGCAACCTCCATCCAATTATCCACGCCCATAGTGCTTAGGTCTCCTGCTATATTATCTCGATACCAGAGACGAGGGCATCCGCGTGGTCTCCTTCTACTTGGGACTTCCTCCCACACCAGTCTTACTGTTCGTTTCGTCAGAATGTCTTCTGAGGTGTCCTGCCCATTGGAGTCTTCTGGACTTTATTTCTTTTATGATGTTGGCGTCTGGTTGTGAGCATTACTTATTTTAACCTCTACTCCTATATGTTGTTTGATGAAATTGTTCACTGTTACTTTTAACCCTGCTTGCTCATAGCTATCTATCCCTAGGCCGTTGGTAACTATGATATTTATTCGTCGGTATTTTTGCATAACTTCCATGTTTTTTGTTATTGCTCTGAGTTTCTACTTGATCTCTATATTTTCTTGTTATAGTTCTACATTTTCTTTTCTCAGCTCTCTGTTTTCTATAATGAGCTTTTCTATTGTTTCCTTGCTTTTTTTTAATTTCTTTTTATTTCCTTAATGTCATCGGTCAACACACTCGGAGGGGGGTAGTTCTCAACCTCAACACGGCGCGTCCCAATGGCTGATAGGGAACGTCCTACAGATATGTGGGGCAGGTGTGAATAAGGCTCTGCCAAATAAACACCCGCGGATCAACTGAGAGCATGGCATAGGGCAGCTGCTATGTCATTACAGGATCGGAGCGGTGGAGAAAATCTCTTTACCGGTCTGATACTGAATAATCACAGGCGGTAATTATGATTTAACCGGTTGTGACACTGCGAAATCACCGAATGTTTGCCGGTATAAGCAAACCCCCACTTACTGACCAACGGCTTCGGGCGGATGAGTTGGTAAGTGGAAGGGCACTCTTTTGTCCTGAGATTGAGAAATCGATCACAAAGGCGGATGAACCAAGATCAACGGCATAAGGATGCAGAAAGCAAGGAAAACCACTGCATTAAAGATCCCTAAGGATCTCAAGAACAACCACAAATGGACGTAAATCAAACAGTGGCCCCGAGTGCCCGGCGTCCCTTTAATGGGACAGGGGTGCGAAGAATCCCGGGTGGAGAAACAAATTTAGTGTAAGTGATTTAAAACGCATAGCAACGTGGAATATAAGAACACTTTATGAAGCAGGAAAATTAACAACAGTCATGTTAGAAATGGAGAGATTAGACATACAAGTATTCGGCCTTTCAGAAGTCCGATGGCCAAAGTCTGGAAACTACACCAAGGATAATAATACTATTTTCTACTCAGGCAAAAGCACTGGAGAATACAGCCATGGTGTTGGTATTATTATCAACAATAACTTAAAAGAGTTTGTGACAAATTTCATTCCCTTTAACGAACGTATGATGCTACTTCAGCTGAAAGCCAAACCTCTAAACATAAATCTAATCCAAGTGTATGCTCCAACATCTGATAGCAATGATGCTGAGGTCGAAAAATTCTACGCGGACTTAGAACTGTTAACAAAAAAACATAAAGAAGCAGGAGGTAAAAATAATTATGGGCGACTTTAATGCTAAAGTCGGTCGAGGAAAAACTGGAAATATAGTAGGAAATTTTGGGTTAGGTAAAGAAAACGAAAGAGGAGACAGACTAGTCCAGTACTGCCAGGAGAAAGAATTAGTCATAACAAATACATACTACGACCTACCCTACAAAGATTATACACGTGGACTTCTCCAAAAGATAACACCAACAATATAATCAGAAACCAAATAGATTTTATAACGATTAACAAAAGGTTTCGTAATGGAGTACAAAGTGCAAAAACCTATCCAAGCGCAGATGCAGATACGGATCATAATCTATTACTAGCAAACGTCAACATTAAACTCAGGAAACCGGAGAAAAAAGTTAAAACCACCAAAATTAACATCAAAAACCTAAAAGACGACAACTGCCAACAGCAACTAAACGCAGAGATAAATAAATTAACTGAAGGAAGCGTTGAATGGGCAGATATGAAAAAAGCCATACTAAAAGCGGGAAAGGAGGTCCTAGGCGAAGAAGGGAAAATAACTAAAAAAGACTGGATGACACCGGAAATAGTTGAGCTAATAACTGAAAAAAGAAAATACAAAAATAAAGATGAAAATAAATATAAAACCATCAAGAATAAAATCAAATATGAAATCAGAAAGGCTAAGGAGGAATCGATGAACAAAGAATGCCAGGAATTTGAAGAACTCAGCAACAAACAATGACACCTCAAACTTACATAAAAAAATTAAAGAACTTACAGGCAACACCAGACAAAGAAGAACACTCATAACAAGAGATAATAATGGAGAAATACTTACTGAAGAGAGCAAAATAAAGGAAGTATGGGAACAATATATAATCCATCTTTTCCATGACGAGAGAGAAAATGAACAAGATATAGGTGAAGAAAAACAATACCTACAAATTTTACCTCAGAAGTAAAGAATGCCCTACAGAATGCAAAACAAGGAAAAGCACCGGGTCCTGATCAAATTCCAGTTGAACTGTTAAAAGCCTTAGATGACGGTAATATAAAGAGACTCACCCGAATTCTCAACCACATATATGTAGAGGGCAACATCCCGGAAGAATGGCTTAAATCGATATTTTTACCTCTACCAAAAAACAACAATCCCAAATCATGTAATGACTATAGATTAATAAGCCTAATGTGCCACCCTTTAAAGATTCTTTTGAAAATTGTTCAAAACCGAATTTATAAGAAATGTGAGGAACAGATAGATGAAACTCAGTTTGGCTTCAGAGGAGGCATGGGAACAAGAGAGGCATTATTTGCGTTGACGGTACTCTTGCAGAAATGTCGGGAATATAACAAGAGTGCATATGTATGCTTCATAGACTTTAGGAAGGCCTTTGACCGAGTGCAGCATATGAAGTTAATAGATGAATTAAAAAACAAAGCAGAAAAGCAGTAGTAAAGGTGAACGATATAGAAACAAATAATATACCGATTGCGAGAGGGGTTAGGCAAGGATGCGTCTTGTCTCCGACGCTTTTCAACGTGTACTCACAGGTCATATTCAGAAAAGCCTTATGGGAAAGAAAAGAGGGAATAAGAATTGGTGGAGAAATCATAAACACCATGAGATTTGCAGATGACACGGTAATTATGGCTGAGAGTATAGAAGATCTACAAACTTTACTAGATGCAATAAATAGTGAATGCATTCAAATGGGACTTGACATCAACACAGATAAGACCAAATTTATGATAGTATCAAGGAGTCCAATAAATAATGAACAACTAACTCTTGGTGGACAGCAAATAGAGAGAGTGACAAAATATAAATATCTGGGAGCTTACATCAACACAGAATTAGATCCAGACCAAGAGATCCAGATACGAATAGAAATGGCAAGGGCAGCATTCTTAAAATTCAAACAATTGTTCTGTGACAAAAATCTGAATATTGCGCTGAGACTGAGGTTTGTTGAATGTTACGTTCTGGTCGCAATTATTGTACGGGGTAGAAACATGGACACTAAAAGCGCAAATAGTTAAAAGATTGAAGCCTTTGAACTTTGGATATACCGGAGAATGTTGAGAATCCCATGGACTGCCAGGGTCACCAATGAGGAAGTGCTGAGAAGAATGGGTCGAGTCAAAAAATTGTTGAGAACGATAAAAGTACGCAAGACTGCATACCTTGGACACATACTAAGAAATAATAAATATAGTCTTCTGCAGGTCATCATGCAGGGTAGAGTCGATGGCAAAAAGGGAATAGGTAGAAAAAGGAAGTCATGGCTGCGAAATATTCGAGACTGGACAAACATGACTGTAGACGAATTATTCCACGTTGCAAAAGACAGAGAAGCTTTTAAAAATGTGGTCGCCAACCTCCGTTAATGGGGACGGCATAGGAAGAAGAATGTCATCGGTGAGGTGGCTCATCATTATTAGTAATTGATCAATTTTTGTTTAATCATATTTTTTTTGCTGGAGGTTTTGTTGATGTTCTCGAGAACTTCTTGATCTTTTTAAAAATGTTATCTTCTTCCTCGCTGTTTTTATATTTGTGCTTCCTTTTTGACCCTCCTTCTGAAAGTGTATCATCAGTATCATCACTATCTAAATTTTTCAGATGTTTTTCCATTTTATGACGCCAAACACTGTCTTCGACCTCAAGAGTTTAGAGAAGACAGCGTTCACCGTATTTATTTTATGTTTATTAAAACCCATTAATGGCCAAAGTATCGAAAACGAAACATTTTTTTAATTATTTTTTTTCTACGATTTTCATATGATGATTATTATATTTTATGTATGGGTCTTTCGTATAGATAGTTTATTGACGTGTTTGTTATCTTAATGGTCTAAATTACGTGCTGCATAGTTTTTAAAATAATAAACAAAACACTCCAAATTTACTAGTATCTGTCGGTGTCGTTTGAGCTCGCATAATATATCACAAGATATTAAAAATTCGACCAAACCGGCATTCTTTGTTCAATTAGAGATTGTAGAATGATATTATCCAAACAAAATCAAGATGTCCAGAGGGTATGTAATAATTGGCTAAATTTGTTATTAGTGTTTTGTAAATGGCATATACATATTATTATCAGATTTGTACGATAATCATTTACATATACATGTTCTGAAAGGATATTTTATTTTTAGACTATCGAATATGAAATGAAGAGACCTCTTTCAGTGAAAGAATTGCAAGCTATACTGGAAGAAGATTCTGATTTAGAAGAAGCGGATGATATAGATGCAGTTTATATACCTCCTTTAGATGATGTGTTAACAGATGAAGAGGATTTGGATGATAATCTTCTTATAGAGGATGAAGCTTTGACTGATATCGCTGGTACATTCGAGATTCACACAAGGTCTCGAGAAGAGGCTAAGACGCCCACAGAATCATATTGGAACCATCTACAAGTAGGGGGAAGAAAAGAAAAGTAAATTCCGAACGAAAATGCAAATCAACGCAATATACACCTGACTGGTCTAAATCGTCAGAAAACTATTCCTCTTCTCCAAAAGACAATGAATTTAATAATAAGGAAGAAATAAAGCTGAGACTGGCTGTGAAAACACCATTTGAAATATTCTCTTTATTTTTTGACGATATTGTATTCCAGAAGATACTCGAATTCAGCCTGACGTATGCCCGGGACAACAACAGACATGATTTTAAAACTCTCTCCATCTCAACTGCAGAATTTTTTTGGTATTTTAATCCTTACCGGTTATCATACAATCCACAAGGAATCTACGTTCCTGTAGTTGGCTGTATACCATGTATTAAAAATTTAATTAAAAATCCTTTGTAATAGGTATATTTTAGGCCCAAACGGGCTAAGTTAAAAAGACAAAACGTTTTCGGAAACCATGTTCCATCATCAGTGTCTACGAGTACATGAATGTAGCCACCAAGATACAGTCCTCGAAGACATACCGTCTCAGGACTAGCAACTTCAACGTGGAGTCATATGTCGCCATGTTACCTAATCCATCGGTAACTCTATAATCCTAAATCATTATAACATTATTTCAAAACTAAATGTAATTAAACATCTGTTATCGGGTTTTTACCCACATATTTAATCTTGGTGGCTACATTTATCTGCGTGGGATCTGGTGGGATCAGCTACGTGTAATGCAAAACCCTTCAGAACATAGAGTTTTCTTCGACAACTTCTTTTCGAGTTATGCACTATTTCACATTCTAGGTGAAAAAGGAATTTTCTTTACTAGCACCGTGAGAGAGAATAGGTTACCAGGATGTCCTCTACAAAGTAGCAAAGTGCTTGGAAAGAAAAAACAGAGGTGAGTTTGATCATGATTTCGACAAAAAGGCAGAATTATCAGTTGCAAGGTGGAACAATAATTCCGTTGTAACTGTAGCCAGCAACAATGGAACGGTTCATTCCAATTGTTACAGTTAAAAGATATAATCGGAAGCTACGAAAGGAAGATTCAATACCTCAGCCCAATATGATTAACGATTATAACCGACATATGGAGGTGTAGATATCCTAGATAATTCGGTATCAAATTACCGGATCCAAGTAAGAAGGTGGTGGCCCTTGTTTATGAACCTCGTGGATTGCACAGTTGTAAATTCATGGAGAAATTTACAACATTGCAAATGATTCTCGAGTCTCCCAATTGCAATTTCGTTCTTCGTTGGTTTTGTCACTGATACAGAACGAAAAAGATTAACGATAAAAACAGCTGCTGAAGAAGATGACTTCGAATCAGACCCAGAGCCAAAGCCATCCACATCCGCATGGGGTCGTCCTTCTAAAGGAAGTTTACCTTCTGATATTCAATATGACCAGACTGGTCATAATATCGTTCGCGAAGAGGATGGACGTAGACGCCGGTGCAGACTGTGCAAAACCAATTCTGTTTATATGTGCGGAAAATGCAAGGTTCACTTGCACGCTGACTGTTTTAGTGCTTTCCATAAAAAATGAGATGCCATAATGGCGCTACTGCCATACTACCAGACTGTTAAGTAATCATTTTATTTTATAAAATTAACTATTATATTATATTTTATTATATTATTATAGCAATACCTTAAGTTTTAATTGATAAAATCAAGAAATTTCATTTACACACTATAAAACGTATAATTTTCAATTTACTACATATATTATGGCCAAAGTTTCGTTAACGAAACATTTTTTTTGTATATTGCAATTATTATTATTAATAATTTTAAGTGAAATATTGTTCTTATGCCCTTATTTATAAAGTATATAAACTTGAATTGCAAAAAATATAAGTATTTCAATGCTTGGCCATTAATGGGTTAACCGTCTTATTTTTTCTGTGTCTACCCCGAAAGTCTACTCACAACGGCAACGTCACAATTTCTATGCCGTGATGAAATAGGCTTCATTATAAACTACATTCATTTTATATATTTCCAACTATCAAGAAACGCACGTAAAAGTCAAAAAGGGTCGTACTGAGGTGTATCATATGTTTTTTTAAAAATATTTACTTTTCAAACTATTAGTGTAAGAATTTCTTAAAATTTAATTGTGAGCAAAATTTAATGTTCCATTGAAGAAAAATATACTAAAATAAAATATTCATTGCCTGAGAGGTGTATAACAAAAGTAAACACTTTGAATAAAGTAGCATTGTCATAAGTTTATCAAAGCACAAAAACATACAATTTAAATTACTCAGAGTTTGAGGAGCGACATGTGCTGCTGTCTTCGTCTGGATTTATGGTTCGATATGGTACTTTATTATATTGTCCAACTTCCACATTTTGGATTCGACTTTTCGTTGAACGTATTGCACACATTTCTAATAAATAGTTGGACTAATCTTATTTATTGCATAATAAAAAATATTTTTCATATCTACAAATTTGCAGATATGAAATTTGCAAAAGTAGTGTTTTTGGCTGCTACAAATTTTTTTACTTCTGTCCAGATCAGCTCAATCGGATTTGAGCTCATAATGGTATGGGGGCAGCCTTAACACTACTTTGTTTTGGCTTTTTAACCATCTCATCAATGATATATTTATTATATTCTCCCTTATGTTCCTTAACGATAGCCAGAAGTTGCACTTTTCACATGGAGTCCTCAAACACTATATTTTTTTATTTCAGCCACGCTTGAAGTTAAGCTTTTCTAGAAGCAGTAGTTGGAATTTTTTCCAATTTTTTGGAATGATAAGACGCGTTATCCAATACGATGATGGAGTTGTCTTCTAATCGGGGCAGTATATTTTTGAACCAATTTTCGAATTGCATTTCAATCCAAGCGGTTCTTTAATATTTACAGTAAAAACCGTGAATAAATGGACTAAAAACGAAATAAAACTTTTCGAAACATCAATAAATTAAAATATTGGTTTCTCTACCTTAAATTAAAGTGATCACCACGAGCTATTTTTACTTTTGATTAATAAATACTTTCTTTTTGGATACTAAAAGTTCACTACACACTATAAAACATAATACTAATAACACTTAAACTAAACTCTAACAAATAACACGACCAGTAAATAACTTAACAATAACTATAACATAACTATAATATATACCACACAATATATTAACTTAAAAACCAACACCCTACAATTTGAATTTAAACAGACTGGCGAGTTTGGACCTGTAACATGAAAAGCCGTCGGGCTTAAGGCAATAAATTATATTTAATAGCCTCTTGACGAACGAGAGGGTGAATATCAACACGTGTGTTTGTTGATAGTTGGAAATTTGCTGAACGAATATACTTTAGCGATCTTACTTTTTATAGGATCTTGGTGTTTTCCGATGTTATTTCACCGATTTTAAAGAATGTTCTTAGTACTGTAATGTACCTACCTACTCACATGTAAGATAATTAAAGTATCTATGTATTTCTATATAGTTTTTAGTCACCTGGTATATGTTATTTACAATTATGAAAAGTTCTCATGTATAATCACTAATAATTATTTGCTGTTAGAAATCAGAATCAATACTCTTCATAAATATTTTCCTATTTAGAATAAATAAGTTTCGCTAGTTTATTCGCCTAATACTTCGTATCTATGGAATAATAATAATTTATTTCTCTTATTTCTTTGTTCGATAAGCTATCCGTATTTGCTATTTTAATATTAATATTTGAGTCCAATCTCTTGTACTCAAATCCATCCAGAAACATCGTTAAATAATTGTAGATAACAGAACTTATAAATTCATAGTTTTAAGAAATAACAGGCAGTGTAATTTTCATCCTCTAATATAATAAATTTATACATGTCAATATATTCTGTTTAATTCCAAAACAAAGAGTTAGTCCGGAGAAGAAATAAACGCATAGTATTCCATAACAAAATTTGGTGTCAGAACGTGGGATATTAGTAGCAGAGTTCCTCTGATTGCTGATAGAAGGAGAGCTGAGGAATTTTTGAATTGACTTGTTTCCTTCGAGGAATCATTCAAAAAAACTGTCAGTGTGGAAAAATCGCCACTACAACTAATTACATTGGGGTCCAGTACATCCAGTTCGAAATCCAGTTCCAGTCATAACCCAATTGTAGTTCCATCGGAAGTAGAGGTGAACCCGTGGAATAATAGACTATGCGACCAACAACAATATTCTACTTGTAAGTACATTCTATCTTAAATTCTGTCTCATATTTTAAAAATCTTGTAAACGTATGTCTACTTTATATCCTGATATAAGTAACTTATTTGACGAACAAATACCTTCTCCCGACTCAAATTCTCTTTCAAATTCTTCTACTTCTAATTCAAATAAAATGTCAGTATCAATTGAAATAGCTGAAAAACTTCTCATTAGATTTGATGGTACAAAATCAAAATTATACGAATTCATAGACAATTGTGATAAAGCATACAATTTAGTAAATCCGCAATCCAAACCCATCTTATTAGCCATTATAGAAACTAAATTAACCGATAAAGCTAGGGCCATAACTAGAAACAGAACATTTGACGAATGGAAAGATTTAAAAGACTTCTTATTAGATGCTTATTCTGAACGCCGAACTGAAGGTCAGTGGCAATTGGAATTACATTCCTTACGTCAGATGCCAGTGAAAATGTAATGTCATTTGCAATAAAGTTGAAAATTGCTATATAAAATTAATAAATACACTTGATCCAGACTTATCTCCAGATGCAAGAAATGCATGTACTAAACTCTTAAAAACTCAAGCACTAAATGTCTTTATTAGAGGATTAAACAAAGACCTCTCTATTTTAATCAAAGCCCGAAATCCAGATTCCTTAGAAAGAGCTGTTGCTATAGCAATTGCCGAAGAACAAGAACAGTTATCAAGACAAGAAATTTTCAGACCATTCTGTAATATTTGCAAACGAAATAACCATTCCTCAAATAACTGTCGATATAAAAAACAATTCAGATAGAAATGTTAGACATCTTCAAAATTCTAGTTTTCAAAACCCAAAATATCCTAATTCAAATCTTCAAAGGTCAAATTCTCAAAATCAAAATTATAAACCTTCAAATTCAAATTCCAATTCTGATTTTCCTCCAAACTTAAGAAAAGAAAATACCAACACTTCCCAACGTTTTTGCAGATACTGCAAAAAACCAGGTCACGTTATAGAAGAATGTAGAAAACGCGAATTTAACAATAAAAACAAAAATCCAACAAATTCTTTAAACTTCCAGAATCCTCGACAACCAACGGTCGATTCTCGAGGAGTTCGTTCAGTTCAGGCCGTATCACAACCATCAACTTCTCAGTCACTTCCTATGTAGATTTACCCTTAGTAAATAATTCTAATCCATCCTCTTGCAAGTTTCTAATCGATACAGGCGCAGATATTTCTTTAATTAAATATTCAAAAATACTAAACATTCCAAAAATTTATTCTAAGTCTATTACTCTACGAGGCATTGATAAAAATGTCTTAAATCCAAATAAAACTATATGTAGCTTGTAACGTAAATTTCAAGATAAAAGATTTTGTCCAAACTCATGTTTTCTATGTCGTAGAAGACGATTTTCCTCTTCATTTCGACGGTATATTAGGTAGCGATTTTTTTGAAATAAATAAATGCCAAATTGATTATAAAGAAAATAAATTAAACTTTAAAAATTGTTCTATTCCAATTGAATATATAAAATCTCCATTAAACAATGACAATGACGAATTTTGAGAGATCAAAATATCGAGACAAGTTCTAATATCGATGAAATATTTCCTTATGATGCTAAATCCATAGAGGATCATTCTTATTTAGAAACCAATGATATCCAAATAACCTTAAGTAGTGAAGAACTACTATCCAATCCAATTCAATCTAAATCTAACTCTAAATCCAAAGAAAATTCAAGTCCAAAATGTGTAAAATCCACTGAGATATGCACAAATAAAACTTGTAACTCTTCACGAAATCATAAATCAAAATCTTGTTCAGAAGAAAAATCCTGTTCAGACGATCTTATACTAAATCAAAACTCTAATTCTAACTCAAGAAGTAATAAAACTATTCTATCCGCAAGAACTGAAACAATTGTTCAAATTAAAGTAATAAATAATGAATTAAGCGAAGGATTATGTCCCGAACGCGAAATCTTTAAAGGTGTATTTTTATGTCCTAGTGTTGTTAAAGTAAAAAATGATTTCTTTTTAACCTCAATCGTAAACACTACTGAAACGGATGTTGAATTAAACGATATTCAAGTAGCAATAGAAAAAATTCCAAATTTACAAAACAATGCAAATATACGAAAAATGTCTTCTTATAAAGATAATACGAATTCTAACAGAATTGCTAAATTAAAAAATGCCTTGAGAACAGATCATTTAAATAGTGAAGAAAAATCATCTTTAATTTCTATTTGCAAGGAGTACAATCATATCTTTTATCTGGAAGGAGATCAACTTACCAGTACAAATGCCATAACTTGCAAAATTCCTTTAAATTCTAATGTACCTATTAGCACTAAATCATACAGGTATCCTGAAGTACACAAACATGAAGTCGAAACTCAAATAAAAGGTATGCAGATCAAGGTATTATCGAAGAATCAACTTCGCCATGGAATTCGCCCTTTGGGTTGTGCCAAAAAAGGCCGATGCTTCGGCAAAGAAGAAATGGCGAATTGTTATAGACTATCGACGACTAAATGATATTACTATAGGAGATTCATTTCCACTTCCGAATATAGTCGATATATTAGACCAATTGGGTCATTCAAAATATTTTTCAACAATAGATTTAACATCAGGATTTCACCAGATCAAAATGGATCCTGAGGATTCTCCAAAGACTGCTTTCTCAACTCCGTCTGGACATTATCAATATTCACGAATGCCATTTGGATTAAAAAATGCTCCAGTATTTTTCAAAGGCTAATGAATACTGTCCTCTCAGGAATACAAAATTACAGATGTTTTGTCTATCTCGACGATATAGTCATTCATGCCGATACATTAGAAAATCATAATAAAAGATTAAAAGAAGTATTCGAAAAATTGTCTACATTCAACTTAAAAATACAACCAGATAAGTGCGAATTTTTTCGTCGCGAAGTAATGTATTTAGGACATTTAATAACTGAATTTGGTGTCAAACCGGACGAAAAAAAGGTATGTGCTGTTACAGATTTTCCTATACCCAGAACACAAAAAGATATTAAGAGCTTTTTGGGTCTCACTGGTTATTATAGACGCTTTATAAAAAATTTCAGTGCTTTAACACAACCTTTAACAAAACTGCTGAGGAAAAATGTTGAATTTAATTGGACAAGCATTCAACAACAGTCATTTGAGAACCTGAAATCAATACTTTGTTCAGAACCAATACTTCAGTATCCAGATTTTACCAAACCCTTTGTCTTAACAACGGATGCTAGTAATTATGCAATAGGGTCCATACTTTCTCAAGGTAAAGTACCAGATGATTTACCTATTGCTTATGCTAGTCGTACCTTGAACAAAGCGGAATCAAACTATAGCACAACAGAAAAAGAATTACTTGCAATTGTATGGAGTGTTAAACACTTTAGACCATATTTGTACGGAAATAAATTTTTCATTTATACGGATCATAAACCACTCACATGGCTATTTAATGTAAAAGATCCCGGATCAAGACTCGTTAGGTGGAGATTAGCATTAGAAGAATATAGCTATGAAATTATTTATAAACCAGGTAAATTAAATCAAAATGCTGATTGTTTAAGTCGTCCTCCTTTAACCATATCTGAAACAAATATTTGCGAAGAAAAACAAAAACCCGGCAACAATCACCTTACAAATAAACAAAATGAGTAAAGAAAATAATGACACTTATTCACAGTTCTTATCTAAATCCGAAACTATATTAATAACAAATGATAATATAAAAGAAACAAATGAAAAGATTACATCATTTTCACAAAATTTAGCATTGTTTGTTTCCGTAGATTTAAATTTTAATGAGATCGTTCAGAAACAAATAAATAAACAATTCAGTCATATAGAAAAATTGAAAGCCAAAAATCCAAGACTAAATGACATCATATATATTTCTGATCAAAATAAAAACTTTTATTACATATTTATAAAAAAATAATTATTGGGACAATACTCTTATGAAGATATATTTAATTCCCTAATAAAATTAAGAGACTGGTTATTAAACGATAAAATATTAAAAATTTGCCTACCAGAATAACTTTTAGCTACGATAAATTAAGTTGGGGAAAAATTAGATCTATGATTAGATTTATTTTTAGAAAAACTGATATATCTATTATCATTTATCATGATATACTAACAAATCCTGAACCTGAGGAAATAACTACAATATTACAAGAGAATCACACTAGTCCTACGGCTGGACACTCTGGTTTTCATCGGACATACAATCGTATAAAAAAACATTTCAAATGGAATAATATGAAAAATGATATTAAAAACTTTATAAAAACCTGTGAATCTTGTCAGAAAAATAAACTCGTTAGAAAAAAATTCGTAAAGCCCATGGAGATAACAACAACAAGCTCAAATCCATTAGAAAAAATATTTTTAGATATAGTAGGTCCTTTACCTTTAACCGAGTCAGGTAATAAGTTCATATTAACATTACAAGATGACTTAACAAAATTTTCTCAAGCTTATGCAATTCCGAATCATGAAACCAAGACTATCGCTGAAAATCTGGTTCGTGGATTTATTTGCAAGTTTGGAAAACCCGATATAATAGTTACTGATCAAGGCCGAGATTTTACTTCCAAATTATTTTCTCAAATCGCCAAGCTTTTTAAAATCAGACATATAAATTGTACTGCTTATCATCCAGAATCAAATGCTGCATTAGAAAGGAGTCACGTACTTTAGCAGACTACCTTAAACATTATATTAAAGCTGATCAATCCGATTGGGACGAATGGCTAGATTTTGCTATGTTTTCATATAATACAACTAATCATACTTCAACCAAATTCACACCATATGAACTAATATTTGGATATACACCTAATCTACCTAGCAGTATAATACGACCAGTAGAACTCAAATATACATATGAAGATTATTTAGATAATTTAACACTTAAACTTAGAAAATCTCATGAGTTAGCAAAAACGAATCTATTAGAATCTAAAGTAGTCAGTAAAAAATATTATGACCAAAAGATTAATGACACCGTTTTCTTAGAAGGACAATTAGTATATCTCCAAAATGAGCAAACAAAGAAGGGTCAAACCAAAAAACTTACACAAAATTATAATGGACCTTATAAAATTCTAGAGATAAATTCTCCTGTCAATTGTACAATTTTAGTAAATAAAAAAACCAATAAAAGTTCACATGAATAGATTGAAACATGCTTTTGTTTCAGGTATGCAATAATATGGCTGACAAATAGTGAACAAATTCACAAGAAATATACCAATATCCTATCAACAAATCACTGGAATCTATTACGAACACATAAAAAATGTTCAATTTATTGAAACTCATTGGAACATATTAAGTCATATTCCTTTACAACCTTTTACAGACAAATTAAATTTTGTAGATCTCACCTATCAAAAAACATTAAGACTGTGTCAAAACAAACCAGTTCTTATTGAATTACGATTATGCGATACTTCACTAAAACTCTTAGGACAAATCATACCTAGACTCTTTCAAGATGAACAAACTTTAAAAAACATAATTCTGCATGAACATTTTAGACCAAAACGCGCTCTATTTAATGCAATTGGATCTGTTTTCAGGACTTATTCGGTACTTAGACAGTGATGATGCTGAAAATTTCAATAATGCTATTAACAAAGCTGAAAGTAACGAAAATCATCTTCTGATTTACTAAAACAACAAATTCATGTAGTAAAAGCCACGATTGCAAATTTTAATAACTCTATTACAAATCTAGACCGAACAAAGTGATTTTGATAAAAAATTTTGAATCAATTACCAATTACACAGATAAAATGAATAATAAATATTTTAATTTAGATTTAAAACAAAAATTGAAGAACATTTTACTTTACTAAACTTTCTTTATAACAGAATTACAACAAGAATATTCTACTTTAATAAACGTTATTCTATTTGCAAGAAATAATAACCTTCATCCTTCTGTTATAACACCTGAGCAACTAATTCAAGAATTATCTAAAACGGTAACGCATTTACCTAGTACATCGACTTATCATTTCCATTGACTATCGATTATGCTCATAAATATTTCGATATCATTTTACTTAAATATATATATTTTGATAACAAGATTTTAATTACGGTTAGTATACCTTTGGTTAGTAATACTCCTTATTCTCTTTTTAAACTAATATCTCTTCCTATAATTCATCCAACATTAAAGAGACTTACCTTTATTCTTCCATCTGTCAAATATCTTGTTCTTTCAGAAAATAGAAACATTTATGTTACTATTGATACATTAGAAGACTGTTATTCATTAGATGAAGAAAAACTTATTTGCAAAAATCTGATACTTTCCGATTTACACACACTAATCCAATTTGTGAAACTGAATTGTTAACTTCAATAACAAACATACCATCTAGTTGCGATACTCGTATAATTCAAACAGAATATGAAATTTGGCATAAATTAAACAAACCAAATTCTTGGATATATGTTTTACCCAAACCAACAGATTTAACTTTAAGCTGTCAGACTAGTACGCCAATATCTATTGTTCTTTCAAACACAGGTATTTTTTCTACTTCGAATAATTGCAAAACTTACACGGATCAACTATTTTGATATCTGTCTCAAATCCAAAAGAAAGTAATTTTCAGTCTATCATTCCAGATTTATCCCTTCCAGAAGTCTGTTGTGATGATATTAAGATAAATAATGAATCCAAATTACACCTTGTTCCCTTACAATTAAATAATCTCGATCGAGATGCATTAAATTTAGCAAGCCATAAACTAGATAATTTAGAGAAAATGACCTCAGAAACAATATTAATTTTTCAGACACAATAAAAAATAGTTCTTATTTCACTTATGCAATCTTATTTTTGATAAAATGTATGTTACTTTATATTTTATACAGGATAATTAAATATTTTTACCGACGATTTCGTAGAAATCCGTCACATAGTTGTCAACAAATTACAAATTGTTTAACACTAAATATATGTCAAAGTAAACGAAAACATGTACATGAGACAGATTTAAGTATAGATTGTAAACATAATAAAGACAATAATTATAGTGAATCCAAAAAGTGTGAAGAGACTAGTTTCACAGAGACTACACGATAAGACGAAGTGAAAGACTATCGAGACTAAAAGAAACTATTTAAATGTGTTAAAATAAAATAATAATGTATACAAATGTTTTATACCATTTAAATGAAAATTCATTTTACAATTATTTTCATTCTTACAAAAGGAGGTGTAATGTACCTACCTACTCACATGTAAGATAATTAAAGTATCTATGTATTTCTATATAGTTTTTAGTCACTGGTATATGTTATTTACAATTATGAATAAGTTCTATGTATAATCACTAATATATTATTTGCTGTTACGAAATCAGAATGTTAGAAATCAGAATCAATACTCTCATAAATATTTTCCTATTTAGAATAAATAAGTTTCGCTAGTTTATTCGCCTAATACTTCGTATCTATGGAATAATAATAATTTATTTCTCTTATTTCTTTGTTTCGATAAGCTATCCGTATTTGCTATTTTAATATTAATATTTGAGTCCAATCTCTCTGTACTCAAATCCATCCAGAAACATCGTTAAATAATTGTAGATAACAGAACTTATAAATTCATAGTTTTAAGAAATAACAGGCAGTGTAATTTTCATCCTCTAATATAATAAATTTATACATGTCAATATATTCTGTTTAATTCCAAAACAAAGAGTTAGTCCGGAGAAGAAATAAACGCATAGTATTCCATAACAGTACTGTCCTTCACTTAATATTGTTCACTGGATATTTTCAATAATTTATTTCCCGTTACAACTCTCAGAAAATGAGTTTATTGCAGACGACAAATAAAATATTTGTTTATGTTTGGACTACCGTGTTTTTTTCTAAAATATATTAGGAGTGTGCTATAACTTTAAAGCTTTGGGTGTGACGGTTGAATCAGATTCACCTGTAGCGATGAGAATTTTTAGTCTACTTTTAGGTAATATAAAAAATGGATGTCTTAGATGGATTTTGATATTTATTAATTGGAGTGGAGATTGTCCTTGCAATGAGATGTAAAAATTTTCTTCTTGAGTAAACTCTTGGGTATTGTCAGTGTCATCGTAGTATTCTATCTCTTGGGGATTATAGTATTCTGTTTCGTGGTAATTTTCAAAGAGTTGAGGGCAATTCTCTGATTCAACGTTGTTGTGCTTCGTATTGTTTCTATACCACTTATTAGTCGAGATATGTAAGTTTGTGTTTATGATGCTTGAGGTAGAGTCGAGTATTGGTACTTATTCGTTGTGTTTTTGTAGTGTTGTGTTTGGAGGAGATACAGGTTTTGAGTTAAACTTATTCTTACTGTTGTTGGATGTAGAATTTTTATTAAAACTGCGGTAGAAATTTGAAAAATTTATCGGTTAAAATTTATATTTGTATGGTATTCTGTGGTAAAGTTAGTTTGTTGGCTTTGATTTAAATTTTTAATTTTTAATAAAGTTTATATTATGAACGTAAGCTATGCATTTTTGTAAGGCTTACACCTGTACAAAATATTTTCAGTGCTAAATTTTAAAAATGTGGTAATTTAAACAATCAAAACAATCAGCCAAGGGATCTATTTAGAAAAATAGAACACATAACACGATACTTTAGAGCCAGAGCTTGGGACGTTAAAGACCACACAGGAACACTGTTAGTCTGAGTTGAACTGTGTTGAACTGTATTAATAAGTGTGTTGTTTCTATCTTCTGACGTTTTCTAACTACATATTCCAGTACTAAATAAAACACTGTTAATGGCAGCCCAGCACCCTATTTTATTTCTTGTGTTATTTGAAATGGATATATCATCTTACGTTGAGAGCCACTGTCTCCGTTATCGTCATTCGGATGAGCCCAACAAGTTTGGACGGTATTTCGAAGTCAATTAATATTTGGTATAAATGTACCCTGTTTATAAGTCATATGCTTGTTTATCGACAAAAATAAAGATACCAAGCAACTTTGCTTAAAAGTAGCTTGAAACAATGGCTTTTATCATTATCATTACTATACTACAGCTTTTGTTTCTCCATTCTCAAGATTTCTGCGTAATTCTGCTTTATCTCTTGCTTGTTACCTTGTTACCTTGTCTATTCACCTCAGCTTTGGTCTCCTTCGTCTTCTTATTCTCACCGGCTACGCTGGCGCATAATGCTAATCTACATGTCCTGCCTATTGTAGACGGTTTCGCTTTTTATTTCTCATGATCTGTTATTATTGAAGTTAACCGAAGTTCCTAGTTATAAGAACTCTTTAACCGCTTAGAAATTTTACTTATTGACTCTCTCGAGTTTTGTGTATAGATTTGGTTTTATTTTGATGTATATATATATATGTATCCCATTCGTTCTGCTGCTGCTACTAGGTCGATTAGTTATAATCTTCTTGTTATAATGTCCACATCGTCAGCATGTGCTAGAATTAAAAATGATCTAATAAATATAGTTCCCTGTTATCTACAATAGTTTCTCGTACTACTTTTTCTAAGGCTTTTTTAAAAATCTGACATGCCAGCATGTCTCCTTGTCTAAGCTTTCTATGGATTTCGTCAACTCCATCTAATGGGGTTGACGAGTCGTTCTGAATATTTACTGCGGATAGGAATTCTGTACAAGGCTTCAATTTATCATTCAAGATGTTTGAAAATATCTTATATGGTGGGTTCAGGAGAATTCCTTCTCCTTAATCTTTTCTCTTTGTAAGGATGTAGTGGCGTCATGTAATTTGTTTAACCATTTTTGTCCAATTATCCTTCTTCTGAGCGTGTTGTTTTGCTTCGGAGAATAAGTAACCAGTCATCTTCTTTATTTGGTCAGATCATCGTACTGGAGATCTTCCTCTGGATCTTTTACCCGCTACGTTACCTTCAACTATCATTTGCTCCATACCTTCTCTTCTTCTAGTCATATGTCCAAAATATCTCAGTATATTTTGGTTGATAGTTGTGATGAGTCTAGTTTTTATATTAAGTTCTGCTAGAATTGAGTTATTTGTGCAATGGGCGCGTATAATGACGTTTCAAATGCCATTATACGCTTTGAATCGGCTTTTTTATTGTCCAAGTTTCTGAAGCATAGGTAGCGATAGGAAATATCAATGCTCGAACAAGGCGTAATGTTGTGTTTTTTGTGATGTCAGTATTCTTCCAAATTTTTGTAAGTTTGGCTGTTACCGATCTGGCCATTGTGATGCGTCGACGGATCTCGTCTTCCCATCCTCTACCATTAGTAATAACGAAGTCCAAGTAATTAAACTGCCTAACCACTTCGAAATCTGCCATGTTTCTTGGTTGTTTCTGATTCTATCGATGATCATCACTTTGGTTTTCTGCATATTTATTTTCAAGCCATATTCTATACTCACCATGCCTAGACTTTTCATAATTTGTTAGAGTTCTTCTAGTGATGACGCCAATATAACAGTATCATCAGCATAACGTAGGTTTTTTTTATTTTTCTTCCTCCTATCGTTGCTCCACCTTGCCATTCCTCAAAAACTTGACGCATAATATGTTCACGATATACATTTAATAGAATAGGGGATATTGTGCATCCCTGTCGAATAGGGATGTGTAGTTCACCATCGAAATAGTTCTAATGAACGATTCTTTCAACTGAACTAATTGAACTAGTTCATTAATTTTCATAGAACTAGTTCACTGCGAACGATTTGGATTATAAATTATGTCTCGACTTCTAAAGAAGAAAATAATGAATGAATGAATTAGAACATATATTTATTATTTTGTGAATGGATGGACTAACTAGTTTAAAAAAATGTCGATTAGCTTCAGATAACAGATTCCTAATTCTTATGAATGTGACAATAACATAAAGTCTTATCTTAATGTCATAATGGTTCGGATCTTATGCCCATGTATTGGCTTGGATGTTGCCATGCTGTGTTGTTTCTTGTATTTTAATTTTGAAATAAAAATTTTAGTTGTGGTTAAAATTGAGTAAATTGAGTATGTAAAAGTGAGAATGAAAATGTGTTATTTAATGTTCCTAGTAAATTCACTGATTTTTTTTGTAAAGGTTCTTTTAGAAATAACCTAATTATAAATACCTATGAGTTTAAATATAGGTAAATATAAAAATAAATCATACTTGAACCATATTTATATTTAAAACGGTTAATACAAAACAAATCTTAATATTTTTTTGCAAATAAAAACTAACTAATCATATAATAATTTAAACCATTTAAACCTAAACATACGATTGAAAGAAATAGTTCGGAACTACTTGTACGGTAGTGAACTAGTAAAAGACTGACTGAAAGAAAGAAATAGTTCCGATCCGAACTACTTGTACGGTAGTGAACTAGTGAAAGACTGACTGAAAACCGAAGTAAACGGGCCGGGCGGCCAGCACCGAGCTTGTGTGATTATTGAGACGAGACATCTGGCAACCAGTTCTGTTAGGGTTGGATTTCGATGTCGGTCCTACAAATAGTTCTTTCGCGAACTAGTTCACTGAACTAGTTCATTTTTGTGAAATAGTTCTGTTGAACTAGTTCGTCTAAAAGAACTAATAAGCACACCTCTACTGTCGAACTCCAGATTTTAATTTGAAGTTTTTCGAAACCACATTATTAACTCTTACATTAGCAGTATTATTTACCTATAGTTTTTGTAATAAATAGATTAGATGTTCTAGAGTACCTATTTCTCTAAGGATATGCCACATTTCATCACATTTTATGGTATCGAAGGCTTTGGAATAGTCAACAAAGCATAAATATGTTTCTATGTTAAACTCTCGAGATTTTTCGATAATTTGACGAATATTAAAAATATATTCTCTTGTTCCTCTACCTGGGACGAATCTGCATTGTTCTTGGAAAATGTGTGGTAAAAGAATTGATTTTAGCCTTCCATTAATCATGGTTAGAAGTACTTTGCTCGCGTGTGATATCAATGCTACTGTGCAGTAATTACTGCAATCTGTCGGTGAACCTTTTTTATATATGGGAATAAACGTGAGTTGACCCCAGTCATTTGGGCATTTTCTGGTATTCCAAATCTCATTGCAAATTCTAAGCATTACTTTCGTCCCTAATTCTCCCATTTCTTGGAGTGTTTCAGCTGTTATTTCATCTCCTTCTGCTTTTCTGGATTTTAACTTTTTAATTGCCGCCTCAATTTCTGATTTCAATATTCTGAGGTTCTTTTTCATAACTTCTTTTCTCTGTATTATTGTCTGGGTCGTTGTTAGAGAATAGTATTTCGCAATATTGTTTTCACACCTCTGCGATACGGTCTGGGTTTGTTATGATATCTCCACTATTACCTTTACTGATCTGTGTTTGCGGTTTGAATTCTCTCGCTAGTTACTTGACTTTTGTGAAAAGTTTTTTAGATCCTTGGCGGTCAGTATGTTCCTCTAGTTTTACATAT
Source organism: Diabrotica balteata (assembly GCA_918026665.1). Classification (NCBI taxonomy): domain Eukaryota; kingdom Metazoa; phylum Arthropoda; class Insecta; order Coleoptera; family Chrysomelidae; genus Diabrotica; species Diabrotica balteata. The sequence goes on along the minus strand of OU898285.1, from coordinate 51,996,418 downwards.
ATGTTTTTATTATAATTATTTGTGTTACTTCTGCACAAGTGTTTTATACTTGTATTTATGGTGCGTATCTCTATTTCTTTTTATTTTAAATTTGATATGCCGTTTCTAAGTTTTCGTCTTCTACAAGATTGAGAGTCATCTTCAGTCATCCAATGTTTTTTCCTAGCTGTTTCGTCTTTGGGATTAGTATTGTTAATGGCTTTAGTGATCCACTTCTTTGTGTATTCCCACGTTTTGTCAGGGTCTCCGGTAGTCACTGGAAGGTCAGCTTCTGCTAATGCTTCTCTAAACTTTTCTGGGTGTTTTGGAATCAATTTTTGTCTTTTATTTGTGATTGTTTTACTGTGCAACTTAACAGTCTGCAGCTGGTTTTGTCTTCACGTTGATTATTGAGCTCCTCAATCGCCAGTGACAAGAATATAATATATTTGATTCTTGTATCGTCCTCCAGATGAAGACCATGTTGATAATCTCCGCGGATGATATTTAAACATTGTGTTTACTATACTAAGATCAGGAGAATTATTCCGCGGTAATTATTACATTCGAGTTGGTTCTCCTTTTTGTGTAAAGGGCATATTAAGCCTAAGCTCCAATCATTTTAAGGCACTCGCTTCTCAGACCAAATTGTATAAATTATTTTTTGCGCCAATTTGACGATTTGCTCTCCATCGCGTTTAAATATCTGCTGGGAAAACGGCTTTATTAGTTTTTATTTCTTTAAGTGTGCTATACTTAACATTTTCTTATATCTTGTCCTGATTTGTATTTTTGATCTTCTTTGTTCTATTCTCCTCTTTGAAGATCAACGAACTCTCCCATATACTGTCTCCGTACTTTCAGTTTGTCATACTCACACACACGCGTACAATCCATCCCCTAGGAACATATGTGTTAAATTGAATAGTGCGACCAACTCTCCCTATTATTTGACTTACGAACGGGGAGGTTTGTACTGATGTATTGATCGTTACATTGGATGTCCTTGGTAATAGAACATCCCCTGATTTGGTTGTGGTGAGGCCACTTAATTTTAGGAGTAGCTCAAAAACAATTTTTCTCTGTATGAAATTACTGAATTTAATTTTGTTTCATTACTTTAGGACTTGTGTCCTAAAATGTCTGTTTCGAACAGAGAGCCACCAACATAAGTTGGTGTTTCTCTATCCGAAATATGTGTGTGCGCAATTTTGTTCAAATTGGCAAAATAAATTTTGTTCTCTTTGCCGGCTGAAAACCCGAAAAGTCTGGCCACCGAGTCCATGTTTGTTACGCATGTATGTTTTTGTAGAAAATCCTTCAACACCCTTAATTTTTAATTCGATGATTGCAGTAGACACAATGTTGTTAGTTAAGGTCAAGGTAAAACAGGAATACAAAGAAAAGAGTACTGATTTTAATTTTTTGTAAATGGTTAGTAATAGGATATAAACACAACTAAATAAAGGAAAAAATAAAATAATTACGAGTGGTTAAAGGATATTTTTGGAAAGCAGAGCTCTTATGTTTTTTTTTGTATTTTTTTTTGTTTTTTGTGTTTTTTAACCTTCTGTTAGCACATAGATAGTATGCCATATCTCGTTCATTAGAGGTCCTCTGAGTCCTCCCTGTATCTGTTATTTGGGTCGTCTATGTACCGTACTCACATTTGGATCATAATTTATCAACTGTCTTCACGTTCGGCTCGGATAGTTCCTGAGGTTATTAAAGATGTCTTGTGCACTTTAATCCATCATTCTCAGAATTCTAGTTTATTAAGAATACCTAAATAGGTGCCGTAACGATACGTATCCAGACAGATCCAGAGCTTAGCTAAATATATGCAGTTTTGTGCAGTCTGAATTTTCTTCCGATTTGATTTGAATCTGATCTTAGTTTGCTTTTCTGTCCTACTAATGACGAGTTAACTCCAAAGAAGCTTGGCCTTTGCACTGTTTAACATGCCAAGGTATTTTTCATTATTTGCCCATTCAATTGGTGTATTTTACAATACAGAACATAACAAACACAACAGGCGTATATCCACTATACACGAATAAGAAATGAAACGAATAATTTAGTTAGAAAAATAAAAAGGAAACACTGGCAGAGCTTCTCAAAACAGATGAAACACGACTTCTATGAAACACAAAAAGAAAGATGGAGAATGATCAGAGAACAAAGAAAAGATATGAACCAACTAATAAAAACGAAACACATTCAGAAGAAAACATGAGTAAACTACTTTCGATCCCTATTTGCTACAGGTGACGATAGTGAACCACCAACACCAGAGGTGACGACAAACGAAGAAATACATGTTGATAAGGAAGAGGTAAAGGAAGCATTAAGAAAATTAAAAAATAGAAAATTACCAGGAGAGGACAGAATACTAAACGAACTCCTAAAGTACGGAGGACCAGATTTGATCAAACAACTAATAAAACTAATCCAAAAAAATAGAACAAAACAGAATTCCTCAAGAATTGAGATCAAGCATCATAATACCTCTCTTCAAAAAGTAAAAAACAATCGAACCCGAAAAATTACAGAGGAATTAATTTACTAAACATAACACTCAACTTAACAACCGAAGTGAAAACAAATAAACTAAATGAAATTATATGAATGAAACACTAGCAGAAGAACAAAGTTTCATGCACCGACACTACATTTATAATGAGGCAAGAGCATCAGAAATCATTAGAATACAACAAACCGGCATATCTATGTTTCGTGGACCTTAACCCTACGTTAGGCGCGTGGGCTACAATAGTAGCGCAATTTTAATTGGTTAATTTATCTCAACTTAAATAAAAAAATTTATAAATGAAATTTTTTAAAAACACTGAAAACTTTTAAAAATTTAAGTAATGTATTCTAATTAATTTATGCGTATAATTTTGCATAAAGGTACACAAATTGATAGAGAGAAAAAAATGAAAGGGAAGTATAGGGAGGCCTAGAATGTCATGGCTGCGCAACCTGAGCGAGTGGTACGGATGTACATCAAATAAACTTTTCAGAGCAGCCGTCTGGTAGAGTTGTGTTATAGAGGTAGCACCTTTTATCGGAACGACCACATCGAGCATCATAGACGGGAGATGGTTCTTGATAACTGGTCCTCATAAGACAGCTAACTCTCACTTATGGCTCCACGTGCCACACCTCGGGCAACTGCATGGGTCTGCAGGCTAAACTAAGTGAGGCTAGCCAGATATGGCGAAAATTTTACCGAGCGATTGCCTGTATAAGCGATCTCCAACTTGCTGATCAACGGCGTCGGGCGGATGAGTTGGTAAGTGGTACGGCACTCTTTTTGTCCTGGAGTTGAGAAATCGGCTCCGAAGGCAAATGAACCAAAATTTGGCTAATGGCATAAGGATGTAGAAGGCAAGGGGAAACCACTATATTAAAGATCCCTATGGATTTCCCCAGGAAAATTATTATGGCTTTCGATAGTGATAAGGAATATGTTACTGATCATGGACTTTGGAAGTCAAGATCCGGCAAGGGAGGATATTTAAACTCAGAATGCAAGGCCTCCCAGGTCGACATCATGCGAAATCCTTGCAACAATAAAACAAATTTGAAGAGTAAAACACCTAAATTGAGATGTTTACAAATCGCCACCTGGAACGTTAAAAGTATGTACGAAAGTGGCAAAGCACATAACATCGTAAAAGAAGCAAGAGACTCAAAATCGATATAATGGGTATCAGTGAAACTCATTGGCCCAACTCGGGAGAATGTAATATCCTAGACCATGCAATGTACTACTCTGGTAACGATACCCCTAAACACAATCATGGAGTTGGAATAATCGTTGCACGTCGTTTAAAATCGTCAATAAAATCCTAGACTGCACTATCAGACCGAATGAGTCGTTTACAGCTGTATGCGTCTCCATTTGATTTGAACATAATACAGATATACGCACCTACAGCTGACAAAGAGGAAACCATAATAGAAGACTTCTATGAACAACTAGAAATCTTAATTAATGCAACCAAAAAGAATGAAATAACACTTATAATGGGAGATTTCAACGCGAAAGAAAGGACGAGGCAAGACAGGAAAGGTAGTGGGAAATTTCGGACTTTGTGAAAGAAGCGAAAGAGGATGTCGTCTAGTTCAATTTTGCCAAGAACACAACCTAGTACTTACTAACACTCTCTTTAAGCTCCCGCACCGTAAACTCTATACCTGGAAATCACCGGCAGACTCACCTAGTAAAATAATCAGAAATCAAATAGATTATATCGCTGCACCAATCAGGTTTAGAAACTCCATCAAAGCCGTAAAAACTTACCCGGGTGCGGACGAAGCATCAGAGCACAATCCGGTGGTATGTAAGTTTGAAGTAAAGTTAAAAAAGCCAAATGTAAAGAACAGGCCCGAAACGCTAAATAGTAGAAAGCTTTCCAACAATAATATTAAACAACAGATGCAGGAGAATTTAAATACCGAAATATCAAAAATTCTTAAAAATAACAATCAACCGCTGGAAAAATGGAGTGAAATTAAAGAAGAGATTAGGACTTTAAGCACTAAGTTTTTACTATCAGATATGAGAAAAAAGAAAGACTGGATGACTGCAGAAATCCTTGACATGATGGAAGAGAGACGGATATATAAAACTAAAGATACTGCCAAATACCGTGAAACCCATAGACGAATAAAAGCTGAGATAAGGAAAACTAAAGAGAAATGGTTCTCGGAGAGATGCAAAGAAATCGAACAGTGCGAAAAGGCATACGACTATCACAATATGCATAAGAAGATAAATGAACTCACAACAAAGAAAAGCTACAATATTTTATCGAAAGGGCTGTGCGATGATAATGGAAATCTACAACTAGACCCCGACAAAATAGTTAGATTTTGGGAAACTTATGTGGAACAACTGTTTAATGATGACCGCCCTAGTGGGTATACACTGAGCAATGATGATACTGGCCCTTCTATTCTAAAATCAGAAGTGGAGAATGCTATAAAGGGTCTTAAAAATACCAAAAGACCAGGCAACGATAACATATACGGGGAAGTATTGAAAATGCTGTGCGAAACAAACTGTCAATTTCTAGACTCACTCGTCAGACTCTTTAACAATATTTATAACAGCTGGGAGTTTCCTGAAGACTGACTAGAGTCAACTTTTCTTGCCATACCGAAAAACCCAAAAGCAAAGTCTTGTGATCAACATCGGATGATAAGTCTAACTAACCACATTTCGAAGGTATACACCAAGGTTATTTACAACAGAATAAGCAAAAAATGCGAGGATAACATTGAAGATTCGCAGTTTGGGTTTCGGAATTCTCTTGGAACAAGGGAAGCACTTTTTAGTCTGCACGTACTCATCCAGCGCTGCAGAGATATGAACAAAGACGTGTACATATGCTTTATAGACTACCCAAAAGCATTCGATAACGTAAAGCACGAAAAGATAATTGAAGTTCTCCATAAGATCGGAGTCGACTACAGAGACATTCGAACAATAGCGACTCTCTATTGGGGTCAAACAGCTAAAGTGAAAGTAGGATCTACATTGACCAATAAAATTGAGATCAAGAAAGGGGTACGACAGGGCTGTATCTTGTCTTCTATTCTCTTTAATATATACTCAGAAGAAGTATTTAAGACAGCACTGGAGGAAAGTACAGAAGGTATAAAGATAAATGGAGAAATATATAATAACATAAGGTATGATGATGACACTGTGATTCTAGCAAGTAGCATGGAGGAACTGAGTTGCCTAATAAGTAAGATACAAAAAACAAGTGCACAATACGGACTCAGTCTAAATATCACAAAAACCAAATGGATGTTAGTAAGCAAAACCCAACAACCACCACAGCAACTGATATTAGACAATGAAAGAATTGAACACGTGGATTCGTACATCTACTTGGGAACAACAGTTAACTCAAATTGGGATCAAGCGAAGGAAATACGGATAAGAGTAGAAAAGGCAAGAGCATCGTTCACTAGCATGAAGCAAATTTTCACCTCTAAAAGCCTCACCCTACCTCTCAAAATTCGACTTCTGAAATGTTATGTATTCCCGGTTTTGTTATATGGAATGGAGGCGTGGACAATGACCGCATCATTGATGAAAAAAATAGAGGCCTTCGAAATGTGGGCTTACAGACGTATATTACGTATATTCTGGACTGAGCACGTGACCAACCAAGAGGTACTACGCCGGATAGGTAAAGAGAGAGAGGTAGGAATAAGTATAAAGAAAAGAAAGTTGGAATACTTGAGTCACGTTATGAGACATAATAAATATAGAGTATTACAGCTGATCGTTCAAGGGAAAATAGATAGTAGAAGGGGTCCAGGCAGGAGAAGACACTCGTGGCTCCAAAACTTGCGGCAATGGTTCGGATTGTCATCTGCTGAACTATTTAGATCTGCCGTAAACAAAGTCAGAATAGCCATGTTGATTGCCAACGTTCGGAACGGACAAGGTACATGAAGAAGAAGAGCAGCCGTCTAAAAAGTCAGAATAGCTATGTTGATTGCTGACATCCGCCAAGGAGATGGCGTTTGAAGAAGAAGAACACAAATTGCATAAAAACCTCATTTTCTGTATACAAAACATATTATATGAGAACATTAAACATGCATTATATAGTAATCTTAGGATAAAACCAAAACACAAACATTCATTTTACCTCAAAAATTTTTAATGGAAAGTAGCCTAAATTTGCTGCATGCACTCTACATATCTTTTATACTTACGACATTGTTTTCGAGTTAATCTATCGCGTTTTTGATCACAAAGTATACATCGTATTACTATATTTTGACTTGTCTGATTGGGTGGTATTACCACCTCTGTAATTCCTAACAGACACGGGAGCGCCACCGAAGTTCCGAAGGGATTTCGGGAATCTTAGATCTAAATTCAATTTTAGGTCTATCAATTCTCATCAAGTTTATAAAATTTGACTTTGCATCTTTTTTGTTAAAAGTGTTAGATTTATAAATGTATAAATAATTTATTGCTGTTATATTCAAGTGGTCATAAAACATTACTATTGGTCTAATCGCTCAACAGAAAATTTTGTCCGACTATACATTGTAGTTATTTCAGATTTTTTAGCGTCTTCTGTTTCATTATCAATTGCATCGTCATGGTGCATACTTGAAATTACAGATCACAGATTTTTTTTTTGGCAATATGATACCATACTCCTTGTAAATTTTAAAACTACAATTACTACTTTTCCTGTTTATCCAATGTTATCATATTTTCTGTACTGATGTATGTACTGATGTATGTAAAGTAAACTCTCAGCAGTACTGATTATCGATGCCTAACAAGCAGCTATACAGATAACCAACAATGCAAACAGATATTGCGACCAGAGGCAACAATTTAAAATGCTCTGGGCTACGTATGTAGCCGACGCGCCTAACTTAGGTTTAAGAAAGGCATTTGACCGGGTCAAATTAAAGGACGCTAACCACTTATTCTACGCAACAGAGATAATTACCTCTACGAATAATCAAAAAGATCGAAAATATTTACCAACACAACACAATAAAAGTAAAAGTGTAAGAACTAACACACTATTGAAGCTGGCAATGGGATAAGACAGGGAGATCCCCTGTGTCCTCTATTGTTCAACATGGTTATGGATAATAAAAAAAGTAAGAACTAAAAAAGGATACCTTTAAGATTAAAATTAAGGAAAAACAACTAAAAATAATCTGCTACGCATACGATGCAATACTACTCTCTCAAAGTGAAGACGATTTACAACGTATGCCGTACCAATTTAATATAACCACCAGAAAATTTAACATGTTAATTTTTCCAAAGAAGACAAAATGCATGGTTATATAAAAAAACATAAATATACATAAATGCATGGTTATATATAACAGCAAATGTACTCAGATGTAAATTGAAACTGGAAGGTCAGACAATAGAGCAAGTGATGGAGTTTAAATAACTAAGCATCACATTATCTAGCTACTTAAGCTCGAATCTGAAGTGGAAGATCAAGTGAATAGAGCAAACAGAGCCGCAGGTTGCCTGAATGAAACAGTATAAAGAAATAAAAATATCGGAAAATAAATAAAAGCCAGAATTTACAAAACAGCAATCAGACCAATAATGACATATATGACAGAAACACGACCTTAGAAATAGCAGAGATGAAAAACACTTTTCATGAAAAATTGATGGCCAGATACTATGGTACAGAGCTAGAAGTACCGATATACGACGTAGATATTCGGTGAAGAACATCAAAAACTGGTACGAAATAGAAGAATAGAATGGAACAAATAGAGTAGTAAAGACGGCAACAGACGATTGTCCAATAGGAAGACGATCGGTAGGAAGATCACGAAAACGATGGAATGACAACTTACTGGAGGCATATTGAAAAAACAGAGTCATGTCTACATAAAAAGAAGAACAAGAAGAATAATTGGTGTATTGAACAGGGTTAGTATTCTGTTAGGTTGCATTTTTCTTGTACATGAATGCATGTGTTTTGTCCGGGTTGACCGATATTTTCCGCTTAATACACGGGCTGGGTCGGGATTGCTCCTATTAACTGATATTGCAGTTTCGTCAACATTTAGGCTCAGTACTGATCTGGGTGTAGTTGCGCTGTCCGCTGTGAAAATTGTGGACAACTATGTCGACAACACCGCTCCTTGTGATAATCTGGCCTCCATGGTTGCAACTTCTATGGTTGTCCCTATATGACCTCAGCTTGTCTTTTATCTTGTCTTCTATGTTTATCTTCTTTTTTACTGCCAATACACTGTGAAATTTCTTTGTTTTTTAGTAAGTTCTATAATTTTTTGTGTGTATTGTAGCTATCATGTTGATTTTGTAAGATATCTATTTCATTGCAATTTTCTTTAGGCTAGTTAGCTTTGCATCATTTGGTTCTTTTAGGTTTTGTATATTCTTCTTTCATTCTCAAGTTTAGAAATTCCTGCGTCGTCTAGTTTTTATTTTTCGTTTTTTTTTGTTATTTCTACGCAGACGCATTTTAAATGGTTCGGTTAGTGTTAATTTTGACCATATTTCGTTGATGTTTTCATTGTTCATTGATTTCTTCTCTTAGCTTTTCTGTAATTTCGCATTCCCGTAATCCACTAATCCACTAACAATAGTTGTTATCAACAAGTCCTCGTAGACACTTCGTCTCAGGACAATTTTACTCATGTAGAGTCATACGCCGCCATGTTACCTATCCAACGGTAACTTAACCATCACAAATTATAAATACTAATAATGTAAAACAACTTCAAATTTTAAACATTTAAAGGGTTTTTACCCATATATTTTGGTGGCTACTAGCATGTACAACCGTTTGCATTGATGATGGATTGTTTAATCCGAAAACGTTTGGCAATGTGTTTGTGATAGCCCGTTTGGGGCATTTTTATATACCTTTTATAAAAGATTTTAACCAAAATTTTTTTGTGATATATGGTATACAGCCAGCTACAGGAACTTAGTTTCCTCGTGGAATTTTAAATGTTATGTTATAATTAAAAAAAAAAACAACACTTAACAAAATATGGCACTTTTCATCTATAGTCATTTGCATTTGCATTAAATTCAGCAACTGTTGATCGCTGTGTTTCCTGGACTTCATGATTTTGTGGTATGACTTGAAATTCTGTTATAATTTCGAAGTCATTTTTCACTTTGTGTGAAATTATTCAAATTATTTTCCAGTGTATAATAACCTATATTTGGTTAACTTATATAAAAAACTTGAACTGGTTGTGACACTATGTCTGACTGATTATTTGTATGATTAGGAAAACTTATGTCATTTATTTGTGCCTGGCTAATTGAATTTTTGGTTGAACTGAGACTTTCAGTATCGTTTTTCTTTGTTGTGTTTTAAACATTAACAACGATTTTTGAATCAACTCCAGCATTTTTCAAATTGTTACTAAGCTGATTAATTATCTTGATGGCGGTGTTCAAATCTCTGTTCTTTATTTTCTTGTCTGGACATTTAACATTCTTAGAGGAATTCTGATGTTTTTCAAGAATTTTTTGTACACATTTTGAGTAATCCAAGGCATTTGGATTGTATGGATATAAGCAAATTTTCTTTTTTTTTTAACATTTTTGAGCAATAGACAAAAAGTTTGTTTGCTCAAAATATTATTAATATTTTCAGGAAGAGTTGCCCATTCGTGTACTGTATCTTTCCATTTTGACTTTAAAGGTTTGAATACACTTACATCTGCAGGCTGAATCAAATGTGTCGCATTTTATGGATGTGCGTAAAGGATAATACCATTGCTATTTCATCTATTTATTAAAAAAGTTTCGCCATCCAATTTGATAGCATCATCAGTTCATCCAAAAAGAACAATATGAAAAACCTAACATCCAATGAAAAGCTATTAAGTATGTTACCTCAAAAAGATATGTAGTAGTCAGTGATATTAACAATTATTGTAAAGAAGCTTACGACAATCGACATTGTATAATTATGTTGTATAAATAATAGATTGAACTAAATATAGTTGACAATTTTCATAAAACTAGCACAGCAAAAAAAACATGTGGTAGTTGTACATGTATGTTAAAAAAATATAGATAAAAACTTATCATGTATAAAAAAACAAAATTAGTGTGGAAAAGAACTAAGAGGTCCAAGAATGCACTTCCAACAGTAATTCAATAATTAAGAATTTAGTTTAACTTTAGGTAGCATTATTCTAATGTTTAATTAAAAATTTAGTAATTTAAAAGTAATAATGAAGTTACCACTGAGAGCTTGTCGAGTGCTGCCGGTGAAATGAAGGCAACAGGTGTTAAACGTCAACAACGTGAAAAGACAGATGCCAAGAGGTCAACGATGACAGAACAAGACGTATTACTACCAACTCTACAGTGTAGGAAAAATTTTATGGTCGGTATGCTAAAATTTAACAGGATATCTAACGCAGATATAAAATCATATTTTCAGCGAATAGACAAAGATAACAATCATATTTCCCCTTGGTCTCCCCTCCTCAAATATTTTTAACACCTATTGGCCATTAGTGAGACGAATAGTTCCGATCAGAGATATTTTACATATTCTCTGGTTCCGATCCTAATATACCTAAAAAACTAGAGGTGGGTCCTCCCGTTTTTTAAATTTTTATCGGAACCGTTTTTCGTAAACTGTAACTAGTTGATTCAAATTAGCGAGTACACAAACATATTGGCTATTATCGTTTATGTGTATAAGTATTGAAGTGAAAGAACCTAACGAAGGATATATTTATTATAACTTGAAAAATAAATTAAACAATACAAATAGTACTTACATTTACATTACACGTTATTATTAAATCGCGAACCGTCTAAATTGACATTTAAAAACAAGTTTTTCTACTTTTCTTGTTAACTGTGTTCTTCTTTTATTTAAAATTAAACCAGATTTTAAACATGTGTTCACAAGGAAAAGATTTTGTTACAATTCTACAATATTTTATGAATATAGTGGCTAAGTTAGGATATACATGGCGATGGTTTTTCCACCACGGTAATGGACAGTTCCAATCTCCGTTCGAAATTTATTGTGGGTAATATATTATTAGACAAATACATGTCTACTTCTTGTATATCTCTCGATACAGTTGTATGTTTAGATGAGTCATGTCCAATTAATTCATCAAAAATACACAATGGACTTAAGTCATCTTTATCAGTTTCTTTTTCTTGACTAAACTTATTGATTTACTAAACTTATGCAAAGACTCGTTTCATCCCTTTTTGTATAGGTGAAGAACCAGATTTTAAAAAGTTTGCAGGGTGGATTCCTGGATATAAACCGCCAACAAGAAAAACTGTTAGATTCATTACTTCAGGAATGTTATGTCAAAACTGATTTGATAATAGATAAAAAAAAGTCCTTTTTTCGACAATTCTGCAAAAAACATTAAAAAAAGTACCTTATCTTCAGAAAGGCTTAATTACAACATAACAAAGTTCCCAAACGGCCAATCCAAGACGTGAAAACTAGGTAGAACTTCACCTATTACAGGTTAAAAAGAATGACTGAGTTAGAAGAGGCAATCCGTTTCACTTCTTCTTCTTTAAGTTCCATCTTCTATCGAAGGTTGGAAATCATCATGGCTATGCCGACTCTGTTGACTGCCGCTCTAAAAAGGTCTGCACTACTTCATTCAAACCATTCCCTTAAGTTCTTAAGCCAGGATATTCTTCGTCTTCCCACATTTCGCTTTTCTCGGATTTTGCCCTGCATAATAAGTTGTAATAATGCGTATTTTTGCCCTCTCATCACATGTCCCAAGTACTCAAGTTTTCGTCTTTTAATAGTTAATATTATTTCTGCCTCATTTCCTATCCTTCTAGTTACTTCAATGTTTGACATTTTTTGAATCCATGATATTCGTAGGATTCTTCTGTAACACCAAAATTCAAAGGCGGCCAACTTATTCAGATGAACTTGTTTTAGTGTCCAAGCTTTCAGACCATAAAGAAGAGTAGAGAACACGTAACATCGAAGCATTCTCAGGCGTAGTTCTAACCTTATATCCCGACAACAAAGAAACTTTTTAAGTTTAATAAATGATGTACGTGCTATTTCAATACGTGTCTTAATTTCTTTGATTTGGTCTACATCTGATGTTATCCATGTTCCTGTATTTATAGTTATTAACACTCTTAATTGCAGTATCTTCAATAGTCAATTGGATATTTGTGCAGATTTAGTCATGATCATGCATTTAGTTTTCTTTAAATTTATCTTCAGTCCGTACTCATGACAGCGTTCATTAAGGCGTTGCATTAGGTTCTGTAAATCATTGTTGTTATCCGTAATTATTACTGTATCGTCTGCAAAACGTAAGTTATTCAAAACTTCTTCATAGATAGATATACCTTCTATTGAGTCAGAGAGCGCTTCTTAAAATACCGATCACTGTAGACATTGAAAAGTAGTGGGGACAGCACGCAACCCTGGCGGACTCCTCTCTGCATTTTGATATTTTCGGTGTACTGGCGTGTATTTCCGTTCCACATCGGTATTAAATAATACAGACTTAGACTTAGACCAAATCTAAATAAAAAACACTGGATTATTTGTTCTCAGCTTTCCCAAATTTTACGACCGTTTAAAGAAATAACAAGTACAATGAGTGGCCAAAAATACTTGAAGGGTAGTTCAGTGATTGTTATGGTACACCATATGTTTTGGCCATTATGTTTGTTTATGTAGGTACGCTCTTACTTGAAACTACTTTTAAACAATCATAGTTAGTTGTTTACAAAAATTTAAATTTTTAAATTCATTCATTTTTTTTTGGAATCCTGAGAAAACTAACAAATATTTTTGAAAAATTTAAATGCAGAATAAAAGATTACATTATTACCGAGGGCCGAAAGTCCCTTAGAATAAACAAAAAGTTTTTTGAATGAGATATTTGAAATTAAAAATCACACTAATTTTTTTTTTCGCCCTTATAACTTATTAAAATAAACATTATAGAAGTTTTCAGGGACTTTTGGCCCTCGGTAATAATGTATTGGTTCATTCTGCGTTTAAATTTTTCAAGAATATTTATTAGTTTTATCAGGATTCGAAAAAAATGAATGCATTTAAAAAATATTAATCGCTCTTACGCTCTTAACGATAAAATTACCACGACCCACCTCTACTACCCGTTACTCGGTATTCTGACCAGACGGACGACGTTGCCAAATAAATTATTGTGTGTGAATATTTTTTAATGTGGTGTTATTGTATGCAGTTTATTATTTCATATTGGGAATAAGGCACAATGTGACTTTAAAATAAGCTTATTTTGATGTTTAGATTTTTAATTCGGAAATCGTACTTAAAATACGAAACATTAATAAATTTTATTTAGGTATATAAAACGATTTCCAAAGTGGAAATCAAAATCTTATATTACACTTATTGTAAAGTAAACTTGTGGCATATTCCCAATAAAAAAAAAAGAGTAAGCTGCCATTTAAATCAATTTCGCCCAAATTGGATTATCTTAGAACATTGTTCAAATGCAAAAAAAAACAACAGGTGAAATAAATCCAATAAGTTTGGCAACGTTGAATTTCCCCTTTTTTAATATTTCCATTCGGCGATATAAAGGGCGTACCTAATATACCTCTCTCTTTTTAAACAGCTGTTTCTCACTCCATCTCACGTAAGGTCCATACCGACCATAAAATTTTTCCTACACTGTATATCAGATATATATATATATATATTATATATATATATATATATATATATATATATATATGTATATATATATATATATATATGTATATATATATATATATATATATATATATATATATATATATATATATATATATATATATGTATATATATGCGTACCTCGGAGGTAAAGGACACTATGTCCATTTTTATCGAAATTTAGATTATTGCACTTTTGAATATAACTTTTCTGGCTCTACATATAGGTAAACCATACTATGTCCAGATACAATTTTACGGCAAGTTACCGACTTTTTAATAAACACCAAGTCCACTTCCAGTCAGAGGTAAACAACACCATGTGGACTTGGTGTTGTTTACCTCTAGTAAATGTGTGCATTGTCATTTACCATCTGGACATAGTGTTATGTACTCTGGTACCTGGTGGAATTGTCATGAACTAAAATCATTGAAACCTTTTTATTTAGATCGCAATTGTGTTAGGTTGATAAAAGTTGTACAATAAGTTCGTTGTTTAATAATTGTAAAATGGATGCGAACTCTCGTGGAAAAGTAGAGGAAGTGGTCCGAATATGAGCCCTGCACTTATTATGGGCCCCCAATATATTTCAACTAGAGCACGTCGCGACATCTATGAATTTCGTACTAAAATACTTCTACTAGACCCCCAAACATTTTTCTGTTTATGCACGCAGTCTCGTGTATATCTCTGTACTAACAGGTGACATAAGTTTATTTGTGTAGTTCAACAAATATTTTACGGTAAGTGTTTTTGTGCTATTTATCAACGTTTATGTTTGAAACTGGAGAGTTGATGTGTTAGTATGTTAGAAAAGTGATCAGTATTTGATATTCCATCATAAAAACTAACCTAATAATGAATTGAGAAGAAATTGAATGCTTTTAAATAATCAGGTGGAATGTTGTTAATATGGGCCCCTACCGTGGTCCTATTATGGGACAGAGCTCATATTCGGACCAAGTCTTAATAAAGTGTTTTTTTTGCAGTTCATTATGCCACGAAGCAAACCGAAGTTTTTTTCAAAGAACTTAAGACAAACATGGAGACGTGAAGATATGGTTAAGGCTATGGACAGTGTTAATAACAAAATAATGGGTCTTAAAACTGCAAGCAAACAGTTCAGCGTGCCACGATCTACACTTCAAAGACTGTTAAAAAAACAAAAGGAAGGTAATTTAAATATTAGTGACGTAGTTAAAACTCAACTAGGAAGAAAGACAACATTAGGAAAAGAACTGGAGGAAGAACTTGTCCAATATGTTTTGTCCATGGAAGCTACTTACTATGGTCTCACAAGAAAGGACATTAGAAAAATGGCATATGTCTTAGCTGTTCGTAATGGAATAGCTCATCCATTTAAAAATGGTGTGGCGGGGAGAAGCTGGTTGGATGCATTTTTACTACGTCACAAAAATGTACTTTCTATTCGAAGACCAACAGGAACTTCCTTCGCTAGAGCATTAGGCTTCAATAAGGAAAATGTGGAGCAATTTTTTGACAATTTGCAGAGTGAATACTCAAAAAATAAATTTTCGCCTCACCAAATTTACAATGTAGATGAGACTGGGCTTACAGTTGTTCAAAGTAAGGTGGCATCAGTGGTGGGAAGAAAAGGAAAACGGCAAATTGCTTCAATTACCTCAGCCGAACGGGGTTCACTAGTTACGTTTATAGCTGCAATGAGCGCTGGAGGTCAATTTGTACCGCCCATGTTAATTTTCCCGAGAAAAAATCGCAACGAACAGCTGATGCGAGGGGCTCCTCCAGGTTCAATCTACGCAGTACATCCAAGTGGGTGGGTGCAACAGAATTTGTTTTCCGATTGGATGAGGCATTTCATAAATTTTGTTAAACCAACAAAAGAATGTCCAGTTCTGCTAGTGTTAGATGGCCATTATAGCAACACACGAAACTTAGAAGTTATTCGACTAGCTCGTGAAAATCATATTTCCATTATCTCTTTGCCGCCTCACTCAACTCATAAATTACAACCCTTGATAAAACATTCATGGGAAGTTTCAAGGCTTATTACAGTGAGGAAATTAGAAATTGGCTTCGTGTTAACCAACGAGCCCTCACACAGTTTGACTTGGCAGAACTTTTAGGTAAAGCCTTTTTAAAATCACAGTGTGCCGAAATAGCTGCTAGTGGTTTTAGGGCGACGGGAATATATCCGTTCAACCGTCACATTTTTTCTGAAGCAGATTTTATATCTGAACGAATTCAGGCTGAGAAAAACTGCAACATTTTGTCTCAAGCCTCGCCTCAAGCGCGGCCTGTCACAACAGAACCCCAGCATGGTACCCCAGAACCTCAGCCAGGATGTTCTTTTTGGGAAGATACAGCTAAATTACAATCACAGGCAACATCTTCGCCGTCAAATTCCAATTTCTCTAGACCATCTGTTCCAGGAATGGAAAATTCCGTTAAATTGGTCTCACCATTTGACATTTCACCTGTACCTTCCGTCACAAAGAAAAATACCACTCGGGGAAGAAAATCAACTAAATCGCAAGTGATCACCTCTTCCCCTACAAGGATGAGTTAGAGAAATCCTGCACCAACACGCCTAAGAAAGCAAGCACCAAACGACAAGTCTTTTCAAAATCAAAAGCAAAGAAGACAACTAACAAAAAAAGACAGCAAGCAAAAGACAATAAAGTCAGCGACTCTGAGGATGAAAGTCACGAGTTTGTCCCAGACGATGAAGATATGGATATCGACGAAATTGGCAAATCTGTTCCTGACGGCTGTGATGCAGTATGCCTATTTTGTGATGGTCGCTTTTCCGATGACCAGAGAGGAGAGTTATGGATTCAATGCTTCATGTGCAATCAATGGGCTCACGAACAATGTTCAGGTGCCGAAAAAGATGCATATATTTGTGACTTTTGCGTGTAATATGTGGTTTTTAAGTTGAAATGTATTTTCATTTTCATTTTCAGTTTTTTTTATTTGAAAAATATATGTTTTTTCAAATTGTTAGATACCTATCAATTATTTTACTAGGGGGCCCATATTCCACGCAGTCTAATCCAAAAGTAGATCTGTACATAATTTAAGTGTTGACACAAATTCCACCTAAATTTAATTTTTTTGATAATGCCTTTTTAATATACCATAAGGTAAACCTTTAAGCTTGTAGTGTGTAATTTACTGGATATTTATTCGTAACTTTCAAAAATTTATACAAAAAAAACAAATGGGGGGCTCATATTCGGACCACTTCCTCTAATATTACAATTACTGTCATGCAATATTCCAAATAAAACAACACTTACAGGTAAGCTTTTGTTTTTTAAAACTGATTTTGTATTTTTCTAACCTCAAATATTTAGTATTGTATATTATTTTGTATAGGGCTCAGAATTTCAAACTGTACATACATTTTTTTATCTACCGTTAAAATAAAAGTATCAGTTAGTATGTTCTTGTTACTAGTAAAGAATTTCGTCTGTTTTTTAAATGACCATAATATGGTATGATTGTTGTCAGTTATTTATGTAACATGCATTGCCATTTATGTTATTGTGTTTTAGGCATAGACAGGAATTTACCAAGCAATTATCAATATATACTCGTATGAACAAAATATTACAAGAGATTGGGTAAAATTTATTTACCGTTAGGCGTAACCGGTACCCCAAAAATTATTGTTATTGTTGTTGTTGCAACAGATTAGGGTAAACAGATGTTGCCAGATCTATATTTTTTTAATGAAAGTAACGGAAATTGCTCAGTAAATTCCGGTCTTTGGTTATAAGGATTGTTTTTGTGTTGGCCAATTATAGGCCTATAAAATTAGTCTATAATTATTATTACAAGGCTGGATTTCCTTCAGAACCACCTGGTCACTACAGTAACTTCCAAGGTAATGGTAAGGAAGTGGACGAAGATGATAATTTGTTTGGAGATGATAATTCGGATATTGATATAACCTATGAGCCTCTAAGCTCAGAATCAGATGACAATAATATGAGACGTATAAGTAAACCAGCGAAAACAAAGGTAAAAGAGAAAGCTAATATTACGCCTACGACTAATGTGGCAATAACAAAAAATCTTTTTAAAGACGATTTATTCCTAAGCAGTGATGCAGGCAATTCCAATAAACATAATAAAGTTATTTTAGAAGAAGAGAAAAGTGTTAAAAGAAAGGTACAAAATGTAACTAAGTACAAACAAAAAGGCAAAAAACGTGTAGTAAATGAACAAAATTGGGTCTGTAATGTTCGCAAATCAAAAATAGCTGGTGGAAAAGAGTATATCAGTAAAAAAGACAAAAACATGCCTGCAAAAATGTTAAAGCTTCCTTGCATGTGTCGCATGAAATGCTCTAAAAGATTGCCAGAATACGAAAAAAAAATTTTAACTCATACTGGACTGAGACAAACGTTTCAGATGTTAAAAAGCAATTTATCTTCTCATGTGTCGACATCCAACCTACTCTTCGATTAACAAAAAAAGACCTAAATTCTACCAAATCTAAAAATAATACACTACACTACCATTTTACAGTGAACAATCAGCGATTAAGGGTGTGCAAGGTTATTTTTTCAAACACACTTTGTATATCTAATTTAGTAATAGTAAATATCTTAAAAAAAATTGAGCCAGGAAGTTTAATAAAAGCTGATCAAAATGGTAGACACACGCTAATCAATAAAACTCCTACCGAAACCATAAATAGTATATCAACATATTAAATCATTCACAAAGTGCGAGATTCATTATTCCAGAGAAAGGAGTAAGAGAGACTATCTTGGCACAGAAATTACGATAGAAAAGTTGTATCAACTGTACTTTGATAATTGCAATGAAAGACATGTAGATCCAAAGCTCAGAGTAAAAAAGTAATTCGACGCAGATATTTTTAATAAAGATTTCCAAGTTTTCGTTTAAAAACTTGGAAACCCGAAATAGACACTTGCAATACATACAGTACATTCACAGCTCAATTGAAAAATAATCTTACTGCAGATGAACTAACTAGTGTACAGGCTAATCATGATACTCACCTAATTGAATTTAAAACTCGGTATAACTTACAACAATTGGACTTTTTAATGGCTAAAGAGTCACCAAAACACAAAGTACTATCTGGTGATTTGTAAAAATGTTTGCTTTCACTACTAACAAACAATTGTATTAGTTTCTACAAAAGGAAGCTTTTGTAGAAGCAATGATTCCTCTATACAATGTATGATGTGAGACGAATCGAAAGGGTCCCGAGGTGCAAATGAAATTGGACTGACAATACAATTCCAGGTAGTCAAGTAAAGGACATCACTCTTTGGACCGATAACTGCTGTGGACAAAATAAAAATATAAGTGTTATAATGTGCTATTTTTGGATACTGCGTACATACCCTCAAATAAAGACGATCACTCAAAAGTTTTTACTGAAAGGGCACACACATATGGAAGCAGACAGTGTGTATGCTTTAATCGAGAGAAACAAAAAGAAACTCCTCAATTTGGCCATACCATGGAACTGGCAACAGCTAGTTAGACAAACATCAGGTAAATACACAGTGCACAATATGGAACTTGCAGATTTTAAAAACTTCAAAACGCTGTTTGATAAGAAATTGTCACTTAATCATCCTTTTGTAAGTAGAAAAGAGAATGTTAATGAACATCCTGTTCTACTGTCAACATCCGTCAACAAGTCCAACCATAACATATTGAGAAGCTCGTTTATAAGACCGATTTCAATAATCAAAATATGTATGAAGTGGATTTCATGAGGTATTGAAGACAGCAAGTAACGTTTCCAGCTCAATTAAATCAAGTCTCAGTAAACCCATTACCAATCAGAAAACAAAAGTTTAATGACTTCATTACCTTACTGCCTTTTTCCGTCAGTTTGTCATGCACTTTATCAAAATTTAACATTTAGCGATGTAGCCACAAACGATTACCCACAAGAAGATGAAGATGATATATGGAGCCTCTTTAACAATTTTGAAACTTGTCTATAATTTTACTTTATTTAACTTTTCTTAATTTAATTATTATAACATTATAATATTTACCTCTAATCAAATAATAGTATAGGCTGTTTAGTGTATTTGTATTGTTTATTTCGTAGAGACTTTAACATGCAATGTCACATTATTTAAAAAAGTTGTTAGAGGTAAAAAACAATATGTCCAACTACACATTTAAAAAATATATATAAAATGAACGGTAAACTTTAGGTACATAACACTTCATGGAAGGAAAAACGATTATACACACCACAATAATAATATATTAATCTTGGTTAAATATAAGAAACATTTGAGTATTTACTGATTAAAAATTTAAAAAATGTTAAGACTGCTCTCCTGAAAAAGTAAGAAAATGGACATAGTGTCCTTTACCTCCGAGGTACGGATATATATATATATATATATATATATATATAATATATATATATATATATATATATATATGTATATATATATATATATATATTTATATATATATATATATATATATATATATATCTGATTTCATCCACCCGGTTTCTGATTTTCCTAACAGCCATCCAGCAGGCATACTGTTTATAACATCTTTTGGTGGTATTACATATGGAAAAACTACACAAGAAGGCAAAATCTTCCCAGAAGCTGATTACAGAACTGTTAAAGAACTGTGACAGCCTCTTTTTCTTGGCCTTTTACGATTTTGTAGACTTCTTGTATCCTCTAGGTGCAATAATTTTTCCTGATTTGAACATTATATGAAAACTTGTGTCACCCCATTAACAAAACCGATCTGGGTCGTAAAAATATCAGTTGGATTCTAAACAATAAGTGCTTCGACCTATCCCTACCACCAACCCTCAAAAAAACCTTAACCATAATACCCTAAAATTCAACAAAATTTATAAAAACCCAACACTTCATACCCTCCCTTCATTACAACCCTAACAACAACCACTAAAAACAACAAACCACGCAATCAAAGCTCCCTCATATCCTAAAACCTTTCTCCAAACCATCAAAAAACAAAAAAACAACTCCCACATCCACACAAAAACAAATTTCAACCTAATTACATCCACTAACACTCTTATAACCCCATCACTAAACCCCCAAACACCCAAACAATCTCCCTAAAACACCCCCCCCCCCCCCCCCCCCCCCCCCCCCCCCCCCCCCCCCCCCCCCCCCCCCCCCCCCCACCCACCCCCCCCCCCCCCCCCCCCCCCCCCTCACTCCTCTCACCACCCCCCTCCCCACTCCCCCCCCCCCCCACACCACATCCCCACCCACAAACCCCTAACACACCCTCTCACCACCCAATAAAACTAACCCACCCCCCTCAAACACCACAACTATCCATACTCACTATGTGTCAATATCAAGACAGTCTATTCTCCTTCTTTCAATGTGTACCTCCAGTCAACAAGTCTCAGAGTCCCCCCCATCACCTATACCATCCCCCTCTATACCTCCTAATAACCTCACTCGTCACATCCGTGTGACTCCTATTAATCCTCCCCTCTCCAATACACATGACCTCTCCCTCACCTGCGTGACTTGATCACAATCATTATAACCCTAAACTCTATCCACACACGCCCCCCCAACTTTCCACAGTCATTGTCTCGATCACTATCATTCATATATCTCACGTGATCCAAACAACTCAGCTACCACGCCCTCGCTCAATGTATATGTATACAGATCCATACTTTCATAAAGTGAGTATATCTACACCCGAATATATATAAGAATATAATCAATAAATATATGCTTAGTGTTAAACCATAGTTATTAAGACCCTAACCCAACTTCTCCCATACAGTCCAACTTTGCCCAGAAATATGTATCAGACCGTCTCCCTCTCATCATCTCAGCTCGCTCCTCACCCATTTCCAGACTGACACACCACTCTCAACCCGCTTACCACCCCACCCACCACGCGCTAACTCTAAACTATTCATTCTAACTGATAATACCCAACCCTCACATCTCCTCCCACCCACTTCACACATGATGCTCCTCACCTTACCCCTCCCACCCCCACTATTCTACACCAGACGATGACTCTCGTGCACAACTACTACTAGTGTCATACACCTCCCCCACCAGAGAGATATCCTCCACGCTCGCATACTCTCCTATACATGCTGTACTCCTCACCTGAAATACCATTGTACACTTATCACACCAACTCCTCTTCATCCTTAGTCACTATTCCCGCACAGTTAAATCAACGCTCCATAAAAACTCCTCCCACCCACCCCTCCCCCCCTCGCCCCCCTCCCCTCCCTTCTCCGTCCAAGACCCAAATGTGACAATTCCACTCACCAATCACACCCCCATACACCCCTAAATCAACCCCTAAACCCTCACAACCCACCAATAGACATATATCTCCATCATAGACATCGCTATCTTATATCACAAATGCACAATGTCACAGATCACTCTCCGCTCTCACTCCTCTCAACGTAAAAGATACATCACACATATCACATACCATCACGTTAGCAATCATGCTACTACTGTATATCGATGTCCACTAGTACCTCTCCCTTACGACATGCATCGTACTGACAATACGCTCCCCCACCCCCATTATCTCCCATAGTTCCCCTAGTCACAACACGTGATCACTACACGACACGCGTCGATACCGGCCATCTCACGCACCCCAATATGTTCATGTCTACGCTCCTCCATGTCCGACGCCTCACTGCACGCATCTTTCCTGCTGACCATCCCGCCTGTCTCGACCCACCGTGCCCTCTTCTTGTCGGTGCACTTGCTCTGCCACTCGTATCGCAAACTGGTAGCAGATAACCACTCTGATTTGTACCGACGTGTACTACTTCAGTCAATCTATTCTCCACCGATGAATAGCGACACTCGCCGCAACCTCGGTAACACATACCTCCTATCATGAGCGAGTGATATAGCCGATGTAAGGGCGGTGTTAGACCCGCAAATAACACCTCAGTCAAGGAAGTCGCGCCGTGCCCACGCCTTTAAACGGCTCGCCCGCGCCACGGCTCTCTCACACCTACCACCGCTCGTGTCGTAGCTACGCCTCATTCGCGCAGCTAGGACGATGAACAGGTAGAAACCACCGTTGATCAGTGTGTGAAGCCGACTGGCTGCGCGGCGTAGCATAGTCCCGTACCCCCAACCTCTGTCGCACTCCTCTGACCGTTCCTAGATACTCACACACACACACGCAGCACGGCACCACATCACAGAGCGAGACTCTCCTTGATTCCCATCACGTCGTCGTACTCGGTCACGCCAATTTACGGCCATCGCTGCTCCTGAAGGCATGCCAGCTTAGTGGCCAACCTCGCAAAGATGTCTTACGTTGTCATTCTGTTATCTCTCTGTTTATCACTGCTGTGGTTCTGCCCCCTGCAGAATTTAGCGTGGTACTGGACGAAGTTGAGAATTAAGACCTCTACAGTGCAGGACAGTCGCCAGTGCGACCTGCCAAACTACTCTCTTGATGAGTGAGATCTCACAGTTCTTGCGCGCGAAGTGCGAAGTCCTGGAACTAAGCCTAATATACTGTGACGATCCATGCTTCGAGTGTAGACCTAGTACGATAGTCGTCTCGCGCCCAAGCCCTCATCGTAATTTGAATCCTTGTGTCACACAAGCACCTTAAATGTGACAATTCATTACCCCCCCCCCCTCCCAAGTCAACCATACGATGAATCTCCCACGGTGCATCGCGTCGTCCGCTAGCGTATGGCCCCCCTCCTGACAAGCAAAAGAGAACAGAAACTCCGCAGCTTTGAGCGTGACACGCCCGTGCGCCGTGCGGTCAGCTCACGCGCTCCACTCGCGCGTGATAACCTTAGACGTGACATAGCCCATGATACTCGCTCTCTCTGCTATAACTCGGGTACCTTCGCGCTCGACATCGTTGAATCACGCCACCCTCAATGACGCTCTACTTCTCCGTGGAGAACCGCCTCCGCCGCTTACCCTCTCCGAACACGCACTGGTCTTATACTCCCCTACGATACATGCCAGGCGTCAGACACTCTACCCACAGCGCACACGCAAGATAAGCGGCCAAGGTGCTTCACGAACCCTACCTGTCATGTCTTGCCATCCTGCCACGTAATCACGCTTGTCTATCGCAACCCCCTCTGCACGAGCGACAGTCTCGAGACGCCAAAAGACGACGCTGCCGCCCTACACGCCAAAAAAAAGACCAATTAAGAGATAAAGTCTAGAAACTCCTCTCTAAGAGACTCACATAGCCCCAAGCCCATCTAGAGAGATTACGACGGCGGAAGTCTCTCTCCTGTCGATCGTGGATCATAACTCAGCTTACCATAGCTCGCACAGATGGTTTACCGTATCCCGTTGCTGGTATGCTAGAACGAACGCCATAGAGAGTACACACAGTTCTGCGGCATGCGCTACTTATTCGTGACATCTGCTACGCAAGCTTTATTCTACCATGAGAAGACAGCCTCGCCCCAGTGCATCACAAGATCCTCGCCAACACGAGGAAATTCAACGAAGCCATACCTGGCCATAAAGCTGTGATCTAAACTCGCACAACACCACAGCAACGCTGCTTTATGTATTGGGTTTACAAGGAGTGTCTGATTGCTCACTGCGCAGAGCACGTAGCGAAAATAAAGCAAAGATGCGAACTCTAAGCTATACAACACAATGTCATAGCCATTGAGTCCTTTAGTATTAGAGGACCTGTATCACGGTGAATGTTAGCTGAAAAGACTGTCGACATCGCTGATTATTATCACTAAACCGTCTGTTCCTCAGCACAGATGCTTTATGAGATATCTCTCTGCGCATTAGTAAACTAAAGAGACGCTCAATAAATACCGCCGAATGCGCAGCATTCCAGGACATAGGTGTACGGAACACTATAATCGACAGCGAACGCCACCTACTATCCAGATAGCTCTACAGAAGTTGTGAGCAAATCGATCCAACTCGTAGTGTAGAGCCTCATTATAGCGTACGTGCCTCACGCGTGTCTCGTCCTCACATCCACCTAGTGCGGCTATTGCCGCCTACCCCCAACATATCACTGTCATGCTATACTACGATGCCTCCGACCTCAGACTAGTCGAGTAAAGAAACCGTATTATCATTAACCCCCCCCCTCTTTTCCCCGTGTCCTGTACACACCTCGCAGCATTATGACTGGCCAACTTCCACAGCCATAGACACAAGACGGCCCGCACAGCGACTCGCAAGAAAGCCCTCCTAGTGATCTCATTCCCAAGCGTGCTGCGCTCGCACGACGAATGATAGATTCCTGTCTTCACCATAAATGTAGTAAGAGATATATACATGATGTCTATACTGTGCGACTCTCTCCATATATCATGAATGAGACAAAAGTGTCCTCCAGATCCTCGTAATTTTCAGAGTGTACAAGATAACTAACCGTCGCGCAGAATCTCGAACTCGTACGCGATCTCATGTCAGGTGTGTGCGCCCATGAAGTATTCATCTACAATGTTGATTCGACTGATATGCTAGTGCACACGCCTAAGAACGCATATTCGCAGACCAGATGCCTACCGAGCCCCGCAAGAGGAAGTGGCCTGGCCGCTTGCGTACGCTCCAGAGACACGTCTCCGCGTCGTCTTGGCTGATAGTTCTCAAAAAGATGATGTATGCTTGTGATCAAGACCTCTCTTGTAGATAGCATGACACGGTGAGATAGTATAGGCAGCCCTGATCCCTCATACTCCTGTAACTATGGCCGCTACTATCTCGTCTCTATCCTAACCATCTACGCTCTATCACGCCCCACGTGCAAATCATGCCCATCCAGATAGTGTCGCTCACCGCACTAGCCTGCACACATAGTGCGATCTACTCTACTCGCCGTCGCTCACCCACACCGCGCCATCTATGGTCCTCCTCCCTATTGGCCGCTGACTCTATAATACGCCAGCTGTGCTGACGAGAGCTCAAGGGCTCCTTCTTGCTCCCTTTACTGACCACTCGTGACGCGCGCTCCGACAGTCTCTTTACACGAGCTACAATGACTCTGCATGCCGGGAGTCACTTGAGTGAAGCTCACGTGAGCGTTCACTCTCAGACCCCTACTCAGCCAAGCGATCTCTTCTGCTGACATGGTGCAATCCTCACTCTTCCCCACCTCCTCACACTCCTCTACGCACCTCTCTCAACACCACTCTCGCGCTCACCAATGAAACACTCCTCCTAATCTCTCACACTCACAATAGAGATACCTGCCCCACCCATGACTCAGAACATTGTCAGCCAGACTCAGCCCAATACTGTATCGCACAGGAGTCCCATATCTTTGCGATTGAGCTGTGTCAGTTGAATACGCTGCCAGGTGTGACTTACCGTCGCACAAGACTTCACTCGTTATTGGCCGTAGGGTATATTCAGCCCCCAGCTGTCTGACGCTCGCCGATACAGCCTATCGCCCTA
Source organism: Diabrotica balteata (assembly GCA_918026665.1). NCBI lineage: Eukaryota > Metazoa > Arthropoda > Insecta > Coleoptera > Chrysomelidae > Diabrotica > Diabrotica balteata. The sequence goes on along the minus strand of OU898285.1, from coordinate 51,969,758 downwards.
GTGTGCACAACGCTCTCCACTCTTGATGAAGTTGGCCAGAAAGGTGATGGAGCCCTATACATGATCTAGAAGCGTTAACTCCTGTGTGATCGAGTTACTCTGAAGTAGTAGCGACACATGTACCTGCTCGCTGCCAATACCGTGATCTCCCCGCCTATCCTAACCTCAGGTTCACTCTATACCCGTACTCACTCATGCTCCAGCTGCTGTATCGTGAGTTCCCCATAATAGCGTTTAGCGGCACAAGGCGTTTTCCCTGGCTTACATACTTCATTAAGTACAACGTCATTACTTCAAGACTACTCGGGCGATACTCACGCGCTCGACTAGTGTCTAAGTACGTGTGAGAACGGTCACTCGGCTAGTGTTAAGCATCTAGTAAGCGATCTATACGAAGAGATGATGAGTAGAAAAATCTGTACTGAGAATCATTGAGCTCTCGCTCTATGTGCAACGAGAGAAGCTACTTCTCGATTTGTGATAGTCTTGACAGGTCTTACTCTAGGTGGAAAGCAAGGTCGAACTAAGTGTCTAAGCTCCAAGTATAAGTATGTGCGTAGAAAATCATATCTCAGCGCTGGATTCGCATGAATTGATAAAAGAATTCGCTCTTAGCATCGCCGACCAATACACACAGCTATCCCGAAATCAGAACAAGGGGGTGGCTGGTGTACTCTTCTATGTACGAGGATCAGACTCTCGACCACAAAAATTGAGTACTATCTTGATGTTAAATACTGTACTGAATGATATCGCGGCTCCACTCTAGAGAGCCTACTCGAGTTAGGTTTTTATCACGGGCCCGACTCGTACCGAGCGTTCATCTATACGCCCAGCTCTAGTTGTCCCCCCGATCGCATTCAACTGACAGTCGGCATGCGACAGCGCAACTGTAGTGGTATTCAAGTCATAACACAATACGTAGCTACCGCGATCGGTCGGCATTTATACGCTGAAGAGTCTGTCCTGATAGGACGCGCGTGTGACATGGAGATGTACGAGAGCGCGCCTCAGTGTACTTGCACGTATTTGAAGACATCATGTCCACTCCTGACATTTACCAAAGCAATAAGATCTAACCTCCAGCATTGGTGTTTAATTACTAGTCAGAAGAATATGTGCTCGCGTGTGATGTGTGAGTTCGCGCTATCTCATCTCTCCCAACACGGTCCTACCTCCTTTATACTACAATCCCTTCGTACTGATATCTGCTGTACGACGTAAGGCTACTCGTCCATAACGTACTAGATGTATACGTGTATATTACTCTCTGCCTGAGAGCTCTGTGAACTCGTCGTTGTAGTGCGGACTTATGTCGGCGCCGAGTAGCCGAAATTGTAGGTGGTCGCAGTAAGCTCCGATCTTATGTTATGGGCCCTCTCGATCTAAGCACCGGCACATCAAGTTAGCTCATGGACAAAGAAAACAAAAGCATGTGAATTATTACCGGTAAGAATGAGAGACAATAAAGTCACCGAACTAGACAGAGACCAATAACTTTGATAATATCCTCCCTATACGCGAAGATAACACAGAACAGGCACAAAACCCACAAAACACCGAACAAACCAGAACAGGCACCACCCCAGCAGCCCCTTTTCCCGTCTTGCAAACAGCGAGACAGCACACACCTCAAATGGATTGACATGAGCTAGACCGTGGGGAAGTTAAAAGACAACTACGTAATCACAGAAATGAAGCTGGGACAACTATATCCAAGATCTAGACCCTAACAAAATCCGCCTTCTGGAAATTATCGAAAATCCTCCGACAGGACAAGAAACCCATACCTCCACTACATGGATTAAACGGGATTGTCCACACGGAAATAGACAAAGCTGAAGTCCTAAAGGACGAACTAGAAAGAGCATGTAGAAATAATGAAACCCCAACGAAGACATAGATTCGAAGAAGAGGTAGAAAGAACAGCCAGAAGAATAAAGAGAAGAAAGGGCAGAGTAGGAATTACACATACTCCCCCGAAGAAATAAAAGAGCTAATAAAGCTAACTAACGCCAAAAAACCCCAGGGTCTGATATATCACAAACAGGGCACTGAAAAATCTACCCAACAAAGCTATTGTCTACATAACAAACATCATTAACACATGCTTAAACTACGATATTTTCCGGATAGATGGAAAGAGGCACACATAATTATGATAAAGAAACCAGGGAAAGACGGCGCTTTTCCGCAAAATTATAGACCTATCAGCTTATTATCATCAATAAGCAAGATAGCAGAAAGAGTCATACTAAAAAGACTCAACGATGAATCAGAAGCATTAGGCACCATACCTGAAGCGCAATTCGGATTCAGAAGCGAACATTCGTGTGAACTACAAGTTCTACGGTTCACAGAATTTGCAACGAAGGCTTCAACGAAAAAATGTACACGGCAACAGCATTTCTGGACGTCAGTAAAGCATTTGACAGGGTCTGGCATGAAGGACTTATATATAAAATGAACACCATGGGGTACAGCGAGGCGATGACATGCCTCCTTGGATCATACCTAGCCAACAGAAGGTTCAGGGTTCGAACAGGGGCAACCCTGTCCGAAGTCGGAATCCTGGAAGCAGGTGTGCCTCAGGGAGCTGTGCTGTCGCCTTACCTGTATACCATCTATACGGCCGACACGCCAAAGAACCAGGATCCTGTTGAGTCTTTACGCTGACGACACAGCAATAGCTGTTAGCTGGAGGAATCCAGATCATGCAGCTAATCATCTGCAGAGAGCACTAAGTAGATTCGAAAGATGGTGCATCAAATGGAAAATCGCCTTAAACCGGACAAAACACAGGCTGTAATGTTTAGTCACAGAAGAAGTGTACCTAACCGCGAATTAATGATCGGAAACACCCCAGTAGAGTGGACAAATGAGGCCAAATACTAGGGGTGTTACTAGACAAAAAACTCACCTTTACGCAGCACATCAACCAACAAACGTACAGAGCCAAAGCGCTGAAAAGTCAGCTCTCAACGCTTATCGGCAGAAGAAGCAAGCTAAGATTTAAAACTAAAATCAGAATAGCTAATAGTATTATCCTGCCAGTCCTATCATATGCCTCCGCAGCATGGGGACACACCTGTAAAACAAACAGGAAAAGATACAGGACAGCTCAAAATCAATTGATAAGAGATGCTCTAAATCTACCGAGATATGTACCTCTGAGAAATTTATACAGAGACTCAGGACAAACAAGGATCCTACATACAATGGATAAAAAGGCATATGAACTTTTTAACGGATTAAATAACCACCAAGTAGCATGCTAAGAGAGCTGACTAATTACAATGCAAACACCAGGACACTACACAGAAGACCTAAACAGCAAATAGCCGGATATAGGGTCCCAAACTAATAAATGAAGAATGAGATGGTCGCAAAAACGTCGAATAAAAAAATGCAGTCATCAGAAAACAACCCCAAAAAAATCTTATTTTTAGGACTCTGGCGAGAGGGTACAGGTGCCAAGGCACTTAGTTAAGGACAATATACACCGGGGTGTGTGGAGGCCATATACACCTGCAATGCACACCCCACCACACCGCACACATATTTAGCATGTAAGAATAAAAGGGTAAGAATTGTGCAGGCATTTTATTGTTCCATCGCCAAGGAAGACCCCCAAAACCCACAAAACAAAAAAAAAAAAAAAAAAAAAAAATGGTTGTTTTTCTTTTAAATTCAGCAGATTTATTTCAAACTTAAATTCAATATCTCAACTTAACTTAACGTAATTCATATCAATTTTCTATATAGAAGACCCGTCAGGCCTTCTATATACCGCTGATGCGGAATTGGCCCTTAAGGCGGATCAAATGAATACTGATCCTTTCGCGACTCCCGAGCACTGAGACCATGTGCGGCAAACATGAGCTTGGTGGCCGGACCCTCTCGGGTGCCCAGCCGGCGAGGAGAACAAAATTTATTTTGCCAAATCGGCGGCTGAGTGACCGAGCACACACATATCTTTCCGGACATGAAGTCGACAGCCGCTGGACGGAACACACACGCTATTTTATTCTTTTTATGTTAGGGACTTCAGTCCCGAAGTGCAGTCCGAGTAAAATCAATAGAGTCAGTAAAGTAATTAGGGAGAAAAGCCTAGATGTGGCTACCCCTACAGTTAGGTGGCATAACCACAGTCATTAAAAACAGGAGATGTCTCATTACCCAGGGCATCTCAGGTAACTTTCAGATCATAGCCTCCTCACGTCAGTCGTACGATGAGGAGGGGTGGAGGAAAAGCCTGGGGGTCAGATAGGTACCACTTCAACTAGTGAAGTGTGACCGGTTTGATCTTCGGACATGTGGATCCCATTCTTATATTGGTATACACATGTTCCTAGGGGTAGGGTTGATCGCTTAGCGTGATTGTGTGTGTGTGTGTGTGAACAGTTATTTCACTGGTATAAACTAATTTTAACACTATTTACATTATAATAAAGACCGTAAATGTCGACTATACTGGTGCGAGGCTGACTATTGGGTGATTTACCCTACATCAGCACCAGGGTATGTTTTAACTGATGTAATGTTGTTTTTGTATCTGTCATTTATCATCAGATAGTCTATTTCATTTTTAACTACATGTTCTTTGTTATCTTATGATTTCTATGTATATCGATGTCTATTAGGAAATGGATAAAATATATCTATTACAAAAAATATTTAAATTAAATTAATTGATTTAATTTAAAATTAGCATCGATTTCCTGAATAACATATCAAAGTAGGACAACTATCCTGAACATTTCCGGGTACTTTTGTTATCTACAATGCACAAAAAGTATTTTCAAAAAAAAAATTCAAACGGTAAAGTTCCCTTATGCCCATCTATGTTCATGTCTGAAATAAAGCAAAAACGTGAACTAAAAACAAGTGGTATTTACGAGACATATTATTAAGACAAAAGGAATTCAATACCTAACGCTACGTAATTAAAATAATTTATGGTCTGGGAATGTATGTAAACAAAAATCTTAGTTTTGTAAACAAATTTATTGATTTGAAGCAAAGTGCATAGTAAGCTGTTCTCTAAAATCATACGGCTTATATCACTGTATACAGGGTGTTTCTAAAACATTTATGAAGTAAAAACGTTATCTTATAGAACGGGTATATTAGTTATTTATAACGTTTTTTAATCACTTTGTTTTGAAATCAATTTCTAAATTGGAATGTATTAAAAACAAAACTTCATTTAATTACAATGATTGTGTTTTATTTCAAAAATACAATCACTTTTTACTTCTTAAATCAACAAATTAAGTATACAGTGTAAAATAGTGCAGTCGAAAAAATTTTAACTTAAGGTCATGAAATATGAATCAAAATAGGGAATTCTGTCTAATTGTGTCTACTCTGATTCATATGTTTTTTATTTAACTCAATTTATTCAATTTGTATAACAGTTTGTTCCTTTTATTGGACCAAGTAAAATGTTTGTCTATTACATAATAGTCATGTAGGGAGAACTTCCGTTGAAGTTTGCTAAAACTTTGAGTTTTGCTTTTATCTCTTTCTTTAGTGTCCAAATTTTGCAGTCGTATGTTATGATTGCTAGTATACACTGACCAAATGGCTTTTTTCTTTAGGTGAAGTGGCATCCTGGATTTAAATATAACTGTTGGTGATTTCTGGGAGTAAGAACCCAGATTTATGTATTAATTGTCCCAGGTATACATGCTCCTCTACTGTGTCAGGTGAAGTGTTGTTTATTATTACATCTAGGACATCCACTAGCTCGTTGTATATAGTATTTTTTGTCAAGTTAAATTTTAGGCCAACTTTATAGCTAGCTGCATTTATGTCGCTTATCAGTTCTTGTGGTTCTGCAGGATTATTATCAATCAAAACGGTGTCGTCTGCAAATCTTAGATGACTGAGGTATTCTCCATCAATGGATAGACCTTTGTTCTGTCAGTTCATTTTGCTTACTATATTTTCTAGAGTTGCAGTGAAGAGTTTTAGCGATATATAGAATCGAAAGCCTTCTCGAAATCTGTTAAGTTTAATGCTAGTGGTATTTCATATTTCTCGAAGCGTATGGATATGGTCCAGAGTACTGAATCTACTTCTAAAGCCAGCTTGCTGTCTTGGTTGTGCAGCAGTTAATGCATTTGTTAATCTGTTGTTGATGATCTTGTATATAATTGGTAGTAGACTTTTAGGTCTGCAGTTTTTGATATCCTCTTTGCTATCTTTCTTATTAATGAAAATTATGTTTGTTATCTTAGACAGGTCGTAATGTCTGCTAAGATTTTCCAGGTTTTTTTGTCAGCGTATTTAAGCAGTTCCACTGTTATGCCATCTATTCCAGCTGCTTTACGGCTTTTAATTTTTTTATTTGTCGATTCTACATTTTCCATAAGAACTTATGATACATCTTCTTGGTAACTTTTTGCTTCTTTAAGTGTTTCAGGGGATTGTATAGTTTGCTGTAGAATTAGGTCACAAATTGTAATACTTCATTTTTGTCTATAATTCTGGTATTTTCGTTTGTTAGAACAACGATTAGCTTCTTCCAATGATTAACGTTTTTTTTTTCTTATAGTTTTTCCTGATTTCGATTGCATTTTGTACCAGTCTTTTCGTGTATTTTCTTAGGTCTTCTCTAATAATTTTCCTTATTGTCTTACAAAGTTCTGTATAATTATATTCTCCGTCTGTTGCTACTTATTTTCATTTGTCTTCTTTGTTTATTTCGGTTTTACTAGGCAGTTTCCTATGTTAATTTTGTTGTTGAGGGCCTCCGATTTATTTAGCACTATGATTTCCATTAATTGAGAGCTATCGATTTCGTTATGCAGTCTTTTATCAATTGTCCTTCGGTAGTGATCTGAGTTTTCTTTTTGTTGTTATTTGTAAGCAAGGTTCTATTTCATGTAATACTTGAAAGACTAAAAGCTTTTCTGTTGCCTCAGATATCAGAAGCACAAGCGGGATTTGTCCCAGGATAAGCAGTGGTGAAACTCGATGAAAAATTTTGGGTAGACAATTTTAAAGGAGTAATCCTTATTTTAGAAGTGAGGAAAATAAAACAAAATATTTTTTAAATATTTTATTTTCATAAACCAGTAAACACAACAAAAACATAGACACATTTTTTAAAACAAAAAATAAACTTAATTATAATGTTTATTCGCTAAACAATAAATATTAAATTTTTTTATATATTAAGTCAATTTTTCTATTTTTATTATTAGCAAAATAGTTATTAACTTATTCTGTTATTTCTGGAGTAATTGAGTGCACCATATTCTTTTCAATGCTTAAAGTGGATAATGAGAAAAGTCTTTCAATAATCATTGAATTCCGCAAATGTTTTAATTGTTTTTAAAGTGCTCATAGATCTTTCAGATGAGGGAGGCCATTGTTACAGGAATGGTTAAAAATATTTTTAGTAACTTATAGCATTCATAAAATACTTCTGTTAACTCGTTTTAAAAAATATATGAAAAAAGTTGGTAAGGTTCTAAATGTTTTTGTTCATCTGAATATATTAAATCAACTCGTTTTCCAATTTTCTCATATCAAAATAGATATGAGAAAGATATACTTTATCTAGAACAACTAAGAGATTTTTTGGAAATTGTTTATTATAATTTACGAAACTGTTTTTGTTTAGTAAGTTGACGAAAGAAAGTAAATGGATGTCTTCGAATCTTTGTTGTAATTGCGTACAGATTGTATCCAGTATTTCAAAACCTATTGTTTTAATTTTTTTTTACTGTTTTAACATCAAGAGTTGTTTAAAGTATATTGGTGCACTCATTTACGCATATTTCAATTGTATTGCCATTTCTCAGATTTTTAATATTTTATATTTGTCTGATTCTATAACTATTTATGTGACATCCAGTAATTTTTGACAATATTTGTCAATTCCATTCCAAAATTCCATTTAGTTTCAACAGCACGTGGCAAAGCAAACCCTATTTTACCGAGTTCCGCCATTCTTAACGGAGATCTACTAAAAAATGTATGAAAAGCGGATAAGTTACAAATAACAAGATTTACATCGGTAATTTTTTTTAACCATAGGGTAGAACTAAATTTAATTGCTGTGCAATTTAATTTATGAATAAAAATGGCACGAGGGCAGATTTCTTTAATTTTAGTTTGAACTCACCTTTGGCTCACCGATTACACTAGCGTCATCATATGTTTGACATATTAATTTATCATTTTTATCTCGTTGGAATGTAAAACGTGAATAATTTTTTCTGCAAGACCGTTTGCTGTTTTATCACTAGACACGCCATAAAATCCCATAAATTTTTCACATATGTCTTTTTTGTACACATACCTTAATATTACACTAAACTGGGATTTGCAGGATATATAAGTTGTTTCATCAGCCTGAACAGATATAAAGTCCGCTTCTTGCAATTCTTTAAAACTATTCTGTCTGATAATATATTCCACCGATTCTATCAACTGATTTTGAATTTCGTTGGATGTGTTTTAAAAATATTACTGGCTTCTAAGTGATCACGCATAATAGATTCTTCCAGAGTAAGTAGATCTTACAGTTCCAAATAATTTCCTACAAATGTATCAAATTTAAAGTTCATAAAATTTCTAGAGTTGAGAGTATTTTATAATAAAATATATTTTTGCAATAGTAATGTGATTAAAATTTAGTAACTTCTACTAACCTTTATTTTTTGATATACCAGTTTCATCATATCCTCGAAAATCTAATTCTTGACAAGCCAAAAAACGAACTACATCTATTAAACGACCGACAATTTTGCGATTTTTATCAACACGCTCGTTGTAACGTTGAGCATCAATTGTTTTCCGTGGTCAATTGCATGATCTATTTGAACTTTTCTCAACAAATGGAACATTTCATGCGACGAAATATATTTTTTTGAGGTAGCGTGTATGCTAGCTTTGTCCACAAAATTTTTTATAGTATCTATTTCACTTTTAATCCAAGATGAATCGTCTCCAAATACCAGACAAGAAAAACAATGTAGTTTATTTTCAGTTTCGCTGCCGCAAACCATGTAAAAGAACATTTATGTATCCATATCTCGTATCATTTATGATTGAAATGTCCTGTTATTTTTCCATCTTTTTGTGATAAACTTAATTTAGATCGTTTTGACTATTTTTCAATTTAATTTTATCTTCTAAGTTAAGCGCCGAAAATAAATTAATTCTCTGTTAAAAACAAGAAGGGGTCGAAATCAACTGAAATGATAAACTATTTAAGAAATCGAGATTACGAGCGTACGCGCAAAATTTCGGAAAATGCTTTTTAAATGCATTCAATTTTTTCGAATCCTGAGAAAACTATTAATGTTTTAAACTCCAATAAATCAAATAAGTATCGTTGAAAACACGCGCGACACATATCAAGGTTTTAATTTGGTCCGTTGTGCTAGCTAGACAAATCAAAAACTGTCTCTACGGGGCATAAATTTCGCCATCGTCGGTATATGCCGGAATCGGTCGGACTGTGAGAAATCCCCGCGTTTAATAGATAAATATAGTATTGTCTTTATAGTATAATTATTGGTATAAGCACCAATCGCTAAAGATTTTTCGTCCTAGGTTAAGAATTTGTTCAGTTTAGTTTTAATTTTTCTGTAATAATAGTGCTGACTTTTAGTATGTTTGGCTAATATTAATTATTTTTAAAGACATTTTTAAAAATATTCTTAGGATTTTTCTATTTGGGTAGACAATATCTACCTTGTCTATTCTTAAGCTTCGCCCACGAGGATAAGGCACAAGAGAATACATCCTTAATGACAGACAGTTAATCTAAAAAAGTCGTGACTTCAATACTCCTATGCTTATATGCTTTGTGGATTACACAAAGGTCTTCGATAAAGTCAAATGACAGCAGCTATGGTCCATACTAACGGAAATGGGAATATCCCAATACCTAATTCAACTAATTAGAAGTCTATATGAAAATAACTGCACAGTAAAAATAAACAACGCCCAACTCTGGTTAATATCTTCAGCGAACACATTATCTGAAAGGTACTAGACGGATGAAAGGATGGATATCAGTAGGAGGTCAAAAAATCAGTAACTTGGAATAAAACTTGATAAAAAATGAAAGACATAATGATGTGTGGAGGAAAAAAGGAAAACATATGGACTAAAGCTAAATAGGAGAAATACAAAGATTATGATAGTAGACAGAGCTCGGAGTAATTTTCAACACATTAAAGAAATTGGGGCTGTGAAATAGTAAATAATTTCATATAATTGGGGTCCCTAATAACAAATGCCGTGACAGAGAGATACGTAGAAGGTTGACTATTGCTAGAATAGCTATGATGAAATGGTAATAATTTGGAAACATTCTAGCGTAACAATACACACAAAACTATAGCTGGTAAGGGCACTCATTTTTCCCATAGCCACATATGCATCCGAAAAGTGGACCTTAAAGAAAGCGGATAAAAATAAACTAGACGCTTTTGATGTGGGTATACCACCGCATGTTAATAATATCCTAGTTTATCATCGCACTAACGTATCGATATTAGACCAACTTAAAGTAAAGGATATATTGCTTATACAAATACAACAGAGATATTTGCAGTATTTTGGACACATTGCTAAAAGAACAGGTATGATGGAAAAACTGATAGTCGAGGGTAGAGTTAAAGGAAAGAGACCATGGGGAAGATCTACAAGTCGTTGATAGGTGGATCAAACAAAAATATTGATTAACCGAGGATTACATGAAGTCAAACAACTAGCACAGGATAGGAAAGGATGGAGGGAAATCGTGAAAAAACTGTAAAGGTCTGATGGTGTCACCACATCCCAAAAGGGATTAGGACTGTGAAGAAGAAGGTTTTAATATTCAGGGTGGTCCTTAAGTAATTGTACAAAAAGAAACCGTTGATTCTACACTTTAAAATATTACTACCTAAGCCAACTTGCTTTAATAAAATGTTGATATTAAGAAAGATATAGGGCGTTAAAGTGGAAATTTAAAATTTTATTTTTCTCTATAACTTTCATGTTTATCAACATTTCTGTATTAAAATTTACAACTGGGTACTATTAAATGTCCGAAATTGCAATTTGATATACACTTTGATGTAGCTGATAGAGGGCGCCACATATGCTACATATGTGGCATACATTCACACTTAACTTTTTTGCTCTTCAAGCTACCGGTATTTTTAATAAAAAATATTAAATATACATTATTTTACCAAAAAAGGTATGCTTGTTAATATCTTCAAAACAGTTTTCGAGATAATCGCATTTTAGAAATCCACTACATAATTCTGATTTATCGCAATTACTCCAGGCAACAAAAGAAAATTAAAGAAAAATATCAATACTTCTGAATTTTGGTATAAAATACCTTTAATAAAGTTAATAGTTAACGAATTATTAAATAAAATAAATATAAGAGCAGGATAAAATAATAAGATTTGATAAATAACAGAATAATTGGATTTTACATCAAACATTTTACGTTTTGTATTAAATTAAAGTCATAATCAAAATATTTCATTTATAAAACAAATTAAGAAATAGTTAAACTGAATAACATTAAACTTTTTCTTAAAGTAAGTGTTCAGTATGTCCACCGTTTTCTTTAATTCATTTGTAAATACATTCCATAAAATATATATATATATATATATATATATATATATATATATATATATATATATATATATATGTATATAAGCATTATATATTATCATATTAAATAGCATTATTGGTTCTAAAGAAACTGCTGTAGTACTTATTATAAGTGATATAAGTATAATAATAAGTAATTTGTTGAAATTTTTATGAATTAAATACTTATATTAATATCTCACCACAAGAATATATATTTTAATAAATAAAAATATGATATTTTACGGATATTCGAATAACCTTTAAATTTGAATGGTGAGATTTTTTTACATTTTTTATAAAATCATTGTATTGATTTATTGGAAGAATTGTCATCAAACTTAAGAGGCTACATCAGCGCGTCATCAATATTAATTCGAGAAATGGTGGCCGCACCGTCTTTCAAAATTTCTGCGAATCTTTGACAACAGTGCGTCGGCAGTACGTGACATTATCAAAGACGAAGGCACAATATTGTGATAATTATTAGAGTTCGGATCGGATTTAAAATCATAAAGAAACGCACAAAAAGCTTAACGATTTTATGAAAATATTTTATTATTTATTTATTATATAAAAAATCATACACATAAGCATATAAATTTTAACAAACCTTTTTTACGAAAATTAGTATAAAACATCTTAGCTAAAGAATTAGTAAGTACTTATCATAAATTTAATATTAATATACAGTGTGTTTCAACGAAAATTTGGCCGTCGCAGAAACTCAGAAACCAAGAGTTTTTCAAAATTAAATAATTTACGAAATAACTGAAAATAGTTTTTGCTAATTTATTGGTTGAACATAAGTAATAACAAAAAACATAAAAGTTCATCAAATTAACCAATTTAATGTTCGAAATGACCTCCTGTGACCTCCATACAATAATACAGTATATTTTCAAAGCCCCTTCGTACATTTGCAAATACCTCCGGTCTGAATAATCGGCATTCTGTCACAATCCTTTGTCGGAACTCGGTAAGATCTACAGACGGAGTGGCATATATTTTTGATATTAGATGAAAGGCAAAAGATCCGGTTATCTGGCCGACTACTACATTGGACCCCTTCTGCCAATGCAAATCCCTGGAAAACGTTGTTGATTTAAAAATTGTCTTACGCGTATATCATAATGTGGAGATGCCTTGTCCTGTTAGGAAGTCATTTTATCGTTTACAAGATTATCATCAGGTTCCAATGTGTCAGTGGGCAGCGGATCAATAACGTCTTCTAACAAATTTAAATAAGTTGTTCCGTTGAGATTGCCTTAAAAAACTAATAGTCCAATAACGTGATTCCCTAAAATTCCAACCCATACATTTAGTTTCCGAGGTGTCTATGTATGTGTCTCAATGAATAAATGAGGATTACTGATATTCAAATAACGAGAATTATGTCTATTGTCTTCAACATTTAACATAAAAATACACTCGTCGGAAAAACACGTACAATCGATGTTGGTTATTTTTATGATTTCACTAAATTCTTCACAAATTTGACGTCGATGATCAGGATCATCTTCGTTTAATTGATAAAGTAATCGTATTTTATAAGGATAAAATTTATAGTATTTTATAATTCTATAAAACACTAGATGCTCATAGACCAGATGCACGAGGTAGTTGTCTGATAGACTGTCGATTATCCATTTGTCAATGACCCAATACCGCCACTTCAACTGCTGCAGTTGAAATGCATTAATTCTGTATTAATTATTATTGTATTCATCTAAACAAATAAAGTACCTATAAAGGAACTACTACCCTGAAAATTGCTCGCTAGATCCGAGCTCTACTTATAAGTTTTAACGTATAGGTATATCAAACAGTTTAGCCGTAAGAAATGAACTACAGATTGATTCATAGCATCAATTATGACGTATAGCAAATAAAAAATATAAGTTCGAAAATATTGTTGCCAATGAATATCTATCTACCTGAAAAATTGGCATTTTTACTTTAGTGAGGATTTCTGTACCCAAATACAGATTTATTACCAATTTCATTTTCATGGGAAACAACTTTTCACACCTTTTATTTATGACAACAGTAGATTGCTTATACATACACTTACATTATTAAAATTTGTGGTGGTTCTAATTTCGATTTTCGAATCGTTTTAGCACGGTTTTTACTGGACCTTTTCTTGGAAGGCGTGACTTTAATTTTCGCTGGTGAAATATTTCCAATTTTCAAAAATACTTATATTTCTAGAAAAAAAAATCCTCCTAAGACTATATACTCGCATTAGAATTTGAAATATTTTTACGTAAAATAGACTTTTAAAACCCACAATTAATAATAATCTATTTTTTTTAAATAGTCCGACAACTCAGTTCTATTAGCCAAATATAATAAATTAATTTTAAACAAACACTACTTCACTATGAATCAAAACTCGAATTTCAATATCTTGAAAATAATACACTACTAGATGAACAGATAACAGAGCAGAATCGTGCTATCACTTACACAGAAAACAGACGTAGAAGTGCAAATATGAAAGCGGTGACTATTTCTCTATGTTGCCAACTCACTCAGTTAAGTTCGATTTCTTGTTATAGTTAATTGATTTTGGTTGATTTTAGTAATTCCAATGTGACACAAAATCTAGGCTTGGGATAAAAAAGTTTATTTAAAAAAAGTGTATTTTTTTGTTTTTCTTAATGGCGGTAAAAACTCGTTTTTGTATTATTTTATTTAGTTATAGAGTAATTTCCACTTACTAACACATTTCTCAAATTGGGATTCATACCGCCATTCTTTACTATATCACTATATGTGTGCCAAATATCTCGTCAAAATATTTAAAATTAAAGCTGCAATCTTGAAACGCGTTTTCCGTCTTGATGACGCGCTGATGTAGCCTCTTAAGGCTAAATATGTGGTTTATAGAAGATGGTACACCAATACATTACAGAAAAAGCGGAGTGAGAACAGTATTTACAAACAACTATCCTGAACGTTGGATTGTTTGTGGTAGTCATATTCCTTGGTCATGTGGTGAGATATTAATATAATTATTTAATTCACAAAAATCCCAAAAGAATACCTATTATTATAATTATAATAGTTATAATAAGTACGGCAGCAGTTTCTTTAGAACCAACGATGCTATTTAATATGAGACGATATTTTATGAATTGACAAATGAAGTAAAGCAAATGGTGGATATATGGAACTCTTACATTGACAAAAAGTTTAATGTTATTTAGTTTAACTATTCCTTAATTTTTTTTGTAAATAAAATGTTTTGATTATAACTTTTATTTAATACAAAACGTTAAATGTTTGATGTAAAATCCAATTATTCTGTTATTTTATCAAAACCTATTAATTATCCTGCTGATATATTTATTTTATTTAATATTTCGTTATTGTCTTTATTAAAGGTATTTTATAACAACATTTAGAAGTATTGATGTTTTTATTTATTTTTCTTTCATTGCCTGGAGAATTGCGCGTTAAATCAGAATTATGCAGTTAATTGCATAATAAAATGCGATTATCTCGAAAAATGTTAAGTTTTGAAGTAATTAACAGGTATACCTTTTATTTTGATAAAATAATGTTTTTTTATTATTTTTTATCAATTACTTGAAGAACAAAAAAGTTAAGTGCAAATGTATGCCACGTATGTGGCATACGTGGCGCCCTCTGTTACCTATATAAAAGTATGTATCAAATTATAATTACTGATATTCAATAGTATTCAGCTGTAAATTTTTATACATAAATGTTTACAAACATGACAGTTGTAGCAAAAAATAAAATTTTAAATTTCTACTTTAACACCCTGTATCTTTTTTAATATCAACATTTTATTAAAGCAAGTTGGCTTAAATCGTAATATTTTAAAGTGTAGAATCTGAGATTTCTTTTTGTACAATTACTTAAGGACCACCCTGTATATAGATGTTACAGTTCAAAACATAAAATACACCTTTTTTGGCAATCAGGTAAATTATGTAGAATTTTCTACAAATATCCTTCTCCTACACCGCGGTCTCACTTGTATTTTTAAAAATGTAAAACTCTTCGGTCAATATAGTTATACGAGTATAGTTAAATCTTAAATACATTTACAGTAAAATGAGTTTTACTCATAAAAGCTTTTTTTAGACAGAAAATGCTAGTCATATCCTAATAAAATTTAAGGTAAGGTTTATTGTTCTTTTATTTGTAATATGTGACAAACCAGAACACTGGGAGATGTTTATGTTCAGCGTGGAAATACCATGGTTTATTCACTTTTACATTTTCATCAATTTGGGTGTTAATTTTGTTAACAAAAACCATACCCATTTTGGTGAACTGTGCGAAAGTGATCATCATCTTATGAAGAAAAACTTTTAATTATTAACTGCATGATTTATACAATTTAAACCTTTTTATTTCAATACTATGTAAAGCACTTTTACGTCTATACCTTTTTTATTGCTCATGTTAAATGTTTTCTACATCAATCATTTGTGATATATATGTTCCGACAACTTCTTCT
This sequence comes from Diabrotica balteata, assembly GCA_918026665.1. NCBI lineage: Eukaryota > Metazoa > Arthropoda > Insecta > Coleoptera > Chrysomelidae > Diabrotica > Diabrotica balteata. The sequence continues at coordinate 51,953,626 of OU898285.1, read as the reverse complement.
TCCTCAAGGGAAGCGGGTAGGAACTTTTTAAATTTCTTGAAGATTCTGCCCTCCGCAGATTCCGGGGGTTTCCTGACCAGGGATACTAGTACCTGTTTAGGTTCCCTTGTCCAGGGTTACGGATGAAGTCCACATCGGCAGCCACGGCGGAGAAGCAAAACTTCGGTACGGTGCGGATGGTGTAAGTGGCAACCCTCGATTTTAGGGTTGATATAGAATCAAGTCAAATACTGGCCAACGGTTTCGAGTGGAGAAGCTAGTAGATGTAAGGGCACTCTTTTGTCCTGAGATACAGAAATCTATCGCGAAGGCGTATGAACCAAGGAATGGTTAACGGCATAAGGATGCAGAAGGCAACGGAGAACCAGTGCAAAAAAAACTCGTAGAGTACCCCTAGAAATCGTCATGGTAGTTAGTGAAAAACATCATTGTACTAATCATAGATTTCGGATGCCAAGATTCGGCAGGTGGACAAATAACAATGATGACAGGTCTCCTCAGGTCGTTAACCAACAAAGCCCCTGCGTACTAAAAATACAAAATTTAACTAGCGACATTAAAGCATGTATGAGCCTGATAAACTAAGGAACATACAACAACAAATGATGCGAGTTAAGATCGACATAGTGGGAATAAGTGACACAAGATGGCTCGACTCCAGCGAACAACCAATGGTCGTTAGTAGCAATTAATGTCAGTAAAAAAGTTCCAAAATCAGTTGTACGCTTTATACCAATATCTGAAAGAATTATGCTAATACAAATGATAACAACACATGGGAAATTAAACCTTATTCAGATATATGCGCCAACTGTCGATAAAACAGGCCTATCGGTGAAAGCGTACCCAGGTGCAGACGTGGCGTCGGACCACAATCCTCTTGTAGCAAAATTCCCACTTCACTTAAAAAGATACAAAAAAGCTACAAAAGTGATAAACTAAACATAAAAAAATTAAAATCAGAAGACGTCAAAGAAAAACTGAAACAAGAAATTACTGCAAACATAGAATCCACACCGAAATCAATTGATGGTGATATAGAACAACAGTGGCAAATCTTTAAAAATGCAATTATCAAACCAAGTCGCAGGGAACCCATACCAACCAGATGCAAGAACGGAGATTGGATGAAAAAAGAAATCTTGGAAATTATGGGGGACAGATAAAGGTAAACTAATATCAATATAACTCAGTATCAACAGCTACATAATCAAATAAGAAGAAAAATAAGAGAAGTTAAATAGACTTATTTTGAAATAGAAATAGACTGAAAAAATGCCAAGAAATAGAAGACCTGTAAAACAAATATGATAACTTTAATCTCCATAAGAAAGTTAAAGAATTAGCTGGGGTAGCAAAACAAAAAACCTCAAGCATACTATTGGACAAACAAGGAAACATTTTAGTGGAGACGGAACAAAAATTAGGAAGATGGAAAGAATATATAGAGGAATTATTCTGTTGCGTTCTGCACATACGATGACCTCAATATAACAATTAAGGTCATCCTGAAGGGGGAGAGATATTCTGTTCAATCCAGAACTCGCTGGTTTCCCCCTTTCGAAATGGGTATGTATATTAATCTAAAGAAAAGAAATCAAAGCCAGTGGACTGTATAAAACTCTATTTTGAAAAAGGTGTAAAATTAAACATAAATATATATAACTAAATATACCATTATAATTAAAGAAGGATATACAAAGTTAACTATCAGCTACTATGAAACACACCAACAGACACACCGAAAGACAACCATAAACCAACCAAAACAAAAATATGTCGATTCTATTAAAAACCACCGACAAAACAAAAGACAAAACCTCCATAGCCGCAAACATACTATACACAAAAGATACAAAAACAAATTAATAATATTACAACAAAAAACATAAAAATATGGATATATACCTATATATCAATGTATAAAAACATACAAACAATACAATTATTAATACAAACCACGCATAAAATAAATCGTGTTTACAAAACAAAATACAAAAATATGAATATAGTAATAAACCGGAACAAACGCAAAATGTCCAATTGACAATGTTCAATTGCGATCGCGGCACAAATGCGATGAGGTTCCAACAATATCAAATAAATATATCAAGTGCACGTACTTGATATATGCAGCAAATCGTATATAAATGGTGTATTTTTCCTTACCCCATGAAAAAGATAGCCCCAACGCTATCGCAAATTACGCCTTCAGCGCCGACTTCCACTACACAAGTTTTGATTGCACATTAGCGTCTTTCTTGGCCAAAAGACCGATAAGGAGTCAGGTACTCTTCGTCTTCACATACATCTTCATCGTTTGAGAGATACTTTTCGACTGTTGTTTTCTACAAACGCAAACCTTATTTTAACTGTAAAAACACATGTGGCATGTGGAAATCGTCCCTTTTATCTCGCAGATGGTCGTCTTAGAATGTTTAGCTTATATCTTTTTGGCCCTTAAACACGCTGTGCAATTGTATATGCAAAATCTCAGTGTAAATATACGAGGATAGTCGAAACTATTAAAACGTCTATTAATATATTTACAAATGTTTATATACAGTTGCGAAACTGCAACATTAAGATGGAAAGAATATATAGAGGAATTATTCCATGACCACAGACAGAAAAATATATATGAAGATGATCAGAGTAAAGACGAGGGACCCGAAATAATAAAGTCAGAAGTTATGCATGCAGTAAAGTTCATGAAAAATAATAAAGCTGCTGGTCCAGATGAAATAATAAGTGAATTGCTAAAACTGGTTAATGAAAAAACATAGATCGTTTTCTATCTATGTTTATCTATTCCGCAGGAATCATTCCACGTGAAATACTGACATCAACATTTCTTTGTCTACCAAAGAAAGTAAATGCCAAAGAATGTAGTGATTATCGAACGATCAGTTTAATGTCACATACCTTAAAAACTCTGTTAAAAATCATCCATAATAGAATACACGCTAAGCTGGGGATGGATATTAGTGATTCCTAATTTAGATTTCGGAATGGAGTGGGCACAAGCAAGGCACTATTTTTTTTTAACGTGCTGATCCAAAGATGTTTGGATGTTAATCGAGATCTTCATGTATGCTTTATATACTACAACAAGACATTCGATTAGGTAAAACATGACCGATTTATAGAAATACTCAAAAACAAGAATCTGGATGTGGGGGATGTAACATTGATATCAAATTTATCCTACAGCCAACGATCAAATGTGAAAATTTGAAGAGAAGTGTCAGAAAAAGTGAAGATAAGGAGAGGGGTTAGGCAAGGTTGCATACTGTCGCCGTTATTGTTTACTACTTACTCTGAAGAAGTCATACAAGACGGTCGGCATAAATATGAACGGAAGTTGAATTAACAACGTTAGGTATGCCGACGATACAGTCATAATAGACGACAACTTGGAAGGCTTATAAAGAATAATGAACAAAAGATATAGTGGAGAATACGGACTCTCTCCTAACATCAAAAAAACCAAATTCATGAAAATTAGTAAGAACAACAATACACACAATACGGACTTGGGAAAGATAATCACAGAAAATATCGATTATACTGCAGAAATAAGATTTTATGCAGCAAAGATCTGATATTGGCCCTCAGAATAAGGCTAATTAAATACTGTGTACACAGTGTACTCTAATATGGAGCTCAATCATGGACACTAAACCGGAATACAATAAATCGAATTAACGCGTTTGAAATGTGGACATTTAGAATATTGTAAGGATTCCATGGGTAGATAGAGTCACGAATACAGAAGTATTGAAATGTATTGTATTGGAAATTGCAATATCTCGGACATGTGATGAGAGGTGAAAGATACAACATATTGAGACTCATAATTCAAGACAAAATAGAGGGTAGGAGAAGCGTAGGAAGAAGACGCGTTTCCTGGTTGAAGAACCTAAGAGAGTGGTTTGGTTGCAGCTCAGGTTAATTGTTCAGAGCATCTGCCTCTAAGGTCAGAATAGCCATGACGATTGCCAACCTTCGTCGTGGATATGGCACTTAAAGAAGAAGTATGATAATACTTTTACATCTTCAAAAAAAAATTACTCTAGCAAACGTGCTGTGTACCAGTGTGGTGCATATGGTGCTTAACGTATTAATCCTGATCTTTTCAATTTCTAATTTACATCTGATTGGTTCTTTGCTGATTACTATTATTTTAGAGAGTCAAAAGTAGATGGTACTAAGCTGTTCGTTCTCAAAAGCTTTTCGAGGAACACGCTGCTCCATTCGGACGCTTCATTGGGATGGGTAAGGATATAGTTCTTAGAGAAGTGGCAGATAAATCCTAGTTAATAGAAAACAGATAGATAAATAAGAGGTAGATAGTAAAAATATAATAATTTGCCAATAGGAAAACAAAAAATATCAAATACAGCTAAACTAAACTTAAATAAACTCTAAATAATATCTTATTTAATTAGAAAAACTGCAAACCAGCGTTACACATATTAATTGCAAAACAATTACGTGGGTGACTATTAATCTAATAATGCAATTATTTTGTGAAATAAATGATTCACTTAAGCTTTCAATAGGTGCTTCGTTATTCATTCACTCATTCTACTCTAGTTTGTCATTTGCTGCTGTAGTTCAATTGAATGCACACCAGTGAACACGTATATTATATGTTTTATTAGTGTTGAAAAATTGTGTCCAACATGATGAAAACAAGTGAAGAAAACGTTGACAGGTGCTTTTATCTTCAACGCAGCAACACGTTACCTTCGACTTGGACACCATATCGAACAAACGAAGAACCTCTTCACTGTGTAAGCGATAACTCGTTTAATTTACCAATCGATAGAAGTGCTTCTGTCGAAGAACCACAGAGTATTTCAAAAGGAAATTGGAGAAGTATCAAAATCTATCGTTACATTTTAACACTGCTGTTGGCCATAATGGTCGGAATAGCATTTGTTATTTTATGGCACCACAAGAACACAAGTGGTTTAAATAAGGTAAAACTTACATATATATATATATAAGAGATAGCAGTTTGAATTCGTCTAAAAAGAGTTTATTATCATTAAAATTCTACAATATAAATTATTAACAATAATATTATAACTAACATAACTTAACAAATATACAAACCTAAAAAGAGAATCAAGAACAATGCTATTTCTTACGCCATTAAGTAATTTGACAATACAATTTAAAATATGTCAATGTCAATAAAACTTAAACAGTCATACAACCTAAAACTTTAATTAACTAAAAATAACTAAACCCTGCTGTTTAATTTAAAATAAACATAGGTTTACTTTTACATCCCCTACCAAAAAGGTATGATAAACCATCTAAGTATATAGTTTATCACAAGGCATCAATTTTGAAATATGGAAATAATTCATATCATTCTTTTTGTATCCAATATCTACTTCATATAATGTATTTGAAATTTGTTTTTTTATTTGAAATGGACCTACTCTTACTTCGTCAAGTTTTTTTCTATTTAGTTTTGATTTATTTTCTACATATGCCCAATCTCCCTCTTTGAATTCATAGGATTTTCTATTTTTGTCATACAGTTTTTTATTATATTCATGATGTCGTACCGAATTTTTTATAGGCTATTTCTTTATCTTTTGATAGATTTGTTGTCTCACACAGTTCCTCGGGAACAATCGGATCTGCTTTTCCAAAAAGCAAATATTCTGGGCTATATCCGGTTACAGAATGATCTGTTTTATTGTATTCCTCTATACATTCTTCAGCTATTTTTGTCCATGCTCGAATTCTAGTTTCATTTTGTTTGCATCTTATTCTGTTAACTAATGTCTGATTAAGTCTTTCATTTAATCCATTCGAGAATGGACAGTCTACTGCTGTAAAAATTAATTGAATATTTAAATGTTTCATATGATTTCTAAATATTTTGGAATTAATTCCTGGATACTGATCTGTTAATAATGTTTTTATGGGGTGTTTATCTTGAATTTTGGCGATTAATTTTATGAAATCATCTGTGGTCTGATTTTTAGAAGTAACTGCAAACGCATATCTGGTGAAGTGATCTACAAGTAAGTGGAGGTATTTTTTTGTCGAACGATTGCCACCAAATCCTCCTATTGTATCTAAGGACATTATCTGAAAAGGTTCTTTTGCTGGACCCAATTGTGACAAAAGACCATATTTGGACCGATTCTTGTTTTATTTTTACAGCAGATCTCGCATTTTTACAGATATCCTTTGCTAGTGAATCTATATTCTTAATGTAGTAAAAATTTCTAATTTTGTTTGTTACTTTACCAGCACAAATATGACCATAAAATTTGTGAACTTTTGTTATTAACTCTTTTCCAAAATCTTTGGATAAAATTATTTTTTTTTCATTCTTCCTTAATTTATAAAATATATCTTGGTTCAAAATTGTTTCTCTCATTGTATCTATAACTTGTCGATTATTATTTTGGTCTTGTTTTATCTCAGTTAATGTGACTAGGTTTACTGTTCTTATGAATGTTTCTGCATTTTTAATATTTTCCAAAACTGGGTTTCTAGAAAGGCAGTCTGCTTCTACATTTTCTTTTCCAGGTTCATATTTAATGTCGAAGTCAAATTGTGAAAGAAAATGTGTCATATCTCCTAATTCTTCATCTGGTCTTGTACGAAGTTCTCTTCCCTCAAGGGGTTTATGATCAGTAATAACGAGAAATTTTCTTCCCATTAGCCAGTATTGCCAAAATTTAATTGCTTCTTTAATTGCCAGGCATTCTAAAAAAAAAGCCTTTTTATTTTTTTGATATTTGTTCAATTTTTTTTAAAAGTATGCTACTGGTTTCATTTCTCCATCTCTTTGTTTTTGTTTCAGAACCGCACCAATTCCTAGAACACTAGCATCTGTATATATAGTTGTAGGAGCATTTGGGTTAAAAATGGCTAGTATAGGTTCAGAACAGAGGATATTCTTTGCCCCATCAAAAGCTGTTTGGCAGCTTAAAGACCAGTGGAGTTTGATATCTTTTCTAAGTAAATTATGTAGTGGCTCTAATAACCTAGCTGAATCTTTTATATATTTGTGGTAAAAATTTACTTTTCCCAAAAACTGTCGTACTTTTTTTCTCGTATCTGGTGCTGGAAAATCTCTGATCGATATTAAATTATCATGTAACGGACGAACTGAATTGTTTCCCACAATGTGTCCCAAATATTTAACCTCTTCTCTTGCAAAATTACATTTTAGAAGTTTGAGTCTAAATCCCTCTTCAATAATTGCTTTCATAAGTCTTTCTATATGGTCTAAGTGTTCTTCAAATGATAATGAGAATATTAAAATGTCATCTATGTAGTTTATACAAAATGAATTTAAATTATGCTTCCTGATGATATTACTTAAAATTCTTTGAAATATTGCAGGAGATGTTTTAAGCCCAAAAGGTAAGCATTTCCATTGCCAATGACCACTTTGGGTAACGAAGGCTGTCTTGTATTTATCTTTTATCCGAACTGGAATACACCAAAAAGCAGAATTTATATCTAAAGTAGTAAAGAACCTAGCATTCCTTGTTTTGGTCAAAATCTCGTCAATTAAAGGAAAAGGTTGGGGTTCAGGAATAATTAATTTGTTTAACTCACGAAAGTCAATGCACAATCTTGTTTTAGATCCTTCATCTTTTTTAAAAGCCAATGTAACAGGTGCTGCAAAAGGTGAAGATGATTCTTCTATTAAATTTGCTTTTAATAATTGTCCTATTTGAAATTCTATCTCTTTTTGGTCTTCTATCGAGCATCTATACGGCCTTTTTGCAACAAATTTATGTTCTAAAAGTTTAATTTGAGCTTCATTATTTTGAACCTGCCCAATGTCAAATTTATGTTTTGCAAAAATATTGTCATATTTATTTATATTTCTATTTTATTTTTCTGATATGGCAATAAATGCTCTAATTTTGCTTCAAAAAGTTCTGTGGGAATTCCCTCATTAAAGTTTATGGAGTATTCTGTAATATTAATATTATAATTAAATTTTTCGATTTTTTCTTCAATTCTTCCGTATAATCTTTGATAAATTTCTAAATCAAAATCTTGTTTCATTTGAAAATTTAAAATGGAATCTAATCCGAGTAGAATATCATACTCAAAATATTCATCATTAACTACAAAAAGATTAATATTTTTCTCAATTTTATTAATTTTCAGTTTTGCAATTAGTTTTCCTGTAAAATTAGTTCTGCCATTTATCGTTTTAAAAATATTCCTATCTTCTTGAATATCTAATCCTAACTTTCTTGCCACCTTCGAATTCAGAAGAGTAACATTTGAGCCTGGGTCATAAACTCCACATAATTCTTTATTATTTAGGAATACTTTTAATTTGATCAATGGCAGCAAATCTAGTTTTTTTGGTCAGTTACTGTTTCATTTAATGTCTCCTGTATAGCAATATTATTAATATATTTAATATCATTTGATTTGCTTTCTTTTGTTACCTTTTTATCTTTTTGCTTTAAACGGCATATTGCCTCTGGATGAAACCTCCCAGGGAATCCTTTTTTATCACAATATTGACAAGTAGTTTTCTGTTCTTCTGGTATTATAGTAGTTTTTTGATAAAAATTTGGTTTTGTCTCCAATTTATTCTTCTTTTTTATAACTAAACTTTCCAATTTTCGTAATTCATCTACCAATTTTTCCATTGTTGTAACGTCAGCTCTATTAATATTATCTTGTATATAAATTGGCAAATTTGTTACAATTAAATCAATTAGTATATCAATGGGAAAATCATTCTTAATATTTAGCAATAAATTTTCTTTACGAAACGCATAATCAACAATACTACCACCTATATACCTAAAAGAATAAGCTTGCCTATGATTATGCCAACCTGTTTCACAAAAACTATCTAAAAAATTAATTTTCCATACCTCAAAACTGTTATCTAAGCCTAATGTTATTATTTTTGATTCAAACCATTCTTTTGCTATTCCATCAAGAAACAAACGTAGAATCAAAACCTTGTCTTCATCAGCGACCACCTCACATCGCAAACATTCTGATTCGAAGGTCTTGAGCCATGAATTCGTTGGAACATTATTTCCATCAAAATTTCTAAGTACAAAATCATCTTTTATTTTTTTAAAATTTTTCTTTTCAACTTTAGGTAAATTTGTGTCATTAAATTTCTGAAGCAACTCAGCAAATGATGGAAATTGTTCAGTTGTTTCTATCTTCTCATACACTGGTAATAAGGTCTGTTGTAAGTACTCACTTTGATAAACCACATCACCATCTGAATCAAAATAAATCCCCTTCAAATTGTCTTCTAATGCTATAGTACCTGTTCTAAAGGATCCTCTTGTTTTCATAGATGCTAACATATTCTTCACTTTTTTCAGATGAAATAGTTCAGAATGATCAATTTGAAGTTGTTTTTCAAAGGGAATTTCATAATAAAAACGGGAACCTGTTGGCTGCAGCCACTTAAATTTATATACATTTTTCTTACTATCACTACTGTTTGCTTCTATAGCCATGCAAATTCTCATTGATGTAAAATTCATTCTTCATATATTTGTTTTTTTCAGCTCTTGTTCTTGATTTATAAGAGATAGCAGTTTGAATTCGTCTAAAAAGAGTTTATTATCATTAAAATTCTACAATATAAATTATTAACAATAATATTATAACTAACATAACTTAACAAATATACAAACCTAAAAAGAGAATCAAGAACAATGCTATTTCTTACGCCATTAAGTAATTTGACAATACAATTTAAAATATGTCAATGTCAATAAAACTTAAACAGTCATACAACCTAAAACTTTAATTAACTAAAAATAACTAAACCCTGCTGTTTAATTTAAAATAAACATAGGTTTACTTTTACATATATTATATATATATATATATATATATATATATATATATATATATATATATATACATATTCTTTTGTTTTTTTTTAAATATCTTGTTTGTAAATATTATTTTTCTTATCATATTCACAATATATATTTTTTATTGTTCTGAAGATATTTTATTGTTGCATATTAAAGTAGATAATATTTTACTAAGAATACGCCACAATTAAAGGTTAAAATAATTTTATTGACGTTTCAATTTCCACTCCAAAAAACGTTCTCAAAATACTATTTTGAGAATACTATATTGAGAACCATTTCCGAAGTAGAAATTGAAATATCAATAATCTGATAAAAAAAAATTTTTTTCAAAGCATTAGGATGGTAATAGTTTGTTTCACATGTTTTCTCTTTATATTTTCTTATCTTCAGCATTTATTGAGTTCTTCTTTGCTCCCTTTTGGGTCATTTGCTCCCTTTTGGATTATTTATATTAAAGCCTATTTAGACCAAGTAGAAGTTTTTTTGATATTTTTAAAAAATAATCTATATAGAATAAGGAAAATCAGGTAAATGCTTATTTATATATATATATATATATATATATATATATATATAATATATATATATATATATATATATACATATATATTATTGTGATATTTCAAGTCTTGGTGCGCCAAGCAATAATTAGCTAATTAATTTTTTGATTAATTAAATTTTATTTAACTGATATGATTATGATTCTATCACAATTTTTAATTCTCTTATCTCAGGTTTTTATTCGTGCTTCAATATCTATGCTATTACATGTGAAAGGTAAGGTCCAAAGAATACCGGAATAATAAAAAACACATATGATCTAACACTATATATTGAAATAAAAATAATGAAATAATTCACACTCAAAAGTTTTCAATAAACAAAATCTCATATAATAATTCTCAAAATTTTGTTCTACGTACGTGAACAATCAAAATTAATGGTACAAACAATATTAGTTGAAATCTCAAAATCCAAGTATTACTCTAAATCTCCTAATCAAAATATTTATATCCTTTTTAAATTAAGTGTAAAAATTGTGTTATCAATGAAAAAAAAACTGCAGAAAACAAAACTATCTCTCACTGATGATGAGTGGTCCAAATCCTTGTTATTTGTAGACTATACTATTTACTCGTGGCCGCTCCCTAAGTAATCAGCAATCTTACAATAAATTATTGCAAGTATCTCGTCCTTAATGATCTCCTTCAAATGCACGAATCGTTCAAATTATGCTAGCTTCTTCTTCTCTCAATAAACTGAATCTCTCGTTGGCCTGACTGAAAAATTACTCTTGGAATATCTTTTCTTTACGATAAACTGAATCTCTCGTTGGCCTGAACAGTGACTCTTGGAATATAAGTAGAAAAATATGACTTACAATATTTTACTGGATCAGCTTCTGTCAGATACACTAACCACATGAAAACTCACAAACTTTCACTGCTACTGCTTCCTACCTCTGGGAAACTACCCGAGAACAATGGCCGTTCGCCTTGCACCCTTGGAAACCAACTAACTATCTTTTTTTCACTCCGAAATCTAGCTAAACTTTCATTCCTACATACCTCCCACCTTTTTTTAATCTCCGCCAATCAAAACTCGTCACAATTCCCCATTCTTTCATTCCGATAACAAACAAATTTTTACCTATAATTATAAAATTTCCTAAAACTTATTTACAAATAATATTTTTCTATAATTCTTAAAAACTAACAAAAACATCTTTTCCAAATCTCTTCTATTGTCTATAATCGCTGCGTTAATGTATTTGGAAAAACCCGGTTCAATTGTCTTTGGGATTTCACTTAAAATTATGCGGGTCACTCAAGTATAGTATAACAAAGGAAATAATTTATGCTTAGCTTACATTTTGTTTAATACAGGTAATCCAAAAATTTAAATATTTTCCTTCTTCGAAATGTTTGTTGGGTATTATCCTAATTATCTGAATTATTTTAATGTTTTTGAATCTTGAAATATTTTAGACAAACCAATATCTTTCTCGTTTTTACATATCATAACATATACAATATATATATAATTTTTCTTTACAGCGGTTAACCTTTTCTGAGGCCGTACCACAATATGTTCAAATGAGTGAATTTAATAATTTTGACACTAAATAGAACAGACTTTTGTGATGCATCTTTCTACCTAAACCACATTTTTAAAGCAATTGTTTATAATATTTTGTGTAACACGTTCACAATAAATTTTATTCGCATTTCTTAAATTATATTCTCAATAAATTTATTTGCTTATTTCATAGTTTCAAATTTAATTTTAAAGTACTTTTTTAATTAACTTCAAAATTGTTTTAATTGTAGGTATTTATATTATAATAAAAAATTATTTTTTCAAGTCATTAGAATGAATTCAGTTTGTTACACATATTTTCTCTCGATATTTCTGGTACTTACCTCTGGTACTTATTTTGAGTTCTTTCTCTGCTCTCGCTTGAGTTCTATTTCTATTATTTATATTAAAGCTTCTCTTTCTATCTCGAAAGAGAAGTTACAGTCTTACATTCTTACAGAACTTTTTTTGATATCTTTTAATAAATAATTTATAAAGAATAAGCTAAAATTGATAAATGTTTATTTATGTATATAATTTTTCTTTACAGCCAATCACCAACAAGGCCGTGCCACAACATACTCAGGTAAGTGAATTTAATAATTTTAACAGTAAATACACTCTGGGCCAAAATTAACCGGCCACCTTAAAAATGGGTAATTTTTAATTTCTTTTATCTTCTAAACCTGTGGTCCGATTTAAGTGATTTTTTTTTAATATGTTATAGCCTTATTCCTTGACAATATCTTTATATTAATATTGTTGCTAAAAAGATAAATTTTGATTGTATATCGGGTGTACGAATCAAACTGTGTTTTTTTGTTAAGTTTGCATCACCCTCTGGAATAGTCTAGCATTTGTAGAATTCTAAAATTAAATCGTAACTATAGCCTCATGCTTTCTCAACATTTTTTTATTGATTCGCTTATGTTGAAAAATACAAAAGTTAGGTGCTTTAACCTAGACATGTTTTTTATAAATTTTTATCTCCGAAAGAAAAAATAAATAGTTACAATAAGAATCCAATGAATAAAACCTTCAAAGAAAATTCAAATTAAAAATATTTTGGAAATCAAAGTCTAATTGAAAAACATTGGGTATCAATAATGAGTATTGCCGCCTCTAGCCCTTAGGACTTCTTGTAGCCGATTTGGCAATCCATTCATGATATCCAGGATATCAGATTGAGGGATATTTTGCTACTCCTCTACGGCAGTTATCTGCAGCTCTTGAAAGAACTCAGGGGCTGGTACTCTTGCTCTTACCCGTCTTTTGAGTTTGTCTCAGATATGCTCATTTGGTTTAAGATTGGGACTGTGTGCTGGCCATGGTAGAACTTGAATCCCGACCTCATTAAGGTACTCACGGGTAGATCTTACTGTATGGTAACGTGCATTGTCATGCATTAGTCTGAAGTTACATATTCATAACATAGGTTTTTGATTTTTCTTCGTTCTATCGTTTCTTTACCTTGCATTGCGTTGCTCAAAAACTTGACGCGTAATATGTTCACCATATATATTGAATATAATAGGAGATATTATGCATCCCTGACAAACCCTAGATTTTAAGTTGAAGTTTTTCGAAACCACGTTATTATCTCCTATATTAGCAGTAAAATTTACATATAGTTTGTGTAATAAATAGATTAGATGTTCTGGCGTATCCATTTCCCCAAGTATATGCCACATTTTATATCTTTTTATGGTATCGAAGGCCTTAGAATAGTCAACAACGCATAAATATGTTTCTATGCTAAATTTTCAAGATTTTTCAATAATTTGACGAATATTCTACCTGGGGCGAATCCATTGTTCATGGATGATTAATTTGTGGTAAGAGAATTTCTTATGATTTCTTGATCTGTGGTAAGATATCTTTCATCGATGATGGTTAGAAGTACTTTACTCGCGTAAAATATCAATGCTATACTGTACGGCAATTACTGCAATCTGTCGGTGAACCTTTTTTTATATATAAGAATAAACATAAGTTTACCCCAGTCATTTGGCGACTTTCTGGTATTCCAGATCTCAATGCAAATTTTAAGCATTACTTTTAGCTTTGTAATTGCCGCCTCAATTTTTTAATTTCAATATTTAAGGTTCTTTTTCATACTTCTTTATTCTCTCTGTAGTATTTCGCAATATTGTTTCCACACCTCTGCGATACTGTTTGGGTTTGTTATGGTATTTCCACGATTATCTTTCATGATCTGTGTCTGCGGTTTCAATTCTCTCACTAGTGACTTGCGTTTTGAGAAAAGTTCTCTAGATTCTTGGTGGTCCTCTAGTTGTACACATATGTTTTTAATATAAGTATTTTTGTCCCTTCTGCACAAGTGTTTTATCACATCTACCCCACATTTTGTTATAAAAAGTATTACGAAAACACCCTTGAAAAAAGAAGAACTCCTTTTTTTGGTACATGTGAAACTAACGTTATACTCTCTTGAAGTTCGAAATTTGAGGAATGTACTGGACTGTTTATAGATGCTAAAAAACTTTAGCTATTTGCTTTTGATTTTTCTTACAGATCCAGTAGACGTCAATTGATGATTTTTTAAAAGCTTCAGCATCAACTCATAAATTGTGAACGAATTACAAATCGAAGAAATACGCCGCTAGTTTTACCTCTTGCATCAATGCCACGTGTAGTTACTAATTCAAAACATAATATTTAAAACATATTTAATCCGTATCATGCAAGATAAAACTACAGCAGCCTCTTAACGTCTTCAGCTTGTCATTAATAGTAAGGTATTCGCGTCGCGTCACAAGTACAAGTGAATTCGTACAAGTTTTTTGAAAATTGCTCTAATTGCAATCATTTATGGAATTTTTCTCTTTTTTCTCTTCTTCTTCTTCCTTCTTGTATGTAGGCTTAAAAGCCTGTTACTTTTTCAATATTAGCCTCATAAATTGTTTAAATTGTCGCACCATCTTGTCCCTGGTCTGCCAATACTTCTTCGTCCATTTGGTGATTTATCCCGTGCTATTCGTACTATTCTATCCTCTGCCATTATACTGATGTTTTCGTTCCACTACTGTTTTCGTTTTGTCACCCATCCATTTATGACTTCTATATTGCATGCTCTTCTTCCGTTTTCGCTTCTCTCCCTATCCAACGGACTTTTTCCTGATATTCGTCGAAGTATTTTAGCTCTGTTGTTTCTAAAATAGTAGTCGTCTCGTTTGAGATGTCAGGTCTTCTCTCCGTCGTTTATGTTAATGTAGGTCTAATTGCTGCTTTAGAGATTCTTGTTTCTTGGTCTTGTCTTAGGTGTTTGTTCTTCCAGATGGTGTTATTAAGAGATCCCTCCACTGTACTTGCTTTTAAGCTTTGTTGTCGTACTTCTGCTTCAACATCTCCGTAACTAGTTATATTCATTCCCACATATCTAAACTTTGCTTTCTGCTTTATTATTTTCCCATCACTTTCGATTTTACACTGTAGTGGTTATTTATATGTTGTAATACATTTGGTTTTTTCTACTGATATTATCATAGTGTATTTCTTAGCTGTTGGTATTGAAGATATGTATTAATCTTTGGAGCTCGTGTTCTGTCTGGGCGATTAATGCGGCGTCGCCTGCATAACATAATATTTGGATTTCTTTGTTCCTCATTCTGTAGCTATAACCTTTACGTACTGCTTATATTATTTCGTCCATTATTAAATTAATGAGAAGTGGGCTTAACGAGTCACCCCGTCTAACTCCGCTTTGTACTGGCATACACTGTGTTAGTTTTCCATTTATCTTTGCCTGTATTCGATTATGAAGGTAGGTGTTTTCGATGGTTTGTATAATATTAATTGGTATGTTTATTTTATACAGGTCTTCGACTTGGATGCGAAAGCCTTTGTCAGGTCTATAAAACATAAATATGCTGGATTGTTGTACTCGATGGCCTTTTCTGTGATTTATCTTAGTACAAATACGGCGTCTACGCAGAATCTTCCGGATCTGAATCTTTGTTGTTCATCTGATAAAGTTGTTAGTTTTATTGATTTTGTTGGTTAGGACTTTTGTGGTAAGCTTAAATGCGGTGTTAAGTACATTTATATCTCGATATAAGTTTTGTCACCTCTAGGGTAACACTTTCTCCTCGGTGTTTTAGAATCTCGTTGGTTGATCCGTCTGGTCCTGGTGACTTCATATTTTTGAGTGAATTTATGACTATTTCTACCTCCTGAAAACTGATAATTATTTCGTATTTTGATTCAGGTACGTTATTGTGTTGATTATTATATTCCTTTGCTTTACATTGTTCCGTCAGGTATCTTTCCCATTTTTCGTTTGCTGGTGTATTATTGTATTCCTTTAATTCTGCCATTTCTTTCCGTTGGTTTCTAATAAATTTCCACATTTGTTTTTGTGTACCGTTGAAGTCGCTTTCCATTATTTTTGTAAACCATTCCCAGTGTTCATTTTTTGTTTTTCTTATCAACTGCTTTGTTTCATTTTGTATTCTTCTATAGTTGTCTCGGGATTCTTTACATTTTTCTTTTATTTCTTTTCTGAACCACGGTGTATCGTTGTTATTTCTTTTGTTCAGTATGACTTTGCGTTTTCCTAGAGCTTGTGTTGCTGCTTCTTCAATGTTGTTTTTAATTTTCTTCCAGCTCACCTTTATATCTTCGATGTAATCTATAAGTCATCTCGATTTTTTATATTGTCAAAACGTAGACGAAACTGTAAAATAATAAATAAAATACATCAAAATTGTGTTGTGTCCTACGGAATTTTTTTTGGTAAAAATTGTAGTCATAGATTGACGTCCAATGAATGTTCGTTGGAAAGTTACAAAATTAACTTTTCTTTTGTAAAAAATTTTTCCCATTATGCCATTTTACGAATCGATAGTGTTAATTATAACCTAAACATGTAATGTTTTTAAGTCAATGTAAGAAATCTTCTTCTTTTTGGCACTTCAAATTTTGTTACGATAAGGGAACCTGCAAAAAAACATAATGGTCGGTCGTGGAAAAGAAAAATTTTGCCTTGATAAAGTTGCGGAAAATTTTATTTTCAAAAAAATGCATAAGGCATACGGTTTAAAATCGTGGTCGAATTTCGTATTGAAATCCGATGATCTATTATCATCAGACAATTTTATTTTCGTATTTTTTTTTTATAATCTTTAAGCTATAAGGGTTAAAAAGAATAGCAGCATCTTTAAGTTTTTGTATGTCAAAATTTGGGAAAATTAGACAAAAAACACCCCGGAACCAAAAAAAAGTCGCATAGGGAAACCGTCTCAGATTCGCCAAACCATGCGATACTTAAAATTTGGATGGAGTATCTATCATACACTTTTTTAGGACCATTAAGCTAGCGGGGACAAATGAGCGGAATCCAATTTAACCAAGGTAATATTTTTCACCAATTTTTCACTAATTTATTACCACCCTAATAATTTTTCACCACCAAACCACCCGTAATGAGAGCGATTCTGCTGGCTTAATGTTCAAGCTAGCAGAATTTAGAAAAAAAACTTTTTGTCGATGGCATATTTTTCTACCCATTTTTCACTAATTTATTACCATCCTTATAATTTTTCACCACTAAACCACCCTTAAGGGGAGCGATTTTGCTGGCTTACGGTTAAAACTATTAGTTAAACTAAAAAAAAATATTTATGATATACCACAATGCTCTGTTAGGTTTTTACAAATTTATTACCTCCTTAGTACTTTTTCACCCGTTAACTTCCCCTTATGGAAAGTCAATAATTCTATTAGATTAAAATTTAAGTGGAAAAATTTTAAATTTACTCTCCTCTACTTATAACTGAAATAAAAAAGTGTTTTTTAAATGTTTACTAAACTTTACCCAACTAGATAATTTTGCACCTTTAAACCAATCTTATTTGGAAATGTTCCTGCTAGCTTAATATTTGAGCCAGCAAAATTAGAAAAAAATATATTTTTGAAATGCCACCTGCTAGGTTTTGGCGTATATATTACCACTCTAGTAATTATTTACCCTTCAACTGCCTCTCATGGAAAGCCGATAATTCTGTTGGGTTATAATTTAAGGTGAAAAATATTCTTTTACAATTTCACTCTCCTCTACTTATAACTGAAATAAAAAAGTGTTCTGTCAAGTTTAGACTAAACTTTGATCATCATGATAATTTTTCACCCCTAAACCAATTTTATTTGGAATTGTTTCTGTTAGCTTAATATTCGAGCCAGTGGAATTAATAAAAATGATTTTTGAAATACCACAGTGTTCTGCTAGGTTTTTATGAATTTATTACCACCCTATTAATTTTTGACCCTCAACTAACCCATGTGGAAAATAAACAATTCTTAGATTAAAATTTAGGGTGATGAAAAATCTATTTTTACAATTTTACTGTATTCTATTAATCAATTATTCTGTTAATTTAAAATTTATGACGATTTTTTTTATATTCCCTGATAATTTTCCACCACTAAATCAATTTTATTTGGAGACATTCCGATAGCTAAATATTCGAGCTAGCAGAATTAAGGAAAATATATTTTTGAAGTACCACAGTGTTTTGATAGGTTCTTAGAAACTTATTACCACCCAATTAATTTGACTTCTTAACTGCTCTTGTGAGAAGACAGTATTAAATTAAGCTATTAAGCGGAAGCGCGAATATTAAGTCTGCTAATTCAAATAAAAATTTTGAAATACCATATGATTATGCTCGATTTTTACTAATTGTTTGCCTCTCAACTAATCCGTGGTAGCTTAGGTTCAAACACAGAAAGTAATTTTTAAATACCACTCTGTGCTACAAAGCTTTTCCATTTCATTTACCACCTCCATAATTGTTTTTTCCCCTCTATGAGAAGCCAATTAATAATTCTGCTAGATTGAATTTTGAACTGACAAAACAAAATTATAAAACGTATTTTTAATGTAATTTTTTTGTATTGTAGTTTTACTTCAACCTTTTAGTATTTTTTGCTGTCTTCATATTTTCACCTAACACACTAAATTCCACACTTTACGTTCGAATTTTGGGGGCGTAAAGTCATACTTTTTCCTCCGGTAAAAAAATGCACGTTTTCAAATTTCAAGAGTTAAAAATCAGCTAATAAAAATTACTTAAAAACTATTGTACTTATCATAAAACACACTCAGGGACAGTACAGGGGCGGTATATTTGTAATTTATTGCAAAGTTAAATAATAGTGAAGAAGATTATCAATCTAAAATCCGATTAATACTGCAGCCCCCACTCATTGATTGGGCGGTACACTTCGCTCAGGTCTATGGATGTACCCAATAAATACAAATCTTTTAATCTTTTAACAATAGGTACGCAAAGTGTCCCGACCCTCCTTTACAATTAGGTAATTAATGTAATAGACATAATAAAATTATTTCAATTTGAATATTTCTTACCTGGTAATTATTCTGTGAAATAGAACAATTTCATTGTATTGACTAAAACTCAACTTGATTTCAGTTCTTTTATATTCATTCATAAAAGGGACTCATGATTTGATTTCTCTTAGCAATGTACTCACAACTATAATCAGATTAAATTTTTTAAAAGAGTTAAAATTTATAATTTTTTAATAAAGTATTTTCATATTTTCAATATTTAAACATTTAAAAAATAAATTTTTATACCTGAAGCTATAGTGTAGTTTACTACCCTTTATGGAGTCCCCGTGTTCGGCATCCTTTCTAGGTGATTTCGCCATCTTATTATCTTTGCCTTTATGACTCCTATTGTATTAGATTGATTAAATAATTCCTTTAACTCATCATTTCTTCTTCTTATCCATAAACCGTCCCTTATTATTCCTCCATATATATTTGTCAGGATTTTCCTTTCTCATATCTCCAGTAAATTTTGTTCAGTTTTTGTCATTGTCCATGTCTCACTGCAGTATGTTACTATTGATTGTATAATTGTTTTGTATAACTGTAATATTGCCTTTCTTGATCAAAACTTGCTTTTCAACATTCCACTAAGAGCAAGAACACTATTGCCTGCGATTATTCTATAATAATAATAATAATAGCTTGTATTTCTTCGTTAATGTTAGGTTTACGTGATATTGTTGGGTAGAAAAGGTATGTAAATATTTCTACCATTTCGAATTCGTATGATGATCCTTCTTCTACTTCTACATTAAACTTTTGTCCATCCACTTTTTTGTCCAACTTTTTGTCCACCGTTTACTATTCTCTGTACTATATCCTGCAGTTCTTTTTTTCCTCTTGCCAGCAACACTACATCATCCGCAAATGCCAAAACTTGTGTATGTTCTTATCTTCTTTATACATTACTGTTCTTCTTTTTCTATGAGCACGTGGTCTATTTGGTTTTTAGTCTTTCTATCTGGCGATATCCATGTTTCTCTTGTGAAGTCTATCAGGAATTGTCCGTTCTCATTAGTTTCATTGTGTTTACTATATTTTCCTATCGTCGGTCTAAATACTTCTTCCTTACCTATTTTGGCATTTGCGTCATCTACTAATCATATATGGGTATATTTTTGATTGTTCTGTTTAATTCACTGTAGAAACATTCTTTGGCATCATTATCTTTTTCTTCCGAAGGCGCGTGAATATTTATGAGGGTGATTTTTTGGTAAGTAGAAGTAAATTTACTAATATACTGTATGTATATCATACCCATTTGTAACAACTATTTTGCTTACCACAGGGTAAGAATATGGGGGACAAGATTGGGCAAACAAAATAATCGAAATTAGTGCATACGACACTCAGTTGGTTGTTGGAGAGCTGGGTCGTGGATAAGTTGAAGATATTGGGGGTTGGATTGGGCAACTACAAAAAAAAGAAATAAAGGGGTACTTATACAAATCTCTTGGGACAAACAGAATGAAAATTAACGGAAACACCTCAAGAAATTTAATATAGGGCGCCACTTGAGGTGCCCAATTATACCTATTACAACCACTAGTTGTAACTAGGGAAATAATTGTATAACATCAAAAATATAGAAAAAAAATATCTTTTTCAAATAAAACTCAAAATAGATCAGAGAAACAAATTAAACATTTATTTTTGTCTCACCAAACAGATCAAAAATACATATTATAAAAGAAACATATCATATAACATAATACAAATAACAAAAACTTACATGTTCTTTGTTTACTATATTATGGCCAATTAGATTATCAAAAATTAAGGATCCTTCTTAATGAAAACATATAAATTTAAACTTATATATGAAATATCGTTTCTACATAATTATCAAATTAAAATTGTCATAACAAAAAAAACAAATTAAACTTGCTGTCAGGTATCACATTTAATTTTGATGACAAAGAATGAAAGCAATTATTACTTTAGCCAAAAAATATCTGTCTTTACTTTGAAAAATTAATATATTGAATTGTTACCTTAATGTTTTTTTTATACAAACACTTTGAAACTTTGCATCTCTGGGGAAGCTACTCGGACAAAACTTTCAAAATTGGAAGGCAGCAACCATCAGGAACTAGTTCTACACTCCAGGACAAAACGATAGGAATAGGAACTTGGTGGAAGAATCGAGCCGACTACGGGGACATCCTATATCATACTTCTTTAAATATTTAGTAGTTACCCTTTTCAAAACCTGTCTTATTACAGAGGGTAATTGTTCCTCTAACTAACAAAATTTGTCGACTTTTTTCTTCGAGAAGTTCTTCATCACTTCCTCTCAAATCTTTTACTCCATTCCCACATGTCTGCCCCGCTTGGAACTTAAATCTCGACTTCGTTTCAAATCTTTGACTCCATTCTCACATGTCTGCCCCGCTTGGAACTTAAATCTCCTACTCCCATTGTCACATGTCTGCCCTGTTTGAAACTTAAAAATCGACTCTCTTTTCAAATCAAATCTTGGTCTCAATTGTCCATGTCTGCCCCGTTTGGAACTCAAATCTCGACTTTTTATCACATGTCTGCCCCGCTTGGAATCTAAATCTCGACTCCTTATCTTCGTTACATTTTACAAGAAACTCGCCAAAAATTTCCCTTCCGTCTTGCAGCTAACCTGTCCCCACAAACTCAAGAACCAAAACAATATCCCCTCGCTCGTATCGACAAAAAAACCTTTTAAATATTCCTTTATTGCGTTTTTAGACGCCAGTATTGGTATCCTAAATAAACAAATATTCTTTTTGACTCTCATTCTAATAACGAAAAACAACTTTTTGTCAACTAGAATATTAGGGGGAATTAATGTAACATAACACCTCTTTGGCGACAAAAAAACTTGTTATTTCACGTACATTGCAACACAGAGATAAAAACATATTTCCAGCGTTAATACGCATTTCAAAAATCTCGTCAAAAAAACTTGAAATATTATTTCGATTGTTTCCTTTGGTAAAAACAACAGGAGCGTAACACAGAAATCTTTTCTATACACTTTAAATAAAAAAAACGCTACAATGCCCCTTCTTAAAAGAAAAAACTCGGATAATTCTTATCCAGTTTTTGATAAAGGCAAAACAACAAAAACCAACTCAGAAGATGACCTCTTAACTGAGTCGAAACTTCTTAATAATATCTTTTAGATGATGGCTAGCATGGGATTAAACAACAAAAACAAAGTTAGTTACAAAGAATGGGCTAGCGTGCCATCGATCGCCAGACTCTTTAAAGTCGAGTAGACTGAAATTTTTGACTCTACTTGAACTGTAGGTGACATGAGTTTCTATGCCTTGGGGAAGCTAACCTTATGCCCTGCAGTGAACCTCGCTGACATTCACAGCAGTAACACAAGTGATTTGTCGGGCAGGCATAGCCATGACACCTCGTTGCCTAAACCAAGTGCTATACACAAATCCAAAATAAATTGCTCTACACTTAATATGTAGGCGTTACTATCTCCACTATACGCCTAGCGAGACAGGGAATTCGGCAACGGTTCCACAAAAAAAATTAGGACATAGACCCAAAATCTATATACCTACATATGACAAAATGTGATTCTCACATGTGTCTCCCAAATGGGTTACCTGAATTAAAATTATCAAAAGTGAAACAATATTCCGAAGGGATGAAATCAAATCAACATATAAACTCGAAAATACAGACATGGGATAGGATGAACTAATTACTTAAAGATGACATATTGTCCTCATCTGACACAAAAGGCTTTAAATCTTTAATGTGCCACTTACCAAGATCCGAACCATTTAAATCTGACAAACGATAAACCACTGGTGACAATTTTTCCTTGATAGTTGCTTCAATATACTTCGGTGCTAGTTTGGACATAAACTTGTTGACAGCACAAGACAAAACCTTATTTCTTTTCCAAACTCTATCACCCACTTGAAATTGGACTTCTCTTCTACGTAAGTTGTAACTTCTAGCGTTACGTTCATATCCTTTTCGAAGATTAGCCTTAACCTTTTCAAAAAACTTTATCTATACCTTTGACTTCTGAAGCATACATGTTACGGTCACCTGGAATTATCTCGATATCTTGATTCTGTTGATCCTTATGATCAACACCATAATAGTTTCCACTTAAAGGAACATGACGGCCATAATTCAGGAAAGCTGGAGTATATCCAGTCACTTCATGCTTTGCAGTGTTAATAGCTTGTCTGATCTTTGCTAAATTCTTATCCCAATCTACGTGGTCTTTAATATACGTACGTATTGCTGTACCAATGGTTCTATTGTTCCTCTC
Source organism: Diabrotica balteata (assembly GCA_918026665.1). Classification (NCBI taxonomy): domain Eukaryota; kingdom Metazoa; phylum Arthropoda; class Insecta; order Coleoptera; family Chrysomelidae; genus Diabrotica; species Diabrotica balteata. The sequence goes on along the minus strand of OU898285.1, from coordinate 51,930,003 downwards.
CACAAAATTACACTGAGGTGCATATACTGGGCTAAACCATACTTTCTGAACGTTATACCTATTACAGAGCTCAATTAAGAGAGGATTGTTCAGATTTGAGGCATTATCACAAATCACATATTGAGGAACACCAAACATTAAGAAAACATCATTTTCCAAAAACTCAACAATATTCTTAGCCGTGGCCTTTCTCAAAGGTTGGACTAAAGTATATTTACTAAACCAATCAGCAACTACTAATAACCACGTATAACCTTTCTTTGAACGAACAAAGGGACCTATCAGATCTATTGCAACTATTTGCCAAGGAAACTTGGCCTCTCTCTGCTTACCCATTTTACCTAATGGAGCATAATTTGGTGTCTTCTGAGCACCACAAACTTTACATGACCTGACAAACTTAAGCACATCAACACGCATCTGGGGCCAATAATATCTTTCCTGAATACGGGACAAAGTTTTGGAAAATCCAAAGTGAGCACACGTAGGTGGCTCATGACAAGACTTCATAACTTTAAACCTTTGTGGTTTGGGCACAAGAATTTTCCACTCTACATCATTAGTCTTAAAAGAATTTTTGGTAGGGGCAAACTTATAAACAAAATCATTCTCCACCTTCCACTGTGGATAATCAATGGGGGATCGGATTATCTTTGATCTCAAATTATCGAACCAAGGGTCTATTCTATCTACATCGATTTCTAAACAATTAATCCTTTGGGTAGTTTCTGTTTTACTTTTCCTTCGGGAAGACTGCCATGTCCCATCCTCAAAGTTTAATAACAGTGAGAATTGACGCATAAAATCATTTCCCAAAATAAAACTGTAAGGGACAGAAGGTACAACAAAAAATGTAACTGTATGACACACACCATCAGCCTCTACTGGAAGATCAATGGTACCAACAATTGATTTATTGGAACCACCTGCTAAGCGGACACGCTTAGTAGATGTGGGATTATACTTAATTTTTTGAGAATTTAGAAATTCAACTCCAGCGGCACCTACAACGGACGTAGTGCAACCACTGTCTAAAAGAACTACAAAGTTTCTAGAGAAAATGGAAATACTAACATGAGGACGACTATCAAAACCTTTCTTTTCAAAAATTGGGTTCAACGATGGCCTGTAAGGTCTATCGGGCTTAGACCTATTCGAAATACTACACTTAGGACAAGAAGATGTGATCACACCTTTATGACCACAACGCCAACAAGATACTGACTTACTTCTACAGTCACGGGAAATATGACCTGGTCTATTACAATTGAAACAAATAATCTTTTTCGGATTTCTGGAAGCTTGATAAGGGACTGACTGCATTAATGGAGGTGGGGACGAAAAAGATTGCATCATTGGGGGTGGGGACGAAAAAGACTGATTTCTTATTTCAGTATTCTCTGGAGGACTGGGTCTAATATTCTCATATTTATATTTGGGATTGGGTCTCCTAGAAGAATTTTCTCTGTCCTGTTTATTACCTACTCCACTTCTATCTTGCTTGGTTTGATTATTCACCACATGAACTTGTTCTTTGGGCTTTTCTGAATCATCAATCGAAATACCTGCAAGACCTTTAGTAGTCTGCAACAAGGGCAGGACATTCTGCTCTAAACGTTTTATAGTTGCTACTAACATTTCTACTGTAGCAAAATCTTGAAGGGCTATCAGTGGAATGTAATCCACTAAAATATTTTTCCTCATTATTTTTACTTTTTGGGCTTCACTAGGATAAGTTTCCAAACGTTTAAAAAGGTTTTCCATCACTGCTGAATAAATGGTTATGGATTCATTCCTTTTTTGCTTTCTACTTTTAATTTCTTCGAAGAGATTATCATTATAATCTGGGTGTAAAAAAGCAGATTTGAGTAGGGCTACCAACTCATCCCAACTATTAATTTTATCTCTAACACTCCTATACCAAATAGCAGCATTACCTTCAAATAACTCAATAGCTGAGCGAAACAGGATGTCTTCGGAAATATTCCGAGACCTAGCAGAATCTTTAACTTTCTCTAAAAATGTGGGAAGAGCTTTACTCTCACCATTAAACTTAATATGTAGATCAGAAATAATGACAGGAGTTGAAACCTGTATTATTGGGGCTGGACTGTACAACTGGGAACTACAGGGACTGAAACTGGGCTACTAGTGGATGGTTTTACTATATCATCAAACATTTCCTCTTTTTCTAACACATTACCCTTCAACACTAACAAATCATCTTTACACTCTTCAACAAACTTTAATACATCTTCCTCAACATCATTCATAGGGAAATTTTCTAATCTGGTGTCTAAATGTGTAGACCTTGTCTCAAATCTAGCAAAATCAGCTTTGTTTGATTCTGCTTTCATTGATTGAGCAATACTATATAAATCTTTTATAATCAACATGATCTCATTCAACTCTTCCTTAGGATCTACTACATTATTAACCAAATCGACTAAACTTGAAGACAAAGTGGCCTCCTTGGCCAACAAAGCTCTTAACATCTTTCTCTTATCATCAACTGTCTTATTTGGGACATTTTTACCTCTTATGAAAAGCTCATAAGATAACTCTCCTGATTTCAAATGATTAACCTGAGTAGACTTCATTTTTCAAAAATTGGTTGAAAACAAACACACAAAATAACTGAAATCAACCTCAACAACTAGTAGAAAATATGATAAATTTAAGAAACAACCGTTTCCATTTATCACCTGATAGTAAGTCTCACTTGCACTCCCGCGTACTGAAATCCAAAACTCAATCAGTTTGCTGCAACTTCTGCTCTTGACTTAGTAATCAGTTGGTAAACAAAAATGAGGTCTTTAACCTGTCTCCTAAAAGTTCACACTTCCACTAACAAGGACTAAAAAAAATGGTTTCAAACAACATGGGACAACATGGACACTAACAAGCAACATAAACCGTACATACAAGGAAAGACAAAATACTAATAATATTGAAAACTTGACCTTTGAGTGAGCTACACTAAATAACACCAAAATAAACCAACTCTTGTTCCGACAACTAAATGAGACTGCTCCTAGTCAAAACTAAAACAGCATCTCCTGATCACAAATATTACACCTGTGGTCATTCAGATACAAGAAAGGATACACAATAAACAGTCTACTACTGAGACTAAACTTGTCGAATCTTCTCTACGACTCACAATGACTACCCCTCGTACAACAACATTAATTAACCCTTGGCATTTAAATACACCTTCAGAGACGGTTAATTAGAAGACAAACTGCATAATACTACTTCTCAACTACATAGCTCAAAAGTCACTCAAACGAATACACACATTTACTCAAAATTGACGGAACAAATAAAAAATTACAAAAACCGATTATTCTGTAAGATTTGTCAAATCAATAAAAAAAATAAATGTAACAGTAACTGTATAATTTGCTACTGTTTTTAAATTCTTTTCAATATCAATACTTCAATTAAAACTCATATTTAAATATTTAACTCAAATATTTGCTTTCATTTACCATTACATATAAGAAACAATACATATGTTAACATACACAAATATAAATTTTGGTACAAAATACATATATTATAATATATTACAATTAAATATGTTTGAGACAATTGGGGCACTATTCAAAAGGAAAAAAGTTTCATATATATGGCAGGGAACTGGGGAAACTGAAAAAGATATGTGGCTTGGGAAAAAAGGAAATCAAAATCTAAAAGAAACGGAAATATTCAAAAGCCCCTAGGTTGGGCGACAAAATTGTAACGACTATTTTGCTTACCACAGGGTAAGAATATGGGGGACAAGATTGGGCAAACAAAATAATCGAAATTAGTGCATACGACACTCAGTTGGTTGTTGGAGAGCTGGGTCGTGGATAAGTTGAAGATATTGGGGGTTGGATTGGGCAACTACAAAAAAAAGAAATAAAGGGGTACTTATACAAATCTCTTGGGACAAACAGAATGAAAATTAACGGAAACACCTCAAGAAATTTAATATAGGGCGCCACTTGAGGTGCCCAATTATACCTATTACAACCACTAGTTGTAACTAGGGAAATAATTGTATAACATCAAAAATATAGAAAAAAATATCTTTTTCAAATAAAACTCAAAATAGATCAGAGAAACAAATTAAACATTTATTTTTGTCTCACCAAACAGATCAAAAATACATATTATAAAAGAAACATATCATATAACATAATACAAATAACAAAAACTTACATGTTCTTTGTTTACTATATTATGGCCAATTAGATTATCAAAAATTAAGGATCCTTCTTAATGAAAACATATAAATTTAAACTTATATATGAAATATCGTTTCTACATAATTATCAAATTAAAATTGTCATAACAAAAAAAAACAAATTAAACTTGCTGTCAGGTATCACATTTAATTTTGATGACAAAGAATGAAAGCAATTATTACTTTAGCCAAAAAATATCTGTCTTTACTTTGAAAAATTAATATATTGAATTGTTACCTTAATGTTTTTTTTTATACAAACACTTTGAAACTTTGCATCTCTGGGGAAGCTACTCGGACAAAACTTTCAAAATTGGAAGGCAGCAACCATCAGGAACTAGTTCTACACTCCAGGACAAAACGATAGGAATAGGAACTTGGTGGAAGAATCGAGCCGACTACGGGGACATCCTATATCATACTTCTTTAAATATTTAGTAGTTACCCTTTTCAAAACCTGTCTTATTACAGAGGGTAATTGTTCCTCTAACTAACAAAATTTGTCGACTTTTTTCTTCGAGAAGTTCTTCATCACTTCCTCTCAAATCTTTTACTCCATTCCCACATGTCTGCCCCGCTTGGAACTTAAATCTCGACTTCGTTTCAAATCTTTGACTCCATTCTCACATGTCTGCCCCGCTTGGAACTTAAATCTCCTACTCCCATTGTCACATGTCTGCCCTGTTTGAAACTTAAAAATCGACTCTCTTTTCAAATCAAATCTTGGTCTCAATTGTCCATGTCTGCCCCGTTTGGAACTCAAATCTCGACTTTTTATCACATGTCTGCCCCGCTTGGAATCTAAATCTCGACTCCTTATCTTCGTTACATTTTACAAGAAACTCGCCAAAAATTTCCCTTCCGTCTTGCAGCTAACCTGTCCCCACAAACTCAAGAACCAAAACAATATCCCCTCGCTCGTATCGACAAAAAAACCTTTTAAATATTCCTTTATTGCGTTTTTAGACGCCAGTATTGGTATCCTAAATAAACAAATATTCTTTTTGACTCTCATTCTAATAACGAAAAACAACTTTTTGTCAACTAGAATATTAGGGGGAATTAATGTATCATAACACCTCTTTGGCGACAAAAAAACTTGTTATTTCACGTACATTGCAACACAGAGATAAAAACATATTTCCAGCGTTAATACGCATTTCAAAAATCTCGTCAAAAAAACTTGAAATATTATTTCGATTGTTTCCTTTGGTAAAAACAACAGGAGCGTAACACAGAAATCTTTTCTATACACTTTAAATAAAAAAAACGCTACACATTTCCTGTAAATAGTAATAAAAATACGAAGTATTCTGGGAATAACCCAGTAATTTTTTGTTAAAAGTACGCGACAATGAAATGTTAATATATGTACTTAAAAACCTGTTATTTTTCATCTGTAGACTGATAATTTGGTAAAACTGAAGTAACACAACAATATTATTTCTTGTCATTTTATGGCAGTGGCTTAAAAAGGTATGTTTTGACTGGAAAATACATAAAAATTAACGTTGAACACTCAATAAAATCCATTGTACAATAAATCAATCGCTGAGTCACGATCTGCTAAGATACATTTTAAGTGCGTAGAGCTCGTACCTTTATATTCCACTGGTACATACATACACATACACAGTGAGGGGCAAAATTATGGAATAAATTCGAATTTTTTCGAGATTAAGCGACTTTGCAGAAAAATTCCTAAGCAAATCGATTTTCTTGTTTAAATTATGATTTTTTGGCGTATAATATAACCTAAAAGTCACATTATCGATCTGGGAATGATAACATAATCGATTTATTGTTGGACAACCAGCATTTTAACATGTTTAACCTGGCCAGTTTGAAAATCAAAACTTAAGGTCTATAAAACTATCATCAGACCGATAGTATGCTATGAATGCGAGACATGGGTTTTGACAGAAAGCACTAAACGAAGATTAGAGGTTTTCGAGAGAAAAATCCTAAGGAAGATCTTTGGACCCATCACTCAAAATGGGATGTGGAGATCTAGATATAACCATGAACTCTACCAACTGTTCAAAGAAGCACCTATTGCAGAGTTCGCTAGAGTACAAAAGCTTAGATGGGCTGGTCATGTGGTACGGATGGATGCCGACAGATTGCCGAGAAAGGCCTTGGCTGGTAAAATGCAGGGCAGAAGACCAAAGGGAAGACCACGTAATAGATGGGAGAACGAAGTCACAGCAGATGCGCACAACTTACTGAACGTCAGGGCTTGGAGACGAGTGGCGCGGGATCGCCTTTGTTGGAGGCAGAAGTTACAGGAGGCCAAGGCTCAATTTGGGCTGTAGCGCCATTGGAAGAAGAAGAACCTGGCCAGTTTGTCTAAAATCCTTTTCAATTTCACTAAGAGTGGATTGTGTGATGGATATATTCGTCTCCTTCTTAGCCTTCTGGAATCAATTTTTGGATATAGGCCTCTCTCAACTCCTTCCATCGATTCCTACTCTAAGCAATATACCAATTTGTTGTGGATATGCGTTATTATCATCTACGGTCTCATCTGTTGTCTTCCTCTTGGTCTTCTACCTTTATATATGGTCTCCAATGTTGTATTTTAGCGTTCCAATTGCAAGGCATCAAAATAAACATTCCTGTGATATAATAGCATCGATTGAAATTAGTAATATTCGGATAAGTAATTTTCCGATAAGTTTCTGTGGCGTAAATAGTTTAATTGTGTGAAAATTTATCATTAAATAGTAGAAATAGTTTAAATAGTGAAGCAGTTAATTTTTAGGTTATTTTATCAGATTTGGTGTGCAAATGAAAGAGTTATGAAGTTTATTTAAAAAACAATGTAAATAGTGAAACAGTTGATTTTTGAATTAATCTACAAGTTCCGGTATGTAGATGAAATAGTGTAATGGAGTTTAGTTAAAAAACAAGATACTAAGTGTAAGTTTACCTTCTTTTTTTATGAATAACAAAAATTAATATTATATTTCAAACAATCCACAATCCGATTTAGAATCTGATTCATTAAAATTAATGATAAGGGGATATATGGCTGGCATTAATAATTATATATTACATTTCAAGAAAATGTGGTTCTGAAAAGAACCTTTTTAATACATAAAGTTCGTCCCAAACCCTTTTTTCAGTGCGTCATAGTTGTTCGAATTCTCTCTAACGCATTAAACTAGAAGTGACAGAAAAAAACGTGAGTCTCAGATTATAATACATAGAACTTAGAAAATTAGGTATCGGTCACGGGTATTCGCATATTAAAGCGAATTCTATTTACGAACGTATAATTGGTTGGAGTTTAGAATACGCTAAATAGATATCCAATCAATTATGCATATAAATATAATTTGACACAGATGATCTTGATAATGACAGTGACAGTTCTTTCACAATGTCAACTGATAAAATGATAATTGCCGTTCCAGGTTAGTTTTTTCAGATATTTTACCTACAGTGAAAATGAAATTTTGTATTTATTGTCATAAAAATATTTTAAATATTCCGATATATACGAGAATGAACAAAGACTAATATTAAAATTATTAAATTAGTTTCAATTAGAAAAAGAGGCTGAGTTATCTTTATTATCAGTTTCTGTCGTTCGCGAATCAGATTGTGAATTCCGGAATGATATTGAGAAAATATCTTAAACTAATACCGTTATGGATATTTATATGTATTAAAACGGTTCTTTTTAGAACCACGACATTTTCTTGAAATGTAAGATATAATTTATACCAGCCACATATCTAGTGTAATCATTGATTTTAAAGAATCAGATTCTGAATGGGATTATGGATTGTTTGAAATATAATATTCAGTTTTGTTATTCATAAAAAAGAAGGTAAACTTACATTCGGTATCTTGTTTTTTAATAAACTCGATTAACACGATTTCATCTGGGTACCGGAACTGGTAGATTAACTCAAAAATCAACTGCTTCACTATTTAAACTATTTATATTGTTTTTTTAACTAAACTTTATAACCTTCTTTCATTTGCACACCAAATCTGGTAGAATAACTCAAAAATCAACTGCTTTACTATACTATTTCCACTATTTAATGACAAATCTTCACAAAATTAAACTATTGGCTGCCACAGAAACTTATCAGAAAATTACTTATCCAAATATGACTGATTTAAATCGATGTTATTTTATCACAGGAATGTTTACTTTGATGCCTTGCAATTGCAATTGTCATTGCAATATGCCCGTGTGTTTGTAATAAATAATAATAAATCCATAAACGAATCTAAGCTAATTAAGCACTTTCCTTGGAATGTATAAAATAGAATAGAATAGAATTATGACAAACTGCTATGCATTTAAAAAAAATAACCTTTTCACATTTAGCCGATTACGATCCTACAACTGTCAGATTTAACTAAAATGTCATGCAATAATTCTCGACATTCTTTAAATCCTATATGACGTCAAAATTAGTGACGCACTGAAAAAAGGGTTTGGGACAGACTGTATCAATATCGATATCGCTATTAGTTTAAGCACTCAATAAAATCCAATGGATTTTATTGAGTGCTCAACGTTAATTTATATGTATTTTCCAATCAAAACATACTTTTTTTAAGCCACTGCCATGAAACTATAAGAAATAATATTGATGTGTTACTTCAGTATTACCAAATACTACTATTTTAGATGACGCAAATGCCAAAATAGGTAAGGAAAAAGTATTTAGACCGACAATAGGAAAATATAGTAAACACAATGAAACTAATGAGAACGGACAATTCCTGATATATTTCACAAGAGAAACATGGATATCGCCAGATAGAAAGACTAAAAACCAAATTGATCACGTGCTCATCGAAAAAGAAGAACAGTAATGTATAAAGAAGATAAGAACATACAGGGGACTCCTATATCATAAAAGACACCAAGTTATAATAATAATAATAATAATCTTTATTAATAGCACATGGCTAGAAAAATATACATATAAATACATCAATTTATACCCTTAAAATTAAATCACAATGCTTTGCTTAACATATATCTTACATAAATTTTTAAATTGAGCTTTCAGAAGCCTTAATTTTTTCCGGTAATTCATTGTATTGCTTTAATCCCCTATAAAAAAGATTGTTATGACCAAAATTAGTGTTGGCCCTATTCAGATAAAAGTTATTTCTAGAACGTGTGTTGTGTTCATGTACATCTCGAACAAAGGTACAATTATTACACAAATGCACAGGTATCAGACCATTTAACATTTTATAAACAAAAATCATACTATTACATACAATTGTCTCTCTTACACTTAAAACATTTGCCATTGTTAGCATGTCAGTTCTACTAGTGTATACACTACATCCAAATATTATCCTTAAGGCTTTATTTTGTTTTTTCTGCAGTACGTTCATTTGAAAAGCATTCATTAAAAACAGCAATGTAGAGCAAAAATAGAGATGGGGAGCAATAATCGATTTATATATGGTCAACCTAGACCAGCAACTTAAATTTTTTGACATTCTTTCCAATGCATAGATTTTTTTTGCTATTTTGTTTGTAACAAACTTAAAATGTTCAACAAAACTTAAATTTTCATCTATAATACATCCCAAATACTTATACTGAACCACTCTCTCCAAAGCAATATTATTAATTTTTACATCTTTTATTATGTTATTTAATTTAAAATTTTTATTCTTTATAAGCATCATTTTTGTTTTAGTTACATTAGGACTTAAGGAATTATTATTGAGCCATTTTAATATATTACATATCTCTTCATTTATTATATCGATTATTTCATCTACCTTATCCCCTATTGCACATATCACAGTATCATCGGCAAACAACTGTACCTTACACTTTTTAACAACATCAACAATATCATTTATATACAGTATGAAAAGAGTAGGACCTAACACAGTTCCCTGTGGCACACCATACAGAGACTTCTGAGCCGATGAAATGGCACCATATTTTGTCACTTGTGTTCTATCACTCAAATATTCTTGAAACCACTTTATAATTTTTTCACCAAAGCCATACCTTTCCATCTTTCTCAATAGCAGTTGTCTGTTTATAGTTTCAAATGCACGTTTAAAGTCTAAGAAAACCACACCAATCATTTTCCCGCACTCCAGCGCACCCTTCCAGTCAAACAAAACCCTCTGCATTGCACTCTCACAGGAATTTCCTCTCCTAAACCCTGCTTGGAATTTAGTTAACACATTATTGCTTTCCAAGTACTCCACTATTTGATCATTTACACATAATTCCAGCAGTTTCTCGTATGATGGTACCATATTTATGGGTCGAAATTCCTCACACTTAACAGTTCCATGAACCTTCTCAATTGGTACAACCAGACTTCTCTTCCATTTACTTGAATACGCCACTTTCTAGACTACCATTTATAATATGCAAAATTTTGTTGCCTATTACTTCAAAGGAACTCTTTAAAATTTGAACTGTAATACCATCAACATTACTTTCTTTGTTTTTCATTTCTTTCATTTGTTTTTTTAAATCTTTCATTTCTAACGTTTTGAATTTTTCCATTTTGCAGTCGACATTTATTGAACTACAAATTTCTTGGTGGGTTTTGTTTGAAATAATGCTATCTGCTATGTCTTTTACACTGTCTAGAAAAAATATATTAAATCTTTCACTTATCTCTTTACCAGTAACCCCCCACCATCAAATATTATTTCACTTTTAGCTTCATGGTTTTTTTTGCCATTTACAAGCTCCTTTAATGTTTTCCACATTCTTGTTGGGTCGTTCTTACAATCATCTATTTTTTCCTGATAATAATTTTGTTTGGTAATTCTGATTAATGCTACGACTCTATTTCTTTGTTGTTTGAAATCATCCCAGTCAGTATCAGTTTTAGTAAATATAGCATTTTTGTAATATTGATCTCTTTTTTTAATTTCATTCGCAATGTCCTTCGTATTAATAGACTTTTCTGGAGCAAACTGATCGAGTGCAGAGAATACATTAGTTATTAGAATATCAGCATTGTTACTTACATCTATAGAGGAACTTGACGGCCACTGCATATCCATAAGTTTCATTTAAAATCCTGTCACATCCATTATATTGTACTTTCTATATGTTTTTGTAAGTGTCATCTCATTGTTTCTACCCAGATCAGCTACAATTATCGAATGATCTGTAATCTTTGGAGTATGGAGCACCTTGCAACTAATGTCTTTTTGATTTGTAAGTACTAGGTCAATCCTAGTAGATGTCGATTTTGGTATTCGTTTATTAGCTGATAGGTACCATTTTTAATAATAATATCATTTAATTTCATAGAGTAAAAGTTTATACTTGCCAAATCTATATTAAAGTCCCCCAATATCACAAAGATAGCATCAGTCTCAATGCTATCTAAAAACGCATCCAAGTCCTCCAAAAATTCCGCATGACTTGCACTAGGTGAATGGTACAGACAATAGATGTAATATTTCTGGTTTTCTATATTTATTTGTATTCCTGTTAACCATATATTCTTGTTTTTTTCTTTTTTAATAATTTCTTTATAACGATACCTTTTTTGTATATAAATTGATGTTCCTCCTGTATGTCTACTTGAAGAAAAACCATCAACTGAGTTGTAGCCATCAATATCTATTTCATTTGATGCAAAATCTGAGGTAACATGGGTCTCCGATAAACACATAATAATTGGCTTTTTCTGACTTGCAATCCATGATAACTGTGTTTTATGTGTGCTAAATCCTTGAATGTTTAGGTACAGAATGGTTGGACTTGATTGCTATATTTTACAATTACCATGTGATAATTCAGGATACCTTATTTTTTCTTGTAATCGCTCCACTACTTTCTTATAGGCTTCACAATTCCTATCATATGCTTTATGTTTCAAATCAATATTGGAAATTTTTAAAACTTCTTCTGCATATTTGCAGTTTACACAACAAACTATACGTGATTTACAGTCTTTTACGTGATGCTCACCAGCGCATTGCTGACACGTGGGCGTCTCTTTTTTGCACTCTTTTGCAAGGTGACCAAACCTCCAACAATTGTAACACTGTTTAACATTTACGCTTTCTCTAAAAAAATAGCTCTTCCAACCAATATGCAACTTTTCATTTTTATTAATGCGTTCGTAGGTATGCACATATATCTGGAATATAATATTTACCATTCCTTTTCTGTTTTTCATAGTATGGATTACCTTTAGTTCTCTTACACTTGGTTCTGTTGTTATACCATTTTGTACTAAAATTTTTTCAATTAGAAGATCTTCATCTTCTATATCCCTTTTATCTAAGTTAAACACTATTATTCTGGAATTCATCTTTTCAGGTACTTTTACATCATAGGACTGGCCCAATGACATTTTTATATTATTACAGACATCCTGTACATTTTCTTTTCCATTACCCGTACATCTTATAGCAACTCCTCCATCTCTAATATACTTAACTTCTGAAACACCAACTCCCAAGTTGCATGGGTTGATTTTATCTTCAATGTTCTTTCTGGTTATTTCACTGCTTTGCTGTAACTAAGATCGTTATTTGATTTCCACCTTTGGTCACACTGCTCTTTAGTACTACTTTCATTTTTTAAGACTCCATTTTCTTGTTTCAGTAAGTCTATGATTGTGTCCTTGTCTTCTAATGATGCCTCCTTAGTTTTTAATAACTGTTGATAAAGTTTTATGGATTCTCCATTCTGACATTTGAGACAGTAGAATTTCATGACACGGCTTGATAGTTGTAAGACTTTCACTTCAGATGCTGTTAATTCGCCACATTCTTTACAAATTGCATCATTACACCCATCACAGTCAAAAACATCTTTGTTTTTAACTTTAATTTGCTTACACACATTACATTTCATGTTTGAGGTTAGGTTCGGTAAAAATCAAAAAAAAATTCGAAAATATTCCCGAAATATTCACAAATCCACAAAGCTAAATGTATATTTAAACGACTTGAATACTTTAATTTTAAAAATATCATCAAATCTTAACGATGATCGTGGATTTATTTTCACACTTCAAAACAACAACATACTGTTACACACATTAGTTGCTATTTTCGACAATTAGACCAAGTTTTGGAATTTGCGGATGATGTTGTGTTGCTGGCAAGAGGAAAAAAAACAGCTACAGAGATAGAACAGAGAATAGTAAATGCAGTGAAGAAAATGGGACTTTGCATAAATTAAACTAAAACAAAATGTATGCCGAGGAGAGATGATAAGTTCAGGGATGGACAAAAGTTTTGAAGTTACGAATACGAAATGGTAGAAAGATTTACATACCTTTCCTACCTAACAATATCACGTAATCCTAACATTAACGAAGAAATACAAGCTAGAATAATGGCAGGTAATAGTGTACAAGCTCTTAGTGGAATGTTGAAAAGCAAGTTTTGATCAAGAAAGGCAAAAATACAGTTATACAAAACAATTATACAATCAATAGTAACATACTGCAGTGAGACATGGACAATGACAAAAACTGAACAAAATTTACTGGAGATATGGGAAAGGAAAATCCCAAGGAAGATATATGGAGAAATAATAAGGGACGGTTTATGGATAAGAGGAAGAAATGATAAGCTAAAGGAATTATATAATCAACCTAATATAATAGGAGTCATAAAGGCACAGATACTAGGATGCCGAAATCACTTAGAAAGGATTCCGAACACGAGGACTCCATAAAGGGTACTAAACTACACTATAGCTTCAAAAAATAGAAAAGGAAAGCCAAAAAATAGATGGACTAAAGATGTAGAAAAAGATATAAAAAAAAATTGGACTATCAGACCAGAAAAAAAATGACTAACAAGAAGAAATGGAGAAAAATCACATACCGAGCCAGAGAAGATCTCAGTACATAAAGAAAAGCGAAAATTAAGAAAGAACAAACTTTTCAAGCCATGGCCTTTAAGACCTTTAGTGCTATTGTATAGATATATACTTCTGCTTAGAATGCCCGTCAGCAAAAAAGATAGATAGATACTTTATCCAAATTTTGAGCGTTCCTGAACATTATGCTGTTTCTTCATACGCCTGGTATTTTGCAGTGCAATAGTTTTTTGCACTGAATCTTTCCAATTCGTTTGGTTCGTTTGGAAAATTTCCAATTTTCTTTCCGTTGGTTTCTTATGAATCTCAATATTAGTTTTTGTGTACCGTAGAAGTCGCTTTCCATCCTTTTTGTAAACTGTTTCCAGGGTTCTTTTTTTGGTCTTCGTATCAACTGATTTGTTTCATTTCGTATTCTTCTTCTATGGTTGTCTCGGGATTCTGGGGTATTTGATGTTTTGCACTTCGTGTACGCCTCTCGTTTCTATTTACATTTCTCTTTTATTTCTTTTCTGAACCATGGTGTATTGTTGTTGTTTCTTTTGTTCAGTATGACTTTGAGTTTTCCTAGAGCTTCTGTTGCTACTTTTTCAATGTTTTTTTTTAATTTTCTCCCAGCTCGCTTTTATATCTTCGATGTCGCCTTTTTGTTTCAGCTGTATCTTCTGTGCTAACCTCCTTTATTAGATTTCTTTTGTAAAGTCGTTCTTATGTTATCGTTCTAGTATTAGTTTGTGTTCACTCCCTGCGTCTGCTGAGTTTAAAGTTTAGATATCTGGAATTTGCTTTTGGTGGATTTTTCTATTAGTGACTATAAAATTAATCATAGATTTATGTCCCTGGAGTTTTTAAATATATATTTATACTAGAGCTTATGATCGAAAAATGTATTATATTGATTCCCAGTTCGTTAAAAGCACAGAGACTAGTCATAAGTTCTCCATTTGCGTTGACATGGTTTTCATTAAATCTTTATTATACTCCTGGAAGTATTTCATTTCCGATTCGAGCATTTAAGTCAGTCATAAGAATTAAGGGCTCTTCATGAGGAATTTGATCAATGGTTTGGAATTGTTCGTAGAATGCCTCTCGTTCCTCCTCCTTAGGTTTGCAGTCCTCGGGGCTATTTATGGATATAACATCCAATGTGATGTTCATATGTATTATTCTTTCTGAGATATAATTGCAGTCATTTATGTTCTCTTTAAATTTTTTATGTACACTATACCTACGCCTGCTCGTGCTCATTCTTCTTTCTCCACTCCACTATATGCTAGGAAATTTTGGTTATATTTTCTTTGGCCTTTACCTTTTTTTTGGTTTCTTGAATTGCACAGATGTGTATGTTTTTATCAGTTCTTCTATTATTTCTTGGTCTTTGTTGTTGAAAGAAGTAATGTTCGATGTTGCTAATCTGATTGTGGGCTTATTTTTCCTTCTCGTTTTCCTTTTCTTTGCATGGTTCATTATCTTAGGTTCCGTCTGGTTCCGAGGCTTTATATCGGTTCTTTGAGCCTTGTTTTCTACAAGTAAAAGCACAAAAATATAAAAAATACAAAAAGTAAAAGCACAAATAGCACGTTGGATGGGACATGTTTACAGGATGTCGACAAACAGACATTCAAAACAAGTATTAATAGGAGGAGCAGGTGGAAAGCGCAGACGAAGGAAACCAAAAAAGAAGGGGTTAGAACAGGTTAAAACTAATGTAAGAAAACTAACAATACCGGAATAGGAGGAAAAGAAGGAAAATAGAGATGTGTGAAAAAAAAATAGTGAAGAAAATAGAAGCCATGGGCCTTCAGTCCTGAAGACCTGTTTTAGAAATTTGATTGGTAGATACAACTAAGATTGACACTAAAATTATGTTTCTATGACAATTTGCAATACAGAGGGTTATTTTTCTATTGTAGCTTAGTAAGTTTTAAAATTTTAAGT
Organism: Diabrotica balteata; assembly: GCA_918026665.1. Classification (NCBI taxonomy): domain Eukaryota; kingdom Metazoa; phylum Arthropoda; class Insecta; order Coleoptera; family Chrysomelidae; genus Diabrotica; species Diabrotica balteata. The sequence goes on along the minus strand of OU898285.1, from coordinate 51,913,999 downwards.
GGTCATAACCTCGTTAAAAATATCTAAATATATTTAATGACATTTTTGTCAATAATTTGAAGCTACTTTAAATCTGGTGGCGTAGGAATTCTTTTATTAAAAAAGTCAGTAGTAAAAAGTGTCTATAATAATAATATAACACTTACAATTTAGTCATCAAGATAAAAGAAGAAATCCACACCGCTCAACTGAATGGAAAAAATATTATATTATTTTGGATACCATCCCATATTGGAATTCCAGGAAATGAAGAGGCAGACAACGCTGCAAAAGAAGCTGCAAGTAGTGATAGTGCGGAATGTACTAAGACATTTACGAGTGCGGACGTGAAAGCAACGGTTAAATTTAAAGTGCGATATGTGGGAAGAAAAGTGGAAAGTTTCATCGGCAAAGCTACGCGATGTTAAAAAATCGATAAAACCCTGGCCCACATTACCAACAAGTCGAAGAGACCAGGTAATATTAACGCGACTTCGACTGGGTCATACGCGACTAACGAATAGCTACATGTTCTCCAACAAACAAGAACCAAGATGTGACAACTGTGATGAAAAAATAACAATCAAACATATATTGGAAAAATGTCCAGCATTAACGCCAAAGCGCATATTGTACAGTATACCCAACAAACTAAGTAATATTTTAGGTTTACAGTGCAATATTTCAAACATAAAAAGTTTCTTAACCTCAATTAATATTTTAAATGCTATCTAAACTAATATTATAAATGTAATAGAAATTATTGTTCGCTATCATTGTTTCGCTAATAGCCAATTTGGCTGATGCGATTTTGTTAATAAAAAAAAAACACAACACTTCCAATTTTAAACAGTTGTTTCCAATCTAAATAGGTCACACCGTATATAACAGAATTATATGTTGATAAATTAAGGAGCTATATTTTATATTTGACTGTACTCATATTATTACAAGCTCTGGTGACTAATCTAAAAACTGCAGTGTGAACAGAACGCGCAAAAGAGTTCGATGATTATAAATCTAATAATGTTTAATAGTCTGATAAGAAAAGAGTTACTTAAGACGCATTTGACTTGATGAGCCTTTGCCGTTCAGTTTTAAGTTTACCAGTGAATAGAGAGGTCGCGGTATATTACTTAGTATTGAAAACATTGCGTTAAGAATTTTGAGTCACTTTAAGCTATCGGTGGAATATGAGATATTCATGGATGATAGTTTTCGAATGCAAGGAACTCAATCTCTTCATTTTTTTAAAAAATTAATACCGTGGAATAGTGACTCTTCAGATTCTATTGTTTGCCACTTGGGCAATTTTGCATAAACGGTCTAACGGCACAGTAGGCGAAAATAATAAGGAAGAAGGAAGAAACTGTTTTCACTCAGGTAAAACTTTATAATTCACCAAAAAATAATTAAGAAGGCTAGATAGCATAAAACTTAAATTTTTAGAACAGTCGTTATGTTTTAAATGAGTGTTTTAAATTAAGTATTATTTGGCTTATCATAATATGATAAATATTATTTATGTTATATTATTAACGTAGATATTATTTACATTATTTTTTTTATTTTCCTAGTTCATAGTGAGTTCTAAATTCAGTTGTTTTCGTATAAATAATTTCTAACTTGTTTTAATTTTGTATATAGATTCTGATTCAAATTCTTTTTTATACCATAAAATGTTTAAAAATATTTATTTTGTGGTTTTGAATTCTTAAGCTGTTTAAAATAATTATAATCCAAATAATGAATGTGTTGCCTGTTATTTTTACCTAATTATAATCCAGTTTCATTTGTATAACACCTTTTTCCTTATTTCTGATTGTTGTAAAAGGGTAGTAATATATTATAGTGCAGGCAATATTTGGATTTATTTTCATTCTCCAAATATTTGTGAACCTACTTAATGTTGTATTTTACTATTTTTTACTATTTTATATTTTGTAACATTTCCATCTCCGTATTTTTCAATTATGTTTGTTACGCGCTGTAAGCTCTTTAGTTTATTTCTATGGCCTGTATTTTTTAATTTTTTTTATTTATTTCTCAGATTTCGGCGCCGTACAACCCAATACTTTCTAGTTTTGATTTATAAATTTTTCATTTATTTTATTTGGTTACTTTTATTTTCTTCTTCGTTCTTGTATGTAGGCTTTGAAGCCTGTTTCTTCTTCAACATTAGCCTCCTCAATTGTTTAAATTGTCACACTATCTTTTTCTTGGTCTGTCAATACTTCTTCGTCCATTTGGTGACTTATCTTGTGCTATTCGTACTATTCATATCCTCTGCCATTCTACTGAAGTGTTCGTTCCACTCCTGTTTTCGTTTTGTCACCCATCTATTTATGTCTTCTATATTGCATGCTCTTCTTATGTTTTCGCTTCTCTCCCTATCTAACAGTCTTTTCCCTGATATTCGTCGGAGTATTTCCATCTCTGTTGTTTCTAGTAGTCGTCTCGTTTTAGATGAGTCAGGTCTTGTCTTCGCCGTTTATGTTAATATAGGTCTAATTTCTGCTTTATAGATTCTTGTTTTTGTGTCTTGGATTGGGTGTTTGTTCTTCCAGATTGTGTCATTGAGAGATCCTGCCACTTTACTTGCTGTTAATCTTTGTTGCCGTACTTCTTCTTCAACATCTCCGTAACTAAATATATCTATTCCCAGATATCTAAACCTTGCGCCTTGCCCTATTATTTTAGCGATGGCCTTTTCTGTGATTTATCTTAGTGCAAATACGGCGTCTACGCAGGATTTTCCGGATCTGAATCCTTGTTGTTTATCTGATAAAGTTGTTAGTTTATTGATTCAGTTAGTTAGGACTTTTGTGGTAAGCTTAAGTGCGGTGTTCAGTAGATTTATACCTCTATAATTGTTGGGGTCTTCTTTATCTCCTTTCTTGAACATTTGTATCATTATGGCTGTTTCTCCATGCGTCTGGTATCTTGCAGTGCAATATTAGTTTTTGTATAAGTTTTGTCATCTCTAGGGTTATACTTTCTCCTCCGTGTTTTAAAAGCTCGTTGGTTATTCCGCCTGGTCCTGGTGACTTTCTATTTTTGAGTAAATTTATGGCTATTTCTACTTCCTGAAATCTGATTTCTATCTCGTATTTTAATTCAGGTACGTTATTGTGTTGATTATTCTTTTCCTTTGCTTTACATTGTTCCGTCAGGTATCTTTCCCATTCGTTTGCTGGTATATTATTGTATTCCTTCAATTCTGCCTTTCCTTTCCGTTGATTTTTTAGAAATCTCCATATTTGTTTTAGTGTACCGTATAAGTCGCTTTCCATCCTTTTTGTAAATTGTTCCCAGTGTTCATTTTTTGTTCTTCTTACTAACTGCTTTGTTTCATTTTGTATTCTTCTATAGTTGTCTCGGGATTCTGGGGTATTTGATGTTTTGTACTTCGTGTAAGCCTCTCGTTTCTCTTTACATTTCTCTTTTATTTCCTTTCTGAACCATGGTGTATTGTTGTTGTTTCTTTTGTTCTGTATGACTTTGTGTTTTCCTGAAGCTTCTGTTGTTGCTTCTTCAATGTTATTTTTAATTTTCTCCCAGCTCGCCTTTATATCTTCGATATCGTCTATTGGTTTCAGCTGGATCTTCTGTGCTAGCCTCATTTGGTACATTTTTCTTGTAGAGCCGTTCCACAGTGATTCCACATTGAATTTTTTCTCGGTAATTTCCTGTTTTGTTGTTATTGTCAGTTTTATCTTTGCTAGTACGATTGTGTGTTCACTCCCTACGTCTGCTGAATTTAAAGTTCGGATATCTAGAATTTGCTTAGGCTGGACTTTTCTATTAGTGACTATAATATCAATAATAGATTTATGCCCCCTGGAGTTTTCAAATTAATATTGATATTGGAGGTTATGGTCGAAAAATGTATTATTTATTCTCAGTTCGTTAAAAGTACAGTGATTAGCCATGAGTTCTCCATTTGCGTTGCCGTTGACATGGTTTTCATTAAATCTTTGTTTTACTCCTGGAATTATTTCATTTCCAATTCTTGCATTGAAGTCACCAATAAGAATTTAGTGCTTTCCATGAGGTATTTCATCCAGGATGGTTTGCAATTGTTCGTAGAATGCCTCTCGTTCCTCCTTAGGTTTGCAGTCCTCGGGGCTATAGATAGATATGACATTTTTTAATTTTTGGTAGTCCATTGTGATGTTAATATGAACTATTCTTTCGGAGATATAACGGCAATTGTTTAGGTTGTCTTTAAATATTTTATGGACAAGTATACCTACGTCTGCTCGTGTTCGTTCTTCTTTCTTCACTCCACTGTATGCTAGGAAATATTGGTTATATTCTCTTTGACCTTTACCTTTGTTCTTGGTTTCTTGGGTTACACAAATGTCTATGTTTTTATTTATCAGTTCTTCTATTATCTCTTGATCTTTGTTGTTGATAGAAGTAATGTTCCATGTTGCTAATTTGATTGTGGGCTTATTTTTCCTTCTCATTTTCCGTTTCTTTGCGTGGTTCGTTATTTTAGGTTCTGTCTGGCTCTGAGGCTTTATATCGGTTCTGTGAGCCTTGTTTTCTTTTACAATGGGTAGGATGCTAACCTTGTTATTTTATATTTCTCCAATAGTCCGAGTAACTGTTTAGTGGCTGATCTTACTTATCTTACTTGGCCAATTCTAAACTATATTCTTCGTTGCTTCCTGCTTTGAATGTTGTTTGGACTCTTCAAGTATTTGAAGGTTTAAGTTCAATTTGTAGGGTATCTGGTTTTTTTCCTGAAACTGAGTACCGGTATGTTTGTGTATTAATTGTGAGGCCCCCCTTGGTCTAGTAGTTTTCTAAACGTATACCTAGGCTATATCACTGTGGTCTTCAGCTAGAACTTGGTCGTTAGCGAAACGTATTGTGTACAAGCTCTAGTCTTCAATTGAGATGCCCATATTGTGCAGCATTTTCTTCTTCACACTGAGAGCACCTCATTCAGATATATTTTGACCCCAGCATTGCTTAATTAAGTTCCAGTTTAAATGTTTACCATTATATTTTTCTAAAGCTGTTTTTTGTTTCTACTGTTTTTTTTTGTTTATTTCGTATGTTATATGTCTTTATTAGTTTTATGGATAGAATATGTTAGTTGAAACGTTATGGGCTATTTTCTAAATAATTTGCTTTAGGGAAGATATGCTGTTCATACAGGATCTATTTCGTTCATCTACATCTGTCATCCTTTTTTAATTTTGTATTTTATTTTTTTCTATGGAGTCTTGAGAGTGAATTTGTGACACTTAGCCTATTTTTCACACATTTTTCCATCTCTTTGGTTCGTTATATGTACCTTGTTTTCCGATTGACTTTCGATTTTTTAGAGTTCATATTGCATCTTCGACTTACTGTAGTGTTATTTGATGTTTTTCATATACTTCTTATAGTTTATATGTCATTGTAATGTTGTTCGTGAGTTGCGGTCTTGTTTTAGTCAGAAATTATGAGTAATGTTCGATCCAAGATCTTTTTTCTATCAAATCTACTCGCTTTTTTTCTGTTTGTTTCCGTGATTTTCTTGATCTTGTTAATTTTATATATTTGGTGGGCTTTTCGCATTTACTTTTCCAGAAAATATTGTTTGCTTTACTTGCTAGATTATTTACTTCTCTGTTTAATCTTGATCTTGTTAGTCTATCACCTAGCTATGTCATTTGTTTGCAGCTATATTAACGATGTCGTTTGTCCCATACCCATACCCATTTTGTTCCTTTGGATCATGCCGAATGCTTCATAAGCTACTTCATTTATTTTATTAATTATATTTTGGTAGCTATTCCAGGCTGAAAAGATCAGGTTAGTTAATTTTTGATTAAAAAAATGATGTTGAGTCGTTTTTCAATGCACTAGTATTGTATATATATTTTTTTATAGGTGGATTCGTTTCCAGTGGTTTTGTTTGTGGTGGTTGGTTGTGATTTATATTGTAGATAACTCTATAGATCCTGTTAATTCTTTTACCTCCTGTATTTGTATGTATGTTCTATGTTTTGTTATAACACAATATGTAATTGACTTGTTTCTCGTACCAGGTATATTTATCTGTTTTATGTGGTAAAGCTGTCCAAGCGTAAAAATCGCTATTTGCAAAATTTATTTGGAGCTATGTATATTTTCATGAAGTTCTGGTGAGGTTTCATAGAATATCTCTGTTCATCTATTTTTGATTCACTTTCAGATATATATTTTAATGATATTCAGGCTATAATCGATATTCTAATAATTATCTTATTGATTTGTCCCCATAATTTTAGGTTTACTTTTTCAGTTTTTTTATCAATGTTAATATCCCCGCTTGTGCTAGTTTGTCTTGCTACACTCTACTATAAATATATATAAAACCTACTATCTCATCGCTTCCTTAGATTTTTTCTTTGTTTCGGTAAGCACTGTGATACTTATCCGATTTTTTTTTACTTCTATGACTTTGGCTGACTTGATTCTCCACCATTGCACATTCCATGTGTTTATATTCGTTAAGTCTCTGTTCAAACCCCTACCAGAAGGGCCAGGATTTTCTGTTGGGGTTTACTCCCTTAGCATATTTGTTTTATATTTTTCTTGAAAAAATAGCAATAAGCCTTAATTGGACGGTGTTTTGCAAGAACCGTCTAACCCACATTTGTTTACAAATGAGGTTAGACGTGTCAAACTGTTGATCATAATGCATACTACATCAAGCAAAAATGATATAAGCCATATTAATACTCATGTAGGCGTTTGTGAACCAAGTTCTAAACCACATTTGTCAAATAATATGAAAACAGAAATTTTTAGAAAACAGTCTAACCCATGTTTTCATTATAAATATGTGGGTTAGACGCTTGTTGCAAATATTTGTAAGGGTCTTTTAATTGTGTGCACCAAATGCAAAATAATAAAATGTGAATTTTCTGTGTTGTCAGCTCGGCAATTGATTAAAGAAATTTTTAAATTCCTTTTATCGCAGATTGTGTACCGAAAAGGTAACATAATATGTTTTGCGATTACTCGAATGTTGGTGCCATAAATGCCGACAAAAAATTGCATTGATCAAATAACGAAACCAGTTGATCATTATATAAAATATTAGAACTGTTGTTTGATAGTCAAAATTCTGGTCAGCAAAATATTGTAGGAATATGATAGGAATATTATAGGTATGATTTAGAAGGAATTGGGTTAAATCCTGATTTCGAGATTGATCAAGATTAAATGGAGTAGGAATTTAATCAGTAGCAGTTACTTACTTTTACTAATGAACTCGAATTCAAAGTTTTTTTTGTGTATTTACCATTTCGAAGGAATAGACGGTTATTGCAAAATGACCATTTATATTTTTACAATTTTGCAAAAACCGTTTAAGCCGCTTTAAGTTATTTTTGCAATAAACTGGTTTTACTTATTTTGCTTTTGTACGTTTTTTTAGATAGCCTGTAATTATTGAAATATAAAAATGTGATAATAAAGCCTTATTTTCTACCAGTAAATTTCGTATAGTAGGTAGACACAATATGCTCATTTACTCTGAACCATGTATATGTGGCTTAGACTATTATTGCAGAACACCATCCAATTAACCCTTCATTATCTACGCTTATACTTGTTCTTCTTCTTCTTCTAATGGCGCTACAACGCCAATTGTAAGTATTGGCCTGCTTAACAATGTTCTTCCATTTTGCTACGTCGGATACTTTCCTTAGCCTCTGCCTGATGTTCATATTTTTAAGATCCCTCTCTACGTCGTCTATTCATCTTTTAGGGGGCCTTCCTCTTGCTCTGTTTCCTTGAGGCTTCCATCTCTGGACTACTTTTATAGCTCGATTATGTGGAATTCTTTCTAGGTGACCAAGCCAGTTTAGTCTTCGTGACTTTACAAACCTAACAATATCTGCACTCTGCATTAGTTCATCCAGCTCGTGGTTCACTTTAATTCTCCACGAACCATCGCTGCATTGGGTTAGGCCAAATATCTTCCTTAGTATTTTGCGCTCAAATATTCTCAGTTGATTATCAGTGGTTGAGAGAGTCCAAGTTTCACATCCATATGTGACCACTGGTCTAATTACAGTTCTGTAGATTCTAAGCTTAGACTTACGATTCAGTAACTTAGTTTTCATTAAGTCTTTTTATGCATAAAAGCACTTATTACCGCTAAGAATCCGTGCTCTTATTTCTTGACTGATGTTGTTGTCATTTATTAGTGAGCCTAGGTAGGGAAAAGTGGAAGCATATTTGTAGGTAGGTTGTCTACCTTCGGATTCTCATGTTGAGTCGATTTTGTGCACTCCATACATATTTTTTTTTTGCTTTCATTTATATATAGACCAAACGTAGTAGCGTCTCGTTTCAGTTCCATAACTTTTGTATCTATATGTTCATATAACTATGTGCATATTTGCATTGATCTTGTATTAATACAGCCGTTTAGTTTTCTAACAACAGAACATAAATAGAATCTAAAACAGTTTTTTTTTAAAAAGTGTTGATGAAAAGGCATCACCTAGTCTAACTCCATTTTCAATATCAAACGCCTGCGTCATATCTCACCATAGCTTTGGAACCCTACAGTGTCATTCATATAAGTTTAACCAACTTATTGAGTATCCCTAACATAGATAGTTGCTTTAACATTTTTTGTCGATTTACTTCATCAAACGCCTGTTTGAAATCGATATACAAGTTGTAAATAAGTATGTTATATTTAGCACATTTTTCATGTATACCTCTTGACATATGTATTTGGTCTATAGTTGACCTCCACATTGGTATTCACCAATCATCTTCGAAAACAATTCCAGGAGGCTGTATATAATTCTTGTTAATATCTTGTAGACGACATTTAAAACTGTTATGTCCCTATAATTTTCGCAGAGTCGTTTGTCTCCCCCTCTGTACATAGGAAGTATGATTCCCACTTTCCAATCTTCTGGAATGACTTCTAGTGTCCATATGCGGTCGATTAGTTTATGGATACGCCTCCATAGCGTATGTCCACCATTATTTATCAATTCTGCAGTTATTCCATCTGTGCCAGGTGCTTTGTTATTTTTTATATGTTTTATGAAGTTTATCGTTTCTAACAATGTTGGTTGCTCAATTAGTTGTTATTCTGGTAAATTAGTTGTTCATCTTCGTTTTGTTCTTTTTCTGGGTTTAACAGCTCTTGAAAATGCTTCTTCCACCTTTTCATTATTTCCTTTTTCTCTCTGATAATTGCCGCATTTTTGTCCTTGCAAACTGTTGATCTTGTCATTCTTCTTCAATGTTGTTTTGTTCTCCTCTTTCATTTAATATTAATTTTATTTTCTGCTGGTACTCATTTTTTTTTATTTTTTTTATTTTTATTTTGCGCCCCTATAAGTTCTAAGTTCCGTTACGGAGGTTGCCCACCTCTTAGATATTAATTTGTGATCAATTTGATTAAATTTATTAATATCAGATATCATCCAGGTTCCTTTATAAATATTTTGATGAGGGAAACACGTACTAACAACTCTTAGTTTGTTTGCCATTACCAACTGTGCCACTATTATACCGTTGTTGCTGGTAATATCATATAAACTATGCTTACCAAAGGATGCTGCATATATTGGCTCTTTTCCCAGCTTCGCATTCATATCACCCAATACTATAACTGTATCTCTCTTCTGTGCGTTATCACATTCTACTTGTAGCTGGTCATAGAATTGATCGGTTACTAGTTCATCTGGGATATTAATAATTGTAATATTATGAAATTTTGCCCTTGGACTTATTTTGCATATTCTTTGAGTGAAACCCAATACTAACCTTCGGCATTTATGGTTTACCATAAAACCCACTCCAAAGACTCCTTGTCTTTCTGCTCCACCAATCATGCCCTTTAAATCTGATTTCTTGGAGGGTTGCTATGTCTACTTCGTACTTCAATAAGTCCTGTGCAATACTTTGCATTTTTCCTGCCTGCAGCATGGTTTGGACATTCCAGGTTCCCATTCGCAAATCCATCATTAAGTCTTTATTCCGTAGCTTTGGTCGTTGTCCGTTAGTCCGTCCGGTAAGTTCATCGTTCGTAGCATTCGTAATAGCTGAGTTTAAGGTGAACAGGTTATCGACCTATTGCACCCGAGTCCAGTGCCAGGGCTGCTGTCTATAGCTTCTGAACAAGCTATGCTTTCTCCCTTCCTCGTCCGTCCTGACCCTACCTTCCATTGGGATTGGTTACTTAATCTTCAATAGGGTTGCTCAAGTTTACCGGGGTTCACCCGTGCTATCAAGATTACACTTCTTGTAGGTGAGGATAGGAAATGAGTAGGAGAGGCTAGAGGTGTTATCTGGAAGCAACACCTTGTATTGCGCCTCACTACTTGTTTAAATCCCATCAACGCTTATACTGCTAACAGTTTTTCGGAAGAATTTCATTCCGTTACAGGATTTTGCTTGGATATGTATTTAGTTTAGTCCTAATTATTTCCTAATATTCCATTGTTGTTTTTTAATGTATGTTGATATGTCTTCGATTCTCTCTGTCTTATTTTGCAAGTGATTGTGATGTGTTTACTATTGAATTAACTCACTCATAGTAGAAGTTTGGAATTTGACACAAGAAAACATGGAAATTTAAATTAGCTTGGTGAGTTTTTGGCATATTTTGACAGTAAACAATGTGATATTTTTTGTGACGTATCTTCAGACAAAAATGTTTATAAAGGGACTGCATCAGTTTTTCGCTAACTTTTTTTTCGTTTTTTTGTTTGCTTCAAATTTCTTTTGTTACTTTGCCACACTGTAATTATACAATTTGGGTTGCTGTAATAATTTACTAAGAATAGCTTTGTAGGTGTACTAAAAATATAATTGTTAATCTATTAGACTTTAGTTACTTTTTATGATTAATGAATACAGAACCCGGTAAAAATAAGTCAAATATAGTCATGAAGATATGGCTCATATAAAATCAAAATCATAACAATGATCCTTTTTTAGAGCATACTTTACTCTTTAGCTTCTGGTTTGTTTCTCTACTTCGTTTCCCATTAGCTTTCTTTATACCACCAAAAACTTTTCTCAAGATTTTCCTTTTTTTTTCTTTCTGATTCATTGTCAAAATTTCTCACGCCTACAACAGTGTTGGTCTCACTATTGTTTCAAATTTAGAATCTTGATTGTTCTGGATACGTTTTTCTCCTTCAACAGGGCGTTTAATGGTCCTACTGCTTTGCTACCTCTAAAAACCGTTTATCTATTTCTCTTTCTTCGGCTTCTCTATTTGTAACTGTTACTCCAAGGTACTCAAATTCTGATACCTTGTTAAATTTATACTTTCTCTCATTTGTCTTAAAAACGTTAAAAATACACAAATTTTTTAATAAAAAATTTGTAATCTAAAGTAGCTTATACTGTTTCTCAAAATAAATACCTTCTGTAATGACATTGAGTTTCCATTACTTCCTTCCTTCCTTATTCTCGAAAACTTGAAAAATACACAATTTTTTAATAAAAACTCTATAAGATAAGGTAGCTTAAACTGGTTCTCAAAATAATTACCCTTTTTCAAAGAATTTAGTTACAATCCGTCTTTCTTTTCTTGAGTGTACATTCTGTTTTAGCATGGGTTTTTAGAGAATGTCTCGACAGGTAAAATTCACAAATTGTATTTTTCTCGAAAACAAAAACAAAAAATTTTTAATAAAATATCTATAACATTTTTAGGTCTTCTTCTATGTCTCTGTCTTTCATTTCTCTATTGATGCCTTCTCTTCAACCAAGGCGGAGTCTTCCTCTTTTTTTTCTACCGTGAGGGGTCCACATTAAGACTTGTTTTGGCAGACGTTCTTCAGAAATTCTCTGTACATGACCATACCATCTGTGTTGTTGAGTAAAGATAATTCATAATGTCGTGGACCTGACGTAATCGTTTAGTGACGTTGATATACGAACGAAACAATAATATCAGGCATTGCTAAAAACATGCAATTCTCTTCACTGCGTTATCGTAGCGAGACAGAGACGAACTAGTTTTTTTCGTTAGTGAAATATCTTTAATATTTTTATTTTTTTTTGTGAACAATCGTTTTTAGTATTTTATAGTGACGTACTATTTATGTTCAGTGCGTTTCAAGTCGTTCTTAATTTTACAGTGAGTTCCTAAAAATTTAAGTTAAATTATGTTAATTTTAATATTTTTTTGCAAATAACTTATGTTTTGTACACTTACTTAGGACAAATTAATGAATTAAAAAAATTCACTTTTAAAAGTGTGGAAAGTCTGATAACTTTATTGTTTATTTTAATATTTTTTGCAAAAGATTGATATGTTTTGTAAATGCTTATGATAAATTAATGTATTACAATGAAAAGTTCTTTTAAAAGTATGTTAAGCATTAGTTTCTAGAGTGTATAAAGCCTAAGTTGCTCAGCTAGAAATTAAATGCTTTACACACTTTTAAAGTACTTTTCTTTACAGTTCTTTTTTTTGTAAACGTTTTTCTTCACCATAACTAATATTTAACATTTTATTTATTATCTGAAACCTAGCGGTTTTACAGGGAAAGTAACAATGGAAAAATGGTCATGGACAAAGGAGGCAAATTATTTTTAACGTTTATTTATTTATGAAACGGGAAAAAGATTTGGGAGATTGCACAACTACTTTACCCCTAATAGTGCGAGTGGCTCAAGCAACTGGTACCTCAGAAAATACAGTGAAGAGGATAATTGAGGAAGGTAAAAACAAACCAGCAACTTCACAATTTGTATCACCCAGAACAAGTATTTGCAAGCCCAGCCCCAAGATATTAGTACAGTACGGCCACTCGGATTTACGTTTATCACCATATCATCCGAAACTTAACCCAATTGAAAAGATATGGGCCATTGTAAAAAATGAAGTTGCAGCAAGAAGCACGACATTTAAATTAGCAGATGTTTTAGAACTAGCAAAAATCAGGCTAAATGAAATCACGCCAGAAATATGGACAAATACTTGCAGGCATGTTGATAAAGTAGAAGAAGAGTACATCAGCCGAGAATACATTCTGGATGAAGCGCATAAAATCATTATAAATTTAGATGACGATAGCGAATCATCTGAAACAGAACTGTCTGATAGCGACGACGACGACGGCTATAACAACGACCTATAAAATACAAACTAGTCAAGGTCACAAGCTCGGTGTTCCATCCCTCCATGTACATTTTTTAGTTCTTTTAACATTTTATTAATTATTTCATTTCTTATTTAGTTTTAATTGACGTGTATGTGTGTGTCTTATCGTGCGTAACCTAATATTCCGTCTCCATGTAGATGCTACATTAATTTTCTTAAATACTTAGAGACTACTCCGGTTGCACAGTCACATTGAGTATACAATATCAGTACCATCTAGAGAGTGTCATATAATCCCTTAAAAGTAAATAGTTTATCACCCTCCATCCAAGTGCAAGAACGAAATTCCACAGTTCAGTCCAGCGCACTGGCGAGAGAAGAAGACATTTAAAAACACAGACAATTTAAATAATTGATAACTTTGTATTTAAGTTATTTCGTCTTAAAACATAATACCAGCAGAAGTGGTTCTAATTTATTTAAACAATAATTGTTTTTAAACAAATTCTATAAATCAATTTCATCTGCCCGGACAAATGTATTTTCGGTCTTTTGGATCATTCTAAATAAAAAAGGTATATTGTAATTTTTCTCTAAAGTTGATCGTTTTTAATTTATACAATTTAAAACGAAAAAAAAAACAAAACATGATGATTTTTAAAGCTCAAAAACACACAATTATTTTTGCATTCGCCAAACCTTGTTCTATCAGTTTCTGATACTTTAGTTTGGGCTTATTTGATTTTAAAACATTGTTTTTAGTTGTTTGAGGCCCTTATCCCAACCTAAAAATGGATTTATACAAAACTGTTTAATAAATTAGGACAACTTTTTGTATGGGCGACCTCTTGAACATTATTCTGCGGTCTTTTACGAAAGTGATTATGTAAAAAATGTCGTGCGAATATTTTTCCCAATGAATTCGAGGTTTTCGTCTCGTATCATATTTGGCTAAATTTAAAACCAAAATCCTATTATCTTTCTATTATACATTAATTTCTTATTTATTTATTTGTCCTTTAGATTTTTTCAGTTCTTAAAAGGTTTATTTACAAGCCAAATTAGTGCAATGTCAATATTTTAAATTTTTACACAGCAATTTTTATCGGCAGTGAAGACGGGAAGTCGTAAATTTTTATTACATCTTTCAATGTGATATACAATAAAAATGCGATGACTAACTGGAGTGTTTAAGATTAGAGAAACATAATATATCATGTTTATTGGAAATACTCGACATCATTAGCACGTGCAAATCCTACCCTGTCGCCCAATTTCCTATGAAATTAAAATGGTGCATGTTTTTAGGATCCATTTATTTTTTCGGGCATGCGTATTTACGAGGTCCACGAGGTTTTGAAACATTTCTACCAATATCGTCTACTATTGTATGTTTTACTTTCATAATTTCTCTTATTCTGTTGTTCGTTATTGTTTCTAGTCTAGATTTTCCAGCTATAAACGTCTCCAGAAATCCATTTCCGTTGCCTCAAGTGTTCTCTTGTATCTTTCCTTTATTTACCATACTTCACTGCAGTAGGTTATCACACTTTTAATGATTGTATTATATATCTTGTACTTGTTAATATTAGAGATTGATTGATCACAAAGATACTGTTGAGAAGGGAAATTGCTTTTCTTGCTTGGTTGTTTTTCTCCTCAATTGTGTCATCTACGTTGCCTTCTTTTGTGATGATCATACCTAAATATTTATATGTGTTGCAATGTTTGATAAATTCTTCATCTTCCAATATGAGGTCCTGTTGTTTCCCGCCGATACACACATACTCGGTTTTTTGGATATTAATTTAAGTCCCCAATTTTTATACTCCTTGATACATTTTCGAGTCATATACTCAATATCTTCATAATCTTGTGCTATCACTAGTTGATCATCTGCAAATGACAAAGTGTATATGCTATTGTTGTTAATCGGCATTCCCATGTTTCTACATTTGTGCTTCCATAGTTTTAGAGTCTGTTCTAAATAAATTTTAAATAATGTCGGGGAGAGACAGCAGCCCTGCTTAAGGCCTTTATTCATTTAGAATCCACTTGACAGATTATTTCCAACCTTTACCTTTGAATTAGCATAAGCGTACAGTTCCTTCGTCGCATTTATTAAATTCATGCTTATGTTTATTTTCTATAACGCTTCCCATAATTCATAATGTGGTACGCTATCATAAGCCTTTCGTAGGTCTACATACAATAAATGTACTTCTTGATTAACTGCTATTTTCTTTGTTATTTGCTTTGTTATTTTTTAGAGATCTATATACATCTTCCACTTCTTTCGTTGTTATTGGTATGGGCGAAGTTAAAATATTTATATTTTGTGTTTCGTTGCTGTTTTTAAATTGTGGTCCATCTTTCCTTAGGATTTTCTCAAAATGTTGGTCCCAGTCATCCATTGTTATTGTTGACACTATGATTCTCTTCTTATCTTGTCGTAAAGATTTTAAGACTCTACAACTGTCTATGCTTCTTCGTCCTCGTAGATGTGAATTTATCATTTACATTATTGTTGCTATGCTTCATTTTTCTTCCGACATATCTTTTTCGTACTTTAGCTTGAGACTCCTTGTAGATTATTTTATCCGTTTTATTCTTTATATTTAAGAATTTTTCATGGTGTACTCTTTTTTTCTTTATTTCTTGTTCTTTTCTTCGTCAAACCAATATGGACAATGTCTTTGATTCTGAATTTGGTATCCAATAGCTTCTATTAGTGCCTCCTCGAGACACCTTTCTATGTGAGTGTAATGTTCTTCATTATTATTAAATTTTTATTTTCCAACTTTTGATTTAATGTATTTCTGTATAATTCTCTCAAGCTTTCTTGTTTTAAGCTGATTATGTTATACCTCTTCTGTATTAATTTCTCTCTTTCATTTCCTTCTTTTTCTTCTTTAGGTATATCTACTCCACTTCGCTTCCACAGGTAGCTCCTCTCAGTACTCTTACATATTGTAAAATCATATATTTTTGTCGTATGATTGTGTACTCTATGATTGATTTTAACCCTCTCATATTTTGCGTCTATGTATATTTGTGTATGTCTCTGTGTTGAAAAAATCCATTTGCACTTTTCATTCCATTTTGTTCGAAAAGTTTATTTGAAGAAAGTGTTTTTTTTTGTTTTTCTAATGGCGGTATAGACTCGTTTTTGTAATATTTTATTTAGTTATAGAGTAATTTCCACGTACTAACATATTTCTCAAATTGGGCTCCGTACCGCCATTCTTTACTATATCACTTATATGCGTGCCAAATATCTCGAAAAAGTATTCAAAATTAAAGCTGCAATCTTGGAACGCGTTTTCCGTCTTGATGACGCGCTGATGTAGCCTCTTAAGTACTAACAGCTTAATCCAATGGCGTAAACACTAACTAACCCCCTGATTGACAGGTTTAACATTTTATTGGATATTTTTTTTGTTAAATATTTTAATTCAAAAATATATTGCGATGAGTTACTGAAAGTAGTAGTTATCTTAAACACACAGTAATTAATATAATATATGTGTATTTATTAAAATTATAACACGAATGGATCGATTTTTTCGAAAGAATCTTAATAAAAATGGATAATCGGGTTAAGCAAATAATAGGAAACATTAAAATTTAAGATTTTTTAAAAAATGTTAACACAAAAAAACTGACTGTCACTAAAGTTGGTAAAGTGTAGCGCACTCCAAACAAATATTTTACGCACATTTCAAGCAAATTGGTTTTTGACAATGAAAGCATACATAAGCTGTTCTTGTTTTCTTTTTATAGTGACAGTAAAAACAGTCCTTTCTTTTTTCTAATTTTTGCACTCTTACTTCTGGATGTCATTCTTCTTCTTCTTGTAGTTCCTTCTCCTATCGGAGGTTGGCTATCATCACAGCTATCCGTACCTTATTGGCGGCTGCTCTAAAAAGATCTACTGAGCGGCAACTATACCACTTTCTTAGGTTTCTCAGCCAGGAAATTCTTCGTCTTCGTATGGATCTTTTACCCTTGATTTTACCTTGCATTATGAGCCTTAATATCTCATGTTTGGCACTTCTTGTAATGTGGCCTAAATATTCCAGCTGTCTTGTTTTGATGTGTTTCCTGAACTCGCAATCCTTTTGTAGCCTTCTAACACTTCTGCATTTGTAACTAGTTGGGTCCATGGTATTTTCAAAATCCTTCTATAGCACCACATCTCAAATGATTCCAATTTCTTTATATTATCCACTTTTAGTGTCCATCTTTCCATTACATACAACAAAGGCGAGAACACGTAGCATCTTAAGGCTCTTTTGGTCTAAGGTCTCGATTGACAAACATTGTTTTCATTTTTATGAATGCTTGTCTTGCAATTTCAATGCGTGTCCTTATTTCTCTGCCTTGGTCATTGTTTTCATTTACCCAGGTTCCCAGATATTTGTAGTTATTTACTCTTTCTACTTGTTTTCCCTCGATATCTAGAAGCGTTGCAATGATTCTAGACTGTCTGCAAAAACAGCGGTGTCGTCTGCGAATCTTATGTTGTTTAAGATTTTTCCGTTTATTGATATACCCTGTTGTTCCTCTGATATTGCTTTGTTAAAAATAGCTTCGCTGTACAGATTGAATAATAATGGGGACAGCACGCAACCCTGTCTAACACCTCTTTTGATTTCTGTTGTTTCTGTATCGACATTTTCGATTCTAACCTTTGCTTTTTGATTCCAGTACAGATTGACAATAACCCGTATATCTCGACTATCTAGATTTTTTTTAACAGTTTTACGAGTTTCTGTAGTCGTACTCTATCAAAAGGCTTTTGATAATCTATAAAGCATGCATAGAGATCCTGGTTCATATCTAGTCGTCTTTGCGCGAGAACGTTAAAAGAGAACAGAGCCTCTCTCGTTCCTAGTCCTCCTCTGAATCCAAACTGGGTGTCATCTATATCTTCTTCTATTTTTTTGTATAGTCTTTCATGTGTTATTTTGAGAAATATCTTAAGTGTGTGGCTTATTAAGGAAATTGTTTTGTACTGGGAGCATTCTGTCGCATGTACTGACTTTGGTAGTGTTACAAACGTGGACAGCAACCAATCTTGGGGTATTACTCCTGTTGTATATACTTTGTTGAACAGATCTAAAAGTATATGCAGTGTTTCTTCGTCAATGCATTTAATTAGCTCAGTGGGTATCTGATCTGGGCCTACTGATTTTGCATTTCTAATTGCCTGTTCTAATTCTCACATTATTATTTTTGGTCCTGTTTGTTCCTGTGGTTATTCTTGTATCATTCTATCATCGTCGAATAGTTTGTATGTATTCTTGAATTGAATTGAATGTATTCTTGCCAAAATCTTAGTTTATCTTTGATGTCTGTAATAAGTTTACCATTATCATCTTTGAGTATCCCATAGTGTGCTCGCTTTTTGGTATTTGCTAGTTCTTTTATTTTTGTATGCATATTAAAGCTGTCGTATTTTCTGCCATACTCTTCTTCTTTCTATGCATTGATCTGTTGTCCACTTTTTCTTGGCCTTTTTTATCTCTATTTTAATTCTAATTTGTAGTTCATGGCTCATATTGGATATTTTGGCTCATTTCTCCCTTTGGCTTTTATCCTCTCTTCCATTAATGCTAGAATTTCTGAAGTCATACACTTCTGTTTTTTATTTATCTTTTAAGACTTTAAATTTTCTTCTGCAGCCTTTAGTAATGCCTCCTGAATATTGCTCCGCTTTTCATTGACATCTTCTGATGTTAAGATTTCTTCTCCCACTTCTGTTAGATTTGAGTTGACTTGTTGGATCACTTTTTGATGTATTTCTCTTTTGCTTAATTTTGTATAATCAAACATTGGTTTATTTTTAGGTATTAAAATCTTTTTGAGTTTCACGTGGATTCTAGCTATCAGCGGGTTATGGTCAGAGTTGACATCTGTTCCGGGGTATGCTTTTACTGCTTTAGTTGACTTGTTGTATCTATTTTTGACTAATATATAGTCTATTGAATTTCTAACTATGCGATCTTTGTTGTCTGCAGGAGATCTCTAAGTGTATAATCTTCTATCGGGTAATTGGAACATTGTGTTCATTATTGCAAAATGTTCATTTTGACAAAAATCTACAAGTCTATCCCCTCTTTCGTTTCTGTGACCTAGTCCAAATTCTCCAACATATTCGTCAACTTTTCCTCTCCCGACTTTAGCATTAAAGTCCCCCATTACTATTGTAATGTCTTCTTTCTTAATAGATCTTAAAATTGCGTCTAACTCTATAAAAATGTTCTATCCTCTTCATCTTTATCCGCTGTTGGTGCGTATACTTGAATTAAGTTAACTTGTTGTATGTTTGTCTTTGCTTGACTAAGGAGTGGAGCTTATAACTGATTTATTAGTTTCTGTGTCTAACAAGATGGCGACTCCATAGCGATGTGCCGGATCGTTGTTTCCAGCATAATACATTATGCCGTTTTTGGTTATAAGTTTGCCGGTGTCTGGCCATTGTACGTCACTTATGCCCAGTATATTTATTTCCATTCTGGTCATTTCTTGTATTAAGTTGTCTAATTTTCCTGGCTGATACAAGCTTCTTACATTCCATGTTGTAAGTTTTATTGGTCTACATTTGTGCATTCTTAGACGTGGACATTTTATTATCTAAACGAGGATTTTGCTCGCTAATCTTTGTTTCAAGTTAAGAAAATAACATTACGCTTATGGAGATCAGTGTTGCCAAAATTCTCAGGCACTCTCTTTTGCACGGATGTCAAGATATTCCCTTTGCTTAATTTTTGAATTTTCATTTTCAATTAACATTTAACTGTAAAGTCAGAATAACTACTAAATAAAAGCGTTATTAGGGAGTTTTTGCTCATGGCTTTCTGACACTTCGTTAACGTTATGTTTATTTGACGTGTGCGCTGTTGCGATTTGGCTAGCCGTTGTCGTTATTAAACATAAGGACTGGCGGTAATTACAGCGATATAAGAGTAATGGTTATCGTTATTTTTCTTGTTTGTGATTGGTTGGAAATTTTAAGGTTAGAATTTTTGTTGTAGATGAACAGCTGTTCACCAGTTGGTGTAGATAAGTAGTAAATATTCGATTCGTGTTCACTGTGAAATTTGGGAAGGTTTTAAGTTTTACCGTTTTTTTAAGACAGGCCATGGCTCCCTAAAACTGCCAGTTGTTAACCAGTACCACGGAATAAATAACACATCTGTTATTTAATATGTGCTAGTACTTATTACCTCTCATGGTCACATTATTTCTACAATATTTTTTATATGAAAGTGCACAGATTTCAATATAGTTAACTTAATTTTTGATTCATTAGAGCCCTTAGAGTATATCTACCTGTAGCCTTATGCCCAGATCTAGTGGATATGTTGTCAGGTATCCCTAATGCATGAGATAGGCGAGTAATACCTTCCTTCTGAAATCTAAAATGACTCAAGCAATTTTCCTCTGACCAATTCTCCAAATTAAAGTCAGGCCTTTGAAGATGCACCACTTGATTTTCCGCAACTTCTCCAAAAATATCCCGCAATATCAATTGTCTAATTAAATTGATATTTGCACGTTCACCTACACCTCTATGGATTACAAGGTCAATATTTTCGCCCATAATTTTCTCAGAAAAAATAAGCAAATACCTCTACAATTAAAATAAACAAAAACTTCTAAGCTTTCTAAAAATTTCAAAGAAAGAAACAAAGAGACCATTTATATTAAAATACCATAACAAATAAAAAAAGTAAGGTTATAGTTAGCGCCAAATGTTATTTTTGACGTCCAAAAGCACTATATTTAACAGACGCATGGTTACCTTAGTTAACCATAAGCATAAAGAAATTCGTTAAAAGGAATCTGACCAAAAGCTCCCTATTACCATTATGTATGATAATAAGGCATATTTACATCATACATACGCACATCGTATTATTTTAAGTTGCAATTAGTAAGTAGATATGCGCATTCCAAGCGGTCCGTTTATTTGCTTTTAAAACTTTAATAGAAGGCAAAATGCATGATTTAACTAAGCAATATTTTCTACTGATTTCTATGATTCATGCCATATAGTATTCTCACCGAAAACAAATAAACTGTCGTTACTATAATTAAAATAAAAGAAAATTATCTTTTGTAAATACTATTTATCTAATTAAAATCATTTTCCCTACTTTTCATCTCTTGTTTCGAATGGGCACCTTTGTCCAATTACGTTAAAAAACATTAATTTAATTCATGTCTGTGGAAACGAAAATACAAATTATAGAACCATAAATTGTGCTTGTGTGTGTCGTGGCAACGCCGAGTTTCTATCGTCCATAAAAAATACATTGGCCCTATCTCCGCAATGGGCGCAATGTTATTTTCTTAACGTGGAACGTAGTTTAGCAACCTGGAAGGCCTCATCTTTCACATGATGTTTTCCTTTTCTGGCGGATCTTGGTTTCCGGGTTCCATGATCAGTAACTGTTTGATTTTTTTGCGTATTTACCATGATGAATGACTAGGGATGTTCTGTTGAACCTTTAATGCATTGGTTTTCCGTTGCCTTCTGCATTCTCCTGCCGTTGACCAATTTATTGGTTTTTCCGCCTTTGGAGTCGATTTCCTAGCTTCAGGACAAAAGAGTGTCCTACTACCTACCGACTTATCCGCCCGAAACCGTTGGTCGGTAAGCAGGGGATTGCTTATACGGCCATTGAGGTACATCTATACCCAGTATCTCGCATATGCCAAACTTTATTTTTCTAGGTAAAGAGGAGCTTTCTAGTCTTATGTTTAGCTGTGGTTGAATAAGTTGAAATGCCAGATTTTAATAAAATTGGTCCTTTTAAATGAGTATTATTTTTAAAAGACTCATGAAGAATATTAGCTCATGAAGCATTTACTTAACTTATATCAAAAATTCTGAAAATATAGCCATATGATAACGGCGAGTTCGACGACTGCTTGTAAATTGGATTTAGATGTAAACAACTGCTGGATTTAACACTCTTCTCTCATTTCTTTATGTCTTCGGGATTGTCAAATCGCAACATGACAAAAGGAATGCACATCTATCTTTTGACATAATGCATCTCATTATTTCTCTACCAATTCCATTAGTAGCAAAAATAGTATCTAAGTTTTGATTTTTTGATTTAAATAAGTATGTAAATGCATAAAGTCACAAAAATGCGTGAAGTTCTGTCATGTCAAGGTATTTGAGAGAAGGTGAATTTTGAATTTTGTACCTGCTCTTTCTTTGTCGATTTTCACATTCGTCCATCTAAGAATTATGTTGCAAATATTATCACTGAATAATAACTTCCAAACCTGCAAAAGGTCTTCTTCTTCTTCTTAAAGTGCCTTCTCCTCAATGGAGGTTGGCTACTACAATTTTAAACTCTTCTCTATCTTCAGCTGTTTTTATTAGCTGTTCAAAATTTAGCCCTGTCCATTGTCGGATGTTTCTGAGGCACGATAGTCTTTTCCTTCCTAGGCCTCTCTTTCCCTCGATTTTTCCTTTCACTATAAGTTGGGCATATTGGTACTTATTATTTCTAAGTATGTGGCCTAGGTATGATGTTTTTCTAACTTTTACTGCGTTAAAAAGTTCTATGCATCACTTCTTCGTTTGAGGTATGCAATGTCCATGAAATTTTGAGTATTCTCCGGTAGATCCACATTTCAAAGGCCTCCAATTTATTTACGGTTGATGTTTTAAGGTTCACGTTTCAACTGCATATAGAAGAGTCGACCAGACGTAGCATTTTGATAAACGTAGTCGAATTTCGAGTTTTATTCGAGAATCACAAATCAGTTTTTTTATATTTTCGAAGGATTTTCAGGCCTGTTCTATTCTCGATCTTATTTCTAGATCAGGATTTAGGCTGCTATCGATCCAACATCCCAGGTACTTAAATCTATTGACCTGTTCTAAAATGTGCCCATTTATTGTGTAAGGTTGAGGTACGTTTTGGTTTTTTCGGATTGACATCACTTTGGTTTTTTTAATGTTTATTTTCATACAAATTGCTCACAAGTCGAGTTGGTCTTGTCGATGAGTCGTTGTAGACCTAAGTCGGAATCCGCAATTAACAGTGTATCATCGACGTATCTGATACTGTTGATATTTACCATATTCACACTGACTCCATCCTTGGAATCCTCCAATGCTTCTTTAAATAGAAACTCGGAGTAAAGATTAAACAGCAGAGGCGACAGAACACATCCTTGTCTAACTCCCCCCCTAATTTCTACTTCTGCGGATGTGGAACCTTTGATACTAACTCTGGCGTTTTGGTTCCAGTACAAGTTTTTTAAGAATTTGATGTCTTTTCCATCTAAACCGACTTCTTGCAAACGTTCTAATAGTAGGTCGTGTCTTACTCTATCAATAGCTTTTTCGAAGTCTATAAAGCATATAAATATATCTTTCTGTTGGTCGTAGCATTTTTGGGCGAGAACTAGTAAATTGAACAGGACTTCTCTCGTTCCCATGCCGACTCTGAATCCAAACTGATCGTCCCCGATGATTGTTTCGCACTTTCTATAGATACGATTATGTACGATTTTTAGTAGGACTTTTACTGCATGACTCATAAGGCTTATCAGACGGAACTCATTGCAGTGTTGTGAATATTGACTCCCAATCTTGGGGTATTTTACCTGTATCATAAATGCGATTGAATAAAAGGACAAATATTTCGATATTTTCTTCGCTGATTAATTTTAACGTTTCTGGGTATATTCCGTCTGGACCTGGGCTTTTATTTGTTTTGAGATGATTAATTGCATTTATGATTTCAGATTTCAGAATTGTTGGCCCTTCGTTGTTATTTTCCAATCTTGGTTCTTCTCGTATGTCGTGAAAAGAATTTTAATATAGTTTTCCCATTCTTTTAGTTTATCTTTCGTTGATTCTAGCAGTTAGCCATCCGTGTTCAGCATGGTGTGAAAAGTCGTTCTCTTGGTAGTCGATGTAAACGCTTTTACCTTTTTATGTAAATTTAAAAAATCGTGCCTTTGTTGCAGTTTTTCTATTTCAACGCATTTTGTTTCCAGCCATTTCTCTTTAGCTTCGGTTTTTCGGCCTTTATTTGAAGTGGAAGGATTTTTTAACAATTTGTATTTATTTCTACTATACAAATAATTCCTTGTCTCCTCTGGATCGTCTTCTTCACTGGTTTGGTTAACATTATCTTCTCTATAAGCCTGTTCTACCTCATTTACATTTTCTGAAACTAAAAAGAGAACTTTAGGTAATGCTATACTATGCGGTCTAGCGTCGCGTTTCTACTATAGCTTACGGTCTATCCAGGGATGCGATGTATACGCTGTATTCGATAGCAAAATCTCTATAAAGTGAATAAAATGCATAAATCATAAGAACTTCTATTTTAATTTTACAAATAAATACTTTCAATACACAATTCTTCTACATTAAGCATTTTATTCACTTTGTAAAGATTGTTTTTGTTGGTATTGTATACATGTGGATCTAATGACTATATTCTTTTCTCAAAAAGATTTGCAAACAATAATGAAAGTTAACTTTGTAGACAAACTGTTTATTGCTAAGTACAATAAACATTTATACTTCTATTATTTAGGAATATAAAATAAACTATGCCGATTTAGTTCCTTTACTAATATGCAAATAACACTCTAATCTTTTCCCAGGGTATGCACAGATATGAACCCCTCTTTTCAAATAATATGGCCTGGTAAATTTACTTTTATTTTATTTTACATTGATTTTACTCCAAATGTTTATTACTTTTGAATAAATAATTTTTTCTACAAGATCTTTCTTGCATCTCATTATTTTGTTCTTCAGGTAGATCGCACCCTCGAGGTAAACCGCATACTACTGTAACATAGAACTTTAGTACAATACATACATAATAATTGACTTACCCTCTATTTCCGATTCCGTTTTGTGATCGCTGTCAATAGCCATCACAAATTGATTCAACTTCACTTATGTCGTCAGCTACCTCATCAAGCCATATCAAAAGAGTTTCCTCATAGTTTTTATTCCCATATTTGACCTTTTTTGACGTACTGGCTCCCTCATCCCTTTTTAAGGCAAATAGTAAATAAATAATAACACTAACAACCCATCTATTAGATAAAAGTCACACTTTGAATCTAAATATCCTATTGAATCAATCTAATTGAATCTTATATCTAATGTAATAACAACCTGCAGCAAACTGCCGATCTCAATATTAATAAATAACAACCCAACTTAAAAAGTCAATAAACGGGCGACCTTCAAAATATATATATATATATATATATATATATATATATATATTTCATAGTTATGCCTTTGGGAATGAGTGACGTTGAACACACATACAAAATAATTTTTTGAAAACGGTTTATGGAGTGGAAATCGAAACGTCACGCAGTAGTTGTTAAAAATGTAATTTTCGTTACAAGCAATTTTGGCTTAATCCAATATAGACCTAATAACATTCCTAACCACAAATATAATCTGATAAAAAATTTATTTAAAATCCTTTATAGAAGGTATATAATAAATTGTAATTTATTATATACCTTTTATAAAGGATTTTAAATAATTTTTTTGTGATATATGGTATACAGCCAGCTACAGGAACTTAGTTTCCTAGTGGATTTTTATAATCTGATAAGTTTTTAATATAAAGATGACAGAAGTGATTGTGTCTAATATTCCAGCTAATGTGCTCGATAGAGCGCGGCAATATTTGAATAGGTAATGAAATTATAATTTCGTTACATCCCACTTTCCAGAGGAGAAAATATTCATGCATTCAAAAGAGTAGTCGTCTACGTCTTCTTTATTTTGTTCTTCATCTTCAGGTGTTGAGATTGGTGTCAGCTTGGATATGTGGAATAGATTGGACTTTGATTTTCATCGGATCAGGTTTATTCTGTAAATTCAATTTGACAATTTTTCCGTAATTACACAAGGTCGTATTTTCAGTTCGTCCTGTTTACCAGTAAGTTTCTTCCTATTTAATTTGTTTCCACTTTCCACATATAACAAATCACCTATCTTGAAATCAAAATGTTTACGGTTATTGTCATAAATTTATTTATTATAATTATAAGATTTAATCGTCCTGTCTAGAGCAATATTTCTATTACGAATACAATATTTCACAGAAGTTAATTTTTTTAGTTCATTTGGCAACATTGAAACATTTTTGCCATACATTAAGTATGATGGTGCGAAACCAGTGACAGTGTGTTCTGTTTCCTTGTATTTGCGCACACACTCTTGTGCTATTGTTGTCCAAACAGTTTTTTGTTCCTTTTCGTTAATTTTACATCTGATTTTATTAATTACGGTCTGATTTAATCTTTCATTCAAGCCGTTAGAAACTGGTGAATTTGCGGCAGTGAAGATTATTGGTATAATTTTTTCATCTAAAAAGTTTTTGAAAATTTTTGAATTTATTCGTGGGTATTGGTCTGTTAGAATCATACCAATCTGATCTGTCTCTGATATGCTTTTCACAAGTTTAATAATATCATTTGCAGTTTGAATTTTCGATGTTAGGATATATTCATATAGTGCAAAGTGATTCACTAGAAGGTGTAAATATTTTTTAGTAGATCGAGAATCTCCAAAACCTCCGATTGTGTCTATGGAAATTATTTCGAAAGGTTTTGTCGCTGGGCCTAAATGTGATATTAATTCAAATTTTCCTATTCCTCTTGATTTGTTTCTAGTATATACTGCACATCTTTGACATATTTCCTTCATATTTTTGGTTAAATTTTTATCCGTATAGTATGGTCCTATCATCATATGCATTTGTTTTATTCCTATATGACACAAGTTTATATGTACATCTTTTAAAAACTGTATGCTACAATCTTCGGTTAGAATGATTTTTTTGTTTTCTCCTACTTTTTTGTAATAAATATTATTTTTAGTTACTAATTTATTATTATGTTTTATATCTATTTTCATCAGGTTCTAAGACAGGATTTCTGCTAAGGCAGTCAGCTTCTAAGTTATATTTTCCAGGGCAATATTTCACCACAAAATCATATTGCGATAAATAATATGTTAAATCACCTAGTTACTCATCTGTTCTAGAATATATTCATATTCTCCAATATCTTGTTATCAGACAAAACAGTAAATTTCTTTCCTATTAAGTAATGTTGCCAATATTTAACAAATTTCTTTAATTGTTAGGCACTCCAGGTATAGAGCTTTTTTCCTCGTCTGTACTTCATGTAGTTTCTTTGAAAACTAGGCCACTGGTTTTTCTTCATTGTTTTCCTGTAGTTATTTTAGCACCCCTGCTATTCCTAGTAAACTTGCATCAGTATATATGTGTATCGGTAAGGTTGGATCGAAGAGAGTTTGTACAGGTTGGGTTAACAATACATTTTTTAAATCTTTAAATGTTTTTTTGGCATTCTTTAGTCCAATTAAGGTTGACCTTTTCTCAGAAGATTATGCAAAGGATCCAATTTTATTGCTATTTTTGGCACATATTTATGGTAAAAATTTATCTTCCCTAGAAACATTTTTCTGTGTTGGAAAGTTTTTTATTGAAATTAAGTTGTCCTTCAGTGACTTTACACAACTATTTTCCAAGTATTTTACTGGTTCAGCTGCAGACACGCATTTTACAAATTTTAATCTAAATCCTTTACTTTTAATTGCCTTAAAAAGTTGTGCTAGGTGTCTGATATGTTCCTGGAATGATTTTGAAAAAATGAGTATGTCATCTATGTAGCTCACTGTGAAATCTGCAAGTTTGTGTTTTCTTATTATGTTACACATTATTTTTTGGAATATTGCTGGAGATATTTTTAACCCAAATAGTAAACAATTCCATTGAAAATGCCCGTCTTGTGTAATAAATCCAATTTTGTGCCTATCTGTAATTTCTTTACCATTACATCCTCTATAATTGGAAACGGTTGTGATTGGGGCACTACAATTGTATTTCAAGTTTCTGAAATCAATGCACAATCTTGATTTTGTATTTTCATCTCTTTTATAAGCTAATGTAACTGTGGCTGCAAAAGAACTGTAAGATTCTTCTATTAGATTCTTGTCTAGTACCAATGTAATTTGTTTCTCAATCTCCTTTTTATCATCAACTGTGATTCGATATGGCCTTTTGCTGCAATATTTCTCTTATAATAAAACAATGTGTGCTTCATAATCCCTCACTGTCCCTACTTCATATTTGTCTTTTGCAAAAACAGATTTGTTTTCACATATTAATTCATTTATTATTGATTGTTGACCACAATCTAAGTGGTCTACATGAATTTTAAATGTGTCTCTTCAAAGTGTTCGTCGAAATTTATTAAATATTTATTTCTCATTTTATTTGAACTATTAATTTCATTTGTTTCCTTAGAATCAAATTTTATTCCTTGATTATTATCTCTTACTTTCTTATAAAGGTCACAATTTTTTGAAGAACGTTTCAATTTCCGTAGTGACATCATTTTGAATAGGCTGTTTTTGACTTATTTGCAAGTTTTCATTTTGACACAAATAAATTTTTTTTACAGTCTAAACCAATTAAAAAATCGTAATCAAAGTTATCTTTTTCAATCACAAAGTCTGTCTGTCTCTTTTTCTATATAAAAAATTTTACTATTTACATGCACGATTAATGCATAATATTTTTAAATTAGTGTTGTTAGGATCAATTGAAGAAACATTTGAACCTGAGTCATATACTCCAAAAAACTCAATATTTTTATTCAACACTAATTTTATTTTTAATAATGACAGTATTAATGGTTGTTTGGATTAGAATTTTGTAGTTCACATTCTAACTCTCAATTATAGATAAGTTTAATTTTAATTTGATCATCCTTATTAGTTTTATTATCCTTTGGTTTAAACCAATAAGTTTCATCAAGGTGCTAGCGTGTTCCTTTTTAGCGTTTTTCAGATGGCACTTTTATGCTTCTGCCCTCTGTCCAATCTTTGTTTGGTTCTAATTTGTTTTTCTTCAACATTTTTTTTATTATGTAACTATACTTTCTCACTTTCTCTTTATTTGCTAAGTGTTCATTCTTGTTCTATTCACTGAAAAGGTGAGTAGTTGAAGTTTGTGAATCTTTATCAAGTCTGTTGCATGATGTTGTCTGGTAAACCTACACAATTAGGTTTATTAGTGTGTCATTTTCAATTACCTTATATTAACTTCTAATAATATTCTTTCTTTTTTTGTGGTATATTCTAATAGAGAACCAGCGTGATATTTGAATGTAAAAGCATATTTTATTTGGGTTTAACCTTCTTTTTCATAAGTATCACAAAAGTTTGTTTTGTAATCTGATTTCACTGTGTATTTAATTAACATACTACCATACCAATCTAAACATTGTTTTTCAAGTGGATGTCTTAAACTTTCTATTTTATTTTCATCATTTAAAATTTCAAACCTTTCATATTATTTTTTAAATTCTTCCATCCATTGTCGAACATTTGGCATTTGAATGGAGAATATTTCAATTGAAAACTTTTCTGTTATCTTCCCCACATTTTGAATGCTTGGTAAATCTTCATGACTAACAGTAGCTGGTTGTAATTTTCTTCTAAATACTGATCACCAAATTCTAATATTTCACCTTCATCCAAATAAATCTTCATTATTTCATCATCTAGTGGGATCCATACATTTCGAATTTGATTTCTTTTTTACTTTTGTAAATGTACTGGATATAGATATGTATGTATGTTTGTTTACTTGCTTAAATTTGTCTGGTATATCAAAAATACGACCATCTGGAGACTTAATTGAGGCAATACAGATTTCATTTGATTTACTGTCTGATGATCCTAGTATTATGAATTGGAATCTCAATTTTTCCATAATCAAAAATGTCGTTTTTTAAGGTTGCGTTTGATAATTAGTAACATAACTGAGTTTCTGAAATGAAAAATTTATTAAAATATGTTCTATTTACTTTATTTACAAAAGGTTACCTGAAATTAACGAAACGACATTTAATGCCACTAATCCTCAATGTTTAACATTCCTAACCACAAATTAAATCTGACAAGTTTTTAATATAAAGTTGACATAAGTGGTTGTGTCTAATATTCCACCCAGCTAATGTGGTCGGTAGAGCGCGGAAATATTTGAATAATGAAATTATAATTAAATTACATATATATATATATATATATATATATATATATATATATATATATATATATACAGATTGAACGAAATAAATTCGGAACATACGAAATATTATGTATTTCGTCTCAATTCTGCTGTAGGTGGTTGGCCAACAAAAGGTTGTCAAATAATTATATTATAAAAATCCAATACTTCAGCGGGCTGCTGGATTCTGAACTAATTCAAGAACTCATTCATAGGTGGTCAAACCACCTATCGCTTCCTAAAGCCGGCCACTCACGGTACAGCGGTGTCGTTCGACATAATCGGACAGAGGCGTTGTTCA
Source organism: Diabrotica balteata (assembly GCA_918026665.1). Taxonomy (NCBI): domain Eukaryota; kingdom Metazoa; phylum Arthropoda; class Insecta; order Coleoptera; family Chrysomelidae; genus Diabrotica; species Diabrotica balteata. Next base: position 51,883,494 of record OU898285.1, on the reverse strand, counting down.
ATTTGTTGGTATATCTGGTGCGCCCACACACCATACTGCGCCGCAGTATTTGTTCGGTTCTCGACCATGTCAAATCAAACAATCATTTTAGCGTCTCTTACTTTGTGTATAACTAAGCGTAAAAAGAAACCTAAAATAAAACGTAGATTCTGGTGCAAAGAATCTAAGATTTTGGTGCAAAATAAATCTCGTCTGCCCCTGCACCCGATTTACTGGACTGAACTGCTAACTTTATTTCTCATTTATAGGATATTCTAAAATTGTTAATTTTTTTTCTTACATACTCTTCATTCGCATCTTTATTTACTTCTTGGAACTTTAAAACGAGAATGTCCAATGCCTGTTTTCGGGCGTTTCTATCGTGATAGGTTTTACCTTTTATTCGCTATAAGCATTCTTGTTTTTTATATAATTTAAAAAACTCTCTTAAAAATTCTCGCTAAATCAAGCCATTTCGATTTTCTATAATATGATCAAAGCAAGTGTGTAGTTAAAAACGAAGTTGAACAACGCCGCTGTATGGTGAATGGCCGCCTTTAGCCAAGCCCCTCTTTCGTTTATCGGATGAGATTTTGAGTGGTGTTTCCAATATCATTCCACTAGATGTTTCTAAAATAACTACAAACTTCTGAAATAACTACAAACCATTAAGTTTATTTTTGTTATTAGTCTGTTGTAGTAGATTGGTAAATACAATGAAAAATATAGGCAAATATCCGATTTATTTAAGGATACGAAGAAGATATAACTCTCAAAAAGATCCGCAAATCGGATTATTACACGGCGATTGGCAACATTGACTTTGAGCTGCGCTCTAGACTATGGTGTGTTCTACAAGGAGACGGATAGTTGAACGATATTTTATACAATGTCCAACACCGGGTATGGATTTATTTTTGTCCAAGTTTTATATTGGTCCACTATTTCAAATGCAGTTCAAACAGACATTGAATTGTATGATCCGTTTTAAATTCGTTCAATCTATATATATATATATATATATATATATATATATATATATATATATATATATATATATATAAATGAGAGATCTTTAATAATTTTTCTTTCTTTTTACAGCTTTATTCGGTATATGCAAATTCCACTAACGAAGGCTCCTGGACGACGAACCTTTTTCCGGAAATAAAAACAGCCAGTTCATCCGTTTCAGATAATGTGGATCAATGGATCCTTCAAAATGCAACTTTGGCAGATGACACTATGTAGGAAGTTTGTGTTTGTGTCTAAAGAATACATGCAGCTGAGGTTAGTGGATTTTTGGAACATTATTATATTTTATTGAGTTCCGAATATTATCCATTGTCAATTTAAAGTAATTTTATAAATAAATAAATTAGTTTTGGAATCTAAATTTATTTCTAGAAAAACCCGTTTTACTGAAAATCGACTATTTTACTAGAATATTTTGTATTCAAAACTATGTTTAATTTAATATTCAAGTTCTCGTTTATTTGCTGACTTTATCTGCAAAAAGTAAAATATACTGGATCTTTTACTTTTACTGGAAAACTATAACTTTTACAAAAATGTCAAATTTTTTATTAATAAGATTATTTATACACTTTTTTATACTACAGCGTTTTTCTTCTCTCATTTCTTCCTGGGGAACCAAATTTTTCCAAGGATGTTTCTAGGTTTGCTTCTTTTACACCTATTTTTGCGTTGAAATCGCCACATAAAATTGTAAATTAAGTACAAGAATCACTAAGCGCAGAATCTACGTCTGTATGATCTGTTGTTGTAGCGTATACTTGGATAATTTTGAGTTGATATCTACTGTTCAACTTCATAATAAGATATGCCACTATATATGATATACTTTGGATGTTTATTATCTTGTTCACGTGGGTTTTATGGACAAAGAAACCGATTATTTTTACTGATGTAGTTTCAGGATCCGCCTGACAAAATATATGCCCTAATTTCAGTGTTTTTAAAGTTTCACCTCTCTTTCTAATTTTGCTGATACCTATGACATCCCATTTAATTTTATTTATTTTAGTTTCCATTTCTGTAAATCTCTCCTCGGACAGTAGAGTTCTGGCATTGTATGTACTAATGTAAAGAGTTATGGGGTTTTTGGGTTTCCGTAAAGTCAGCTTTTTGTCCACCCAGAATCTTTGAGACATACTGATAAATCAATGTGAGATTTTAGACTCATCCTACTCACCTGGGATAAATCTGTATTTGTTTTAAAATATGACATCGTGGTTTTAAGGGGTATATTTGCATTTAAAACACCATGCCCGCCAGACAGGTTGATGAGTATTCGCAGTACCACAGCCGGTTCAATCAACTAGATTGCCGCATATGACTTTGTGATACCGCACCTCTTAGGAATGGTATTCCTCAGCCGCGGGCCACTAATGACACAGCTGCTAACCTGTGTCACGTCCTCAATTGATCGGCGGGTACTTATTTCGCTAAGCGTTATTCGTACCTGTCCTGCATATCTACAGGAACTTCCTTATCAGCCATTCTGGCGCGCCGTGTCGTGGTTGAGGACTCCCCTACCCAGTCTCTCTTGAGCAGAGTACTGAAGGACCCCTACTAAGTTCAGAGTCCCTCCTTTGTTCAAGCTCAGACCGATACGGAGAACCTAGTATTTTCAATAATTACCATTCAGTCTCCAAGTCGTTACAAAACATAGTATTACTATGCTGTGATGGCACTGCTGATCTTAATGTTGGTATCAGGAGTAATTCTTTCAGGTCAGGCTATGGAGGTATGATATCTACATAGTAAAATGTCGTCCACCCTCCATGTTATGGCATGCTGGACGAGCCATACAGTCTGTAGTCCATACCATGAGGTATGAGTGGGAACACAAAGTGTATCGATACTCATACGCTTATGAAACGCACCTTGCAGATCATAAGGTCCTTTAAATTTTACTCTGTTTCAACTTGTTTTGAGTAAAATGTATTTAATCTTTCCTATCGGCCTCTCTTGGCTAATTCTTGTTTCTTTCGAACCCGAATGCCTATTAGGTTTCCGAGGGTAGAAGGGTCACTATATTTCCTTATACCAAAGATTATTGGTATAAGTATTCCCCCACTTGTTCGTCAAACGCTATGGGTGGATGAATAACCGATCTTGGAAGTGCACTTTATTAGCCTCAAGCTGACAAATTGAATCAAAAGACGAAAGAGCTACATTATTAAAACGCATTGAGTTGTCGAAAGCCACGAGATGACTATCATATCAAAAATCTATAAGAATATCTCCAAGACACCTTATTCTTCTTCCAGTGCCCTGTTTGATTATCGAACGTTGGCGATCATATTGGCAATAATAACCTTATTCACGGCGGCTCTAAATAAATTAAAGGTGGTTTCTTGATACCATTTTCGGAGATTTCGTAGCCAGGATGTTCTTCGTCGGCCTGGGCCTCTCCTTCCGTCGATCTTACCCTGTATTATGAGGTATAGAAGGTTATACCTCCCTGGATGTCTCATTACATGACCGAAATATTGTAACTTCCGAATTTTTATCGTTTTTGTTATTTCTGTGCTCTTTTTCATTCGATGTAAAACTATTTCATTTCTTATTCGATCAACCCAACTTATCCGCAATACTCGTCGATAAATCCACATCTCAAAGGCCTCTAATTTTTTCATTAATGTCTCTGTGAGGGTCCAGTTGTCCATATCATACAGCAATGTGGAGAATATGTAGCAGCGTATTAAGCTGATTTTAAGATTTAACGTAATATCTCTATTAATTAGAATTTTCTTTAATTAATAGAAGGCGGCTCTGGATTTTTCAATGCGTATTCTTATTTCGTTATTTATATCCCATTTATCGTTAACGTTTGCACCCAAGTAGGTAATATTGTAGGGTAGCGGGTAGGTACTTTTCACGATCCCGGTGGAAACAAAACCTACTTCAGGGATTAGCGACCCTGCCCACGCTAGCTCATGATATTCCACCATCTCACACCGTGGAATCTCATGTCCCAGAGCCTTTCTCCTACACCCTCCATATTCATCCCTCCTAGTCCTCAACCCTGGTGAAGGGCAGCAGCGATCATCAGTACCAACGCAAGGCGCAAAAGAAATGATCTTGGACCGGCTTGTTATTGGAATTCCACAGGCATGACTAGGACAGTTTGAATGGCTGTGGTACTGCGGTGTTGAAAGTAACGGGATACTACAACACTACCTTTTCCCCAGGATAACTCATCTTATTATGGCAGAACAAAACAAAACTCAGATGGCCCTCAGTCCCGGGCAGGCCTTAGATGGTCAGAGGGTGCGAAGAATCTCCCGGTACCAAATAGATGATATCCAACGAATTTCAACATGGAATGTTAATAGTGTTTACGAACCAGGAAAACTACACAACCTTATAAAGGAAATGAATCGGCTGAAAATAAATATAATGGGAGTCAGTGAAGTCCGATGGTCTGGATCTGGACAGTTTACGAAAGATAAGATTACTATGTATTACTCGTGTAGTGACCCAACAGATAGACATCACCGACATGGAGTGGCTACTGCTCTTGACAGGAAGACCAGTAAATCGGTGACAGATTTTGTTCCAATTTCCGAACGAGTCATGTTGCTTAAAATAACAGGCAAACCAGTTAACATAAATGTGACACAAGCATATGCACCAACAGCAGATAAGTCAGAAGAAGAAATAACTAAGTTCTATAAAGATCTGGAAAAAGCAATAAGGCTAACAAAGAAAGAGGACATAAACATAATAATGGGCTACTTAAACGCCAAGGTGGGTAAAGGAAGATATGAAGACATAATTGGAGAGTACGGCCTTGGAGTTAGAAATGAAAGAGGCGACCTGATGTGTGAATTCTGCCAGGAGAACGGTTTTGTCGTCATGAACACATGCTTTCAGCTCCCACCTCGTAAGTTATATACTTGGAGATAACCAGGAGACCGTCCAAATCGAATAATTAGAAACCAAATTGACTACGTTTTAATAAACAGAAGATTTCGTAACGCTATCAAAAGAATCGCAGCATATCCAGGTGCTGATATTGCATCCGATCATAATCCGCTAATAGCAGATGTGAGGTTAAAACTAGCAAAAATTAAGAGAACAAATACAAATACCAGCACACCTATAAATACAAGAGAACTGATGAGAGACGAAAATCTGAAGAAGAGTTATGCGAATCAAATTAATGAAAGAATGCGAGTAATAGAACAAAATGATGATATCGAAGAGATGGTCAATGATATTAAAGGAACGATTCTGGCAGTAAACAGGGAAGTTAAAACACAGATCAGAAAGAGAAAGCATAACGAATGGATGACGGACGAAATTATGGATCTAATGGAAAAGCGAAGGCAACATAAACAACAACGTAATCAAGAAAAATACAAAAAGATACACAAAGAAATCCGTCAGAAAACTAAGAAAGCAAAAGAACATTGGATGGTGGAAAGGTGCAACGAAATAGAACAATTGCAGGAAAAAGAAGATAGTTTTGGACTACATAAGAAGATCAAAGAAATATTGAATATACACAAAAGCCACCACAGAACAAGAATACGCAACGACAGAAACGAGTACATAGAGTCAGAAGAGGAGATAGAAATGGCGTGGAAAGAATACGCAGAAAGCCTTTTTAATGACGAAAGACCAACACAACCAACGCGCAAAGTTCCTTCCGAAAACTTATCAGGGCCATCAGTAATGCGAAGTGAACCAGAACATGCAGTTAGAACCACAAAGATGCATAAAGCAACAGGTCCAGATGAAATTAATATAGAAGCAATAAAACTACTAGACGAGGAGAATATCGAAATCTTGGTAAGGCTGTTCAATAGAATTTATGATACTGGTTACATTCCGCGAGAATGGCTGCAGTTATTCTTTGTGATGATCCCAAAAACAGCTAATGCCACAAAATGCAATGAACACCGCTTAATCAGTTTAATGAGTCACTTGTTGAAACTCTTCCTTAGGGTATTACACTCAAGAATGTACAAGATACTAGAAGAACTTAGCGGGTCAACACAATTCGGTTTTAAGAGAACTAGGAACAAGAGAGGCAATTTTATGTTTGAACACCTTAATACAAAACTGCTTAGATCAACGAAAAGATGTCTACCTCACCTTCATCGACTACGAGAAGGCATTTGACAATGTTAAACATGATATCATGATGGAACTACTACATAGGGCCAACATTGACCAGAAGGAGATCAGAATTATTCAGAATCTATACTGAAACCAAATGGCAAAGGTGAGGATTGATCAAGACCAATATACGGATGAATTTGAAATCCGGAAAGGTGTCCGCCAAGGCTGCATACTCTCTCCGATGCTTTTTAATTTATATGTTGAAAATATATTTGCGGAAGCATTAGAAGATATGGAATTAGGCATTAAGGTGAACGGCATACGAATTAGCAACCTACGCTATGCGGACGACATAGTGATTATAACTGATAATTTGGAAGATAAGCAGTTATTACTTGATAGGGTGAATAGCATAGGTAAAAAATATGGCCTCAAAATCAACATTTTGAAAACGAAATATATGGTCATTAGAAGAAACCCTCCAGAAAACCCGATAATATGCATAGGTGACAATCGTATAAATCGCGTGAAAACTTTTAAATACCTTGGCACCAAAATAAATGACCAATCGGATCCACAATACGAGATAAAAACCGAATACAAATGGCAAGACAAGCTTTTGTGAAATTCAGACCGCTCCTATGTAATCAACACCTAAACTTCGAAATACGCTACAGAATGGTCAAGTGCTACATATGGTCATCTTGCTTTATGGCATGGAAACGTGGACTTTGAAAAAAACATCTATCAACAAACTTGAAGCATTTGAAATGTGGTCATTGAGAAGAATGATGCGCATACCTTGGGTGGATGGAGTTCGAAACGATGACGTCCTTAATAGAGCCGGCGTGGAAAGAGAACTCTTTAAATTAATTAAAAAACGCAAGATTGGTTACCTTGGGCACATATTGAGAGGAGCAAAATATGAAATACCACAGTTAATCCTACAAGGGAAGATCGAAGGTAGGAGAGGAGTCGGCCGCAAACAATTATTTTGGTTAAGGAATATTAAAGAATGGACAGGAATACACAATACAGGTGAGCTGTGTCACGCTGCCAAGAACAGAATTCTAGTAATGAGATACGCCTACGCACTTTGGTGTATGGCATGTTAATAAGAAGAAGGTAATATTGTAGACTCTTTCTAACTCTATTGCATACGCTCTGATGTTCGTTGGTTGTAACTTCGTTTACTGACAACCATAAATGTTGTCTTAGAAGTATTAAGTTTTAGCACATATTCATCACATGCTTCGGTTACCCTATTTATAAAGTCGTTGCAGGTCTTCTTCCTTAGAGGCAATAAGTACCGTGTCGTCTGCATATCTGAGATTGTTGACATTAATTCCGTTGATTTTAATGCGTGTATCTTCAACTAAGGCTTCTTTGAAAATAAATTCGGAGTAGATATTAAAAAGTAGTGGCGATAGAATACATCCTTGCCTCACTCCACGTCCTAACCACGACCTGGTTTACTCGGTCAAAGGCCTTTTCGAAGTCAATAAAACACATATATACTGGTTGTCCTATATCCCTACATCTTTGAAAAATGACCTGAAAACTAAAGAGTGCTTCTCTGGTTCCAAGTTTGTTTCTGAAACCAAATTGTGTTTCACTTAGTTGTACTTCTATTTTGTTGTAAATTCTCGAGTGCAGTATTCTTAAGAAAATTTTTAATACATGACTCATCAGACTGATAGTGCGATGATCGCTACACTGTTTGGCATTTATTTTTTTCGGTATCATTACAAATGTTGATAGTAGCCAGTCTGTTGGTATATGTCCTGTTTCGTATATTTTATTAAAGAGGCTTAGAATAGAATGTTTGCCCTTATCGTCGAGCAGTTTGATTATTTCGCTTGGAATTTCATCTGGACCGATTGCTTTTCTATTCTTTGATAGCTTTATAGCTCTTTCCAGTTTATCGAGTGTTATGTTTGGACCCGTCGATATATTTTTGATTTGAATTTCTGTTCTATCGTCATCAAACAGCTCCTTAATATATTATTTCAACCTTTCTAATCTGTCTTGTTCATTGAATATAATATTTCCTTGTTTATCAAGTAAACTACTTGCAGTTGTTCTATATGTTCGAGTTATTTCTTTTACCTTTTTGTACATATTTAACGTGTCATTCTTTTTCTGTAGTTCTTCTATTTCAAGACATTTGTTGCTGTACCATTTTTCCTATGCATCCCGAATTTTCCTTCTGATTTCCTTATGAATTTTATTGTATTCTTTAGTGTTTTTATTTTTCTGTTTTCGTCTGCTTTCCATTAGTTCCAATATTTCATCAGTAATCCATTGTTGTTTGCGATTATTAATAGTTTTATACTTTTTAGTTGTTTCTTGCATAATGCTTTTGACATGATTCCAGTGGTCTTCGACGTTATGTGTTTCTCTCGATTTTTCAAACTTCTTTTTTATCTCTTGTGTAATTTCATGACTATTATTATGAATACAGTCAGTGTTTATTCGGTTAGTCGGTTGTTGACGTTTTACTATTTTAAGTTTGAGTTTTATGTCACTTATGATTAATAAGTTATGATCTGAGGGGACATCGGCTCCAGGTAGTATTTTAGTTATTTTGATTGAATTTCGGTACCTCTCGTTAATTGTTATATAGTTGATCTGATTTCTTATGATCTTTTCTTTAGTATCTGCTGGTGACTTCCAAGTATATAAACGACGTTTGGGTAGTTTGAAGAATGTATTTGTCACACAAAGATTGTTCTCTACGCAGAATTCTACAAAACGGTCTCCTCTGTCATTACATTGTCCAAGTCCAAAATTCCCTACAATGTTTCCTTGTCTACCTTTTCCTACTTTGGCATTGAAGTCTCCCATTATTATAGTAATGTCTTTGTTTTTCTGCTGACTCATTACCTTCTTTACACAATCATAAAAATTCTCTATGTCATCTTCACTACTGCTGGCTGTGGGCGCATAAACTTGGACCAGATTTGTATCTACTGGTTTTGAGTTTAATTGCATTACGATGACCCTGTCCGAAATGTAACTTACATATTTAATACAGGAAGAGATTTCTTTATGTACAATGAATGCGACGCAATTTCGGTGGTTAGTGCCTTCTTCTCCGGAATAGAATACATCGTGGTCGTCTATGTTACATTTGCCAGTCCCTGGCCATCGCATTTCGCTTATCCCAAGAACTGGTATATTGAGCCTTATCATCTCACGTATGGTGTTTTGTATCTTCCCAGGCTCGTAGAGACTTCCCACATTCCATGTGCCTATTTTGATACCTGAATTTATTCTGATTTCTTTTCCTTTATCACAGGTATTTCGCTGGATAACGGCCTGGGAAGCCCTGTGTGCTTGTCTTCTCCTGCCGTATCCAAGACACCACAATGGCTAAAAATCCAAAAGAAATGGCGCTCAGTCCCGGGCACCCTTTAATTGTCAGAGGATGGTAAGAATCTTCTGGTCAGCCAATAATATCGCAATAGTAAAAAGGTACAATAAGTGAAACATTTGAAGCATGTACCAATCAGACAAGGTAGCAAATAATATGAAGCAATGCATACAAGTTAGATGGCTAAATTCTGGAATAATAATTATACATGAACACCATATCATTTATTCCGTGATCAGATGAGTGAACAAGTAACAGAAATGGCGTAGCGATAATAGTAAAAAAAGAAAATAGCAAAATCAGTGACATGACTTACGCCCTTATCAGACAGAGATATGTTATGAAAAATTAACTCAAGTCCCTTCTAATATAAACATCCTTCATGTCTACGCATTGAATCTACTGAAGAAGAAATAGAAACTTTCTCGCTAACTCCAGAAGTCTCTCTAAAACTAAAAAAAAGTAACTAAGAAAAAGTAAGGTTCGTGTAACCTTCTGGCTAAGGTCTAGTGTTAGGGTTTTCAGGTCGCGCAAGAGAGAGAGAGAGAGAGAGAGAGAGAGAGAGATGATTATTGTTTTTAAAATGAGATTACATTTATAAAACACAACATGGTATATTACAAACAAGGTACAAGATATATTAAAATACTAATTATAAAATTTCCATAATTAAAAAATTTATATCAATTAGCGCAACTGTCCTCAAAAAATTCCTCTATACTATAGTAACATTTAGATAATAAAAACTTCTTGATTGCTCTTCGGAATACAAAAATATTGCTTGAGGATCTTATATCGAGTGGTAGGTGATTAAACACTTTCTTACCAGTGTAAATAAATGATTTTTTAGTTAATGTAGAAGAGGGAATTGGAAGTGGAATAACATAATTTAGACGAGTATTATAAGGGGAAACTGTCCGAATATCATCTTTATGTTTTTTTAATAATTAAGCACGCTAATTCAAGGATATATATGCAAGAAAGTGTCAAGATACCATGTTTCCGGAACAGAAGCCTGCATGATGTACCAAACTTAACCTTGCATAATTATCTGAGTGCTCTCTTTTGTAGCATAAAGTTTCTACTGAAATGATGAAGAGAACAGCTACCCCAAAAGGCAATACCGTATCTCAAATTTGATTCAATCAGGGCCACATAAACACTTTTTGTAATCTTTTGTAATCTCTAATCTAAATGGTGAGCAACTGATTTGACCGCAAAGCAACCCGATGATATCTTTTTGCTTAAATATACAGTGTGTTGCTCAAATTTAAGTTTATTATCAATATAGAGATGTAAAAATTTGTTTACGGTATCAGAACAAATGCCTTCATTGTCCAGAGTAATGTTGTTTAGACATTTTTAAAAGAAATTAATTTAATTTTTGAAAAATTAAACGTAGTTGATCTGAGTTAGCTTTGCACCACTCTAAAATTTTTTGCATATCACTACTAATAGTCTTGTTCAGTACTGTAGAGTCCTTGGTTTGCCATAAAATTGTGGTGTCATCTGCAAATATAGTAAACCGGCCATTAATGTCGAGATTAGTTATATCGTTAAAATATATCAAGAAAAAGATAGGACCCAAGACAGAGCCATGAGGTACTCCACAATTAATAAAGATATTACTAGAGTAGCGCTCATTGATTGATACAGACTGGCATCTGTCTTCCAAGTATGAACTGAACCACTTTAAAGCAGTGCATCTAAAACCATATCTTTCCAGTTTATTAAGTAGTATTTTGTGATTGACACAGTCAAAGGCTTTAGATAGATCACAGAAAACTGCGACAGCAACATAATCGTTATTTAAGTCCAAATATAGTTTTTCCATGAATTCAAAGATGGCATCATATGTACTTTTTAATGACTGGAAACCGAATTGGAAGGAAGAAAGAAGATTGTGTTTTTGTAAGAACGACATCATTCGGATTTTTACCAATTTTTCTACAACCTTTGAAAGCGACGGCAACAAAGAGATAGGACGATAATTCGGCAGGTAAATCGTGGTCACCACCTTTGTACATAGGAATAACCTTAGCACATTTTAAACAATCGCTAAATTGACCCTTTGAAAAAGATGTGTTAATTGCCTCCGATAAAATTCTCAGAACATTATCAGGAAGAAGGGATAAAACTTTAGATGGGATATCATCCCAGCCTGAAGTCATGGGATTTTTAATTCCTTGTATAATATTTTTTATTTCAGCCAAGTTAGTGGGAAGAAAGTAAAAGGAATTTGTAATATTTACTCCATTTAAAAAATGCATTGGATCAGAAGAAGAATTAATTTTCCCAGCGAGTTCTTGACCTACCGAGAAGTAATATTTATTCAGATCACTTGGGTCTAAGACTACATCTGTAGTTTGGGGAACTTTAGCTCTAAGATTATTAACTATACGCCAAGATTCCTTTTGTTTATTATTAGCATTATTCATTCTAGATTTAAAAGATATACATTTGGCTAATATAGTTACTTTCCTATATATGGACCTATATTTATAGAAATATATCAAAAATTCATCATTGCATATTAAATGTTTTTTAATGTAATTTAACGATCTTAAGTTTTTGCAGGAAATTCTAATTCCTTTAGTAACCCAAGTTTTCTTACTTTTTGATTTAAGAACTCTTTTTTGAAAAGCTAAATTGAAAATCTTCATGAGAGTGTGATAAAATTGATGAAGCAAATCAGGAGAGCAAAAAATATTATTCCAATCTTCCTGATTACATAATTTGATAAACCTGTCAAAATTACTTTTGCTGAAAATCCTACCCCATCTGGCCGTATACGGTGGATTCTTAAGGGGAAATTCACATAAAATGGGATCATGATCTGATGAAAAATAGAGAATCACTCTGCACACAGCTAGATCTGGATGTAAATTAGTACAAATATAATCTAATATGCTGTTATTTCTGGTTGGATCGGTAACCAGCATGCTCATATTAAAACTATTAAGTAAATTTGTAATGGTAATAACATTGCTGTGTGATAAATCCAGATAATAAATCTTAAAGTCACCTGTCAATATAATAAAAGCATTTTGTGGAAGTTTTTCAAGCAAGGATACCAATCTTTGAAGGAATAACTGAATAATAGACTTAGGGGGTCTGTACACAACAATGAGAAAAGTATTAAGTTTCTTACTGAAAGTAATAGAGAATTTAAATTCAGATTCAATGCAGAGGTGGTTAAATTGATTGTAGTCAACAAAATTGAATTTATACAGAAACGTTGTATTAATTAAAATTAATGTGCCTCCATGGACGCTTTCAGATCTGCAAAATTTAGATATTATGGAGTAATTGTTAATGCAAAGTGTTTCAAGAGGATACAACCAGTGCTCAGTTAAAAGCACAAGATCTGGCCAATCATTTTCGCTAAGAAATACTTCCAGTTCCTCAACTTTATTGCGTACAGAACATATGTTGTATAAAATAATAGAAAATTTATTAACGATATTAGATTTAGATATATTGGTATCCAGTTTATCACCTACCACACTTACAATATTATTTATGTTATTTGTATGCCCTGTGTTGTCAAAGATTGCATTTGATCCTGGCTGGGTGATACTAATTACTTTCTTATCTGGGAAGGCCTTCAAAATCCTTATTGTTACGTTGGTAGTTGTGGAATTTTTGAAGTCGAAACGTTTAAAACCGATTCCTTTGGGCCACGTAGATTGTTTGTAGATTTGATCTTTATATTTTTCGCCAATCCCAAACATAAAACACTTATTACGGTTTTCCTCAGTCGGTAGTTCCCTTACAATAACATCCGCGTCGGAGAATTGTTCTTGATTCTTTACGAACTCTAGGATATTTTCAGATGATACATGCCGCATAATTCTATACAGGTAAAACCACACTTTACGCTCGACACCAAAATCACCAGATTCCTCATTTTGTCCAATATTCTTCTTCATAACTCTGTTTCTTTTTGTTTTCTTATAATGCACTGTTGTAAAATCACTCAAATCCTGCACATGTTGTTGGGCATCGGGAAATTTAGGGTCTTGGCCCATAGGCAAAGCTAGATTAATTATTTCATCCATTTTATTATTTTAAAATTCGCTTTCCACCTGTAGGTTAGGTTTGTTTGTTGACAAGTTATTTGTTTTGTATACAAAATTGTCGACATCTGATTGAATCGGTAGTTTATATTTATTTTCAATGTTTTTATTTTGTGGGTCATTAAGTTTAATTGGTATTTTATTTTTATCTTTGCTGTGATAGTTTTTTAACTCCGTCTTGAATAAATCGACTTTTTCTTGCAGCAAATAGTTATTAGATTTTAAAAGTTCATTATTACTTGACAGTAATTATACTTATTTTCTTTTTCCTCCAATAAGTGCCTTAGCATTTTATTTTCTAACTGCAATAGATTCATGGGTTTGGTAACATCAGATTGTTTTTCACAACATACCGTACGCGTGTCACATATTTTAGAACATTTTAACTTGCTTTTAATGGCACAGGAAATATGATAACTTTTTCCACACACCAAACATACTATCGTTTTATTTGGCTTAGTATTACAACATTTAAATGTTTTGTCTTCAAATGTTTCCTCATCTATTTGAGAGAGAAGTGACGGCACATTCACTCCGTCCGCCATGTTCGCGCATGCCCCTAACATGACTAAACGACTACTTTAGTAGCCGGAACCGACGGCTTTACGTGCCCTACGAAGTACGGTGGCAGCTGAGTTAAATTAGAAATTGGAAATTTTGTAGGTGCCTCCAGACCCGGGAGGCACCGACACCCGGGACCAGCTTGTTAAGTCAGTAACATAGCCACTGAGCTACGGCTGCCACTCAAGTTAACTAAAAAAAGTATCTTACTTAACTAACTATTATCTTGGGCGATTTAAACGTCAAAATAGGACATGGCAGTCAAGAATGTATTACAGACATATGATCTAACCACAGAAAATGAAAGAGGAGAAAGGCTGATCCAATTCTGCCAAGACATGGACATGTTTGTAACGATTCCATTTTTGAAATTACATCCAGGAATGTTTATACACGAAAAGCACCCAATGATACTCTACAGGAAAATAATGTTGATTTTATCAACAGAAACAAAAGGTGTCTTCTTGGATCATAGTTTATTAGTTGTAAATATCAACATACGTTAAAAAATATTTCATAAAAAAATGAGACCCAAAATCTCCTGGAGAAAGTAAAAATAAAGCTAATAAATAAATAAGAATTTTTCGAAAAAAGTAACACTAGTAGCGACCTAGAATAGGGGAACGAATTGAAGACATCTATTAAATCCATCGAAAATGGACTGGTTTAACGTCAGCTGATCTATTTTAAGCTGCTATGAATAGGACAGGATGGGTTAATGTAGTCGACAACATCACTAGAAGACATCATCTTAAAAGAAGAAACAATTTCGTATATGTTTTTGATCGGAAGCAATAATACTAAGAAAATCAATATTGCCAATAAGGTATGAACTTTTAATAATTTTCTTTTAAAACCTAGATGTTAAAAACTGATTTTTTTACAGATCGTTTTTACTTTAGTAAACCATTACTTAGGCCATAGCTGAAAATTTCTGTTGGAAAGTGGAAGGAGGAACTAGGATAAGCCTATGTATTTTTATTTAAAATGGCGTCCAATTCTTCATACAACTCTAGAAAGATTGTCAGAATGATGATACAATGGCTCTATAAATATGGTAACAGAGGAAGACGCTGTTTGGAAAGTTAAAAAACTAAGGTTAGTGGATTTGAACGTAAATAGTACTAGGGTTCTTCTGATTAATTTTTGTACAAAACAAACTTTTTAGAAGACATTAATTTTAGTTTATATATCAATGGCCAATTTATTCTCTTCTTTATTTTTTTTAAACCCTTTTCTCTATTAGGATTGCCGAGGCCTCTCCTAATTCTCGCCATTCATCTTTGTTGTTTGTAAGACGTTTCCACATTTGCCCTGCAGTTCTTTTAATATCGACGATCCATGCATTTGCGGTCTTTCTCGTGGTCTTTTGGCTTCATATGGCCGCCAATTCCCGATTTCTTTATTTCATCTGCCATCCGTAAGACGTTCGTTATGTGCAGCACATTTTCATATCAGTTTAGCCGCCTAAACATTTTTTACTTTTGTTCTATTACGAATGTCTTCACTGGTTTTATGGTCTTTGAGTAAGCTACCCAGCATCTGTCGTTCCATAGCTCTATGAGTTTTTCTGACCTTCTCCATGTTTATTTTAGTGAATGTCCAGGTTTGAGCTCCATGTATAGGTACAGGTAGGATACACTAATTAAACACTTTGGTTCGTAGGCTTTCGTAGTCTTCGCAATGTTGCCACATACTAGGTTTAGATCGGCGAAGGACAAACGCGACCCATTAGCAACGGCCGGAGTATACGGAATGTAATGTACATGTGGAATGGTATATGTGGGAACCACGAAAAGACACACAAACACAAGGATAAACGAACATAAAACCCATTGTCGTTTAGGACATATCGACAAATCTGCCATTGCCAAACACGGTTTGGGAAGCGGAGAACTTCGGATACTGTTTGAAGAAACGCAGGTGCTGGATAAAACATCACAGAACTACCCACAGTTGGATCGGAAAGCGGTGGAAATATATAAGCACCCAAATAATTTTATCCGATAGAAGGACTAAAAATCAACAAAACTTGGGTACCAATATTAAAATCCACAAACACCCTTCCCGAAAAACATGAAGAAAGAAAACCTACTACAAACGACGACACTCCCCCTCAAACCGAAACCAGTGGAGGGGAGGCGAGTAGAAAGTATAAATATGGCCTCCGTAGTACAACGCGGCGTCAGTACTACCACAGTTCAAAGGCTTGCCATTGTACCTTCAGGTATGTAAAATGTGGAGAAAATCACCTAAGCAATGAGTTCTAAAAAAGCAAGGATACAGCTCCAAAATGCGCCAACTGCGAGCAAGCACATACGGCGAATTATAGAGGTTGCACCAAAGCTCCGAAAAAGAAGACTTCTGCCCCGCAAACCGGCGGGCAGACCACTCAACACAGCGACGACAAGCAAAGGGGTTAGCTACGCACAAGTAGCTAAGAAAACCCCAGAACAAGAGGCCCCTGCACCAACACAAACGGTACAAGACGCGGCCGCACTCATTGCCAACTTCCACACGGACTATAATAACAGGATGATGTAGATGATGTCCATGATAGACAAGGCTACAAAAATGATGACTGCATTCGGAGAAATGACTAGTGCTAGCGAACCATACGGAAGATCTACGCATAGGGTCTTGGAATTCCGGCGGAATTTTCAAAAAACTCAATCTTCTGGACGAAATTTTACACAGATTAGAGCTCGATATCGTAGGCCTTCAAGAAACCAAATTAGTGGAAAGGTAGAAAACTAAATTTTCAGGCTACGATATCTATAGAACGGATCATAGAGCAATACCAGGAGGAACAGCCATACTAGTTAGAATAGAATACGAACGTATCCCAACACCAGATGGACTGGTCACAATGGAAGCCACGCTTATAAGACTCAAGGCCAACAATGAGACACTAAAAATAGTGTCAGCTTACGTCAGACCTAACGATCCGATATTTGACGAAGATTTGAGCCTAATCCTCGACTCA
This sequence comes from Diabrotica balteata, assembly GCA_918026665.1. Classification (NCBI taxonomy): domain Eukaryota; kingdom Metazoa; phylum Arthropoda; class Insecta; order Coleoptera; family Chrysomelidae; genus Diabrotica; species Diabrotica balteata. The sequence continues at coordinate 51,866,417 of OU898285.1, read as the reverse complement.
GAAGAGCCTACCATAATCATAGGAAACCTGAATGCGAGATCTCCCAACTGGTTCGATAGAGCGACCAACAATAACGGAAGACGACTTTGCGGCCATTTTAAAAATAGACCTAACACGTACGTGATCGGACCTACAGAACCGATCTGTTTTCAATAATCTAATCGTCCTGACCCTGGGTCGTCCCTAATCTAATCTTCCCGATTAGATTATTCGAAACTTCAGAAGAATTGTGAGCGAAAACATCGGTAACATTCCAACAATAAACAAAATCACAGAACTAGAGGACAGTGTAACAAAACTAGAAGAAACAATAATTAATGCTATCGATGCCAGCTCCAAAACCGAAACATTCACAGGACAGAAAGGAAGATTTAGGGATATAAGCTACGAGTTACAAAACTGAATCAAAGAAAAAAAACAGGAAAAGGAGAAGAGCTTATCGCATTAGAACAATATAAGATAAAAGGATTGCAAACGAGCTAGACAGGGAAGTAAAAAAGACAACTTCAAAATCATAGAAATGAAAGCTGGTACACCTATATACAAGAACTGGACCCCAACAAATCCGCCTTCTGGAAATTATCGAAAATCCTCCGACAGGACAAGAAACCCATACCTCCCCTACACGGAGTAAACGTGATTGTTTATACGAAAATAGATGAAGCTGAAGTCCTAAAGGACGAATTAGAAACAGCATGTAGAAACAACGAATATCCCTATGAAGACATAGACTTCGAAGAAGAGGTAGAAAGAACAGCTACAAGACTAAAGAGAAGAACGGACAGAGTAGGAATAACACACACATCTCCCGAAGAAATAAAAGAGAAGAAATAAATGCTAACAAACGCCAAAAAAGCAACAGGACCTGATAACATCACAAACGGGGCATTAAAAAATTTACCCAACAAAGCTATTGTCTACATAACGAACATTATAAACAACATGCTCAAACTAAGATATTTTCCAGATAGATGGAAGAAGGCACAAATCATCATGATTAAAAAACCAGGGAAGGACGGCACTTTTCCGCAAAATTATAGACCTATCAGCCTATTATCATCGATAGGCAAGATAGCGGAAAGAGTCATATTAAAAAGACTCAACAAAGAATCGGAAACACTAGGCATCATACCAGAAGCTTAATTCGGGTTTAGAAGCGAACATTCCTGCGAACTACAAGTACTAAGTTTCACAGAATTCACTACAAAATGTTTTAACGAAAAAATTTACACGGCAACAACATTCCTGGACGTCAGTAAAGCATTTGACAGGGTCTGGCATGATGGACTCATTTATAAAATGAACACAATGGGATACAGCGAGGCGATGACATGCCTCCTTGGATCATACCTAGCCAACAGAATTCAGAGTTCGAATAGGGGCAACCCTGTCCGAAGTCGGTACACTGGAGGCAGGTTTGACTCAGGGAGCTGTGCTATCGCCGTACCTGTACACCATCTACACGGCCGACACGCCAAAAGAACCAGGATCCCTTCTGAGTCTTTACGCTGACGACACAGCAATAGCTGTTAGCTGGAGAAATCCAGATCATGCAGCTAATCATCTGCAGAGAGCACTGAATAGATTACAAAGATGGTGCATAAAATGGAAAATAGCCTTAAACCCGGACAAAAGACAGGCTGTAATATTTAGTCACAGAAGAAGTGTACAAAATTGAGAAATCACGATTGGGAACACCTCAGTAGATTGGACCAACGAGGCAAAATACCTAGGGGTGTTGCTCGATAAGAAACTAACATTCACCCAACATATAAATCAACAAACATACAGAGCCAAAGCGCTGAAAAGTCAGCTCTCAACGCTCATTGGTAGAAGAAGCAAACTGAGATTTAAAACCAAAATCAGGATTGCGAATAGTATCATCCTGCCAGTCCTTTCGTATGCGTTTGCTGCGTTGGGACACACCTGCAAGTGAAACAGGAGAAAAATACAGACAGCGCAAAATCAATTAATAAGAGATGCCTGAAGCTACCGAAATACGTACTTCTGAGAAATTTATAGAGTCTCAGGACAAACAAGGATCCTACGCACACTAGACAAGAAAGCATACGAACTATTCAATGGATTAAACAACCACCCAAGCAGTATGTTAAGAGAGCTGACTAACTACAACGCAAATACCAGGACGGTACACAGAAGACCTAAACAGCAAATAGCCGGATATAGGGGGATCCCAAACGAATAAATAAAGAATGAGATTGTCGCATGGACGTCAAACAAAAAGAATGCAGTCATCAAAAAACAACCAACCAAAAAAAATATCTGCCTCTTTAGGTTTACTCTGGCGAGAGGATATAGGTGCCAAGGCACTTAGGTAAGACCACTATACGCGGGGTGTGTGAAGGCCCTATACACCCTGGAATGCACACCCCAATACACCCACACACCTTAGCATGTAAGAATAAAAAAGGGTAAGAATTGTGCCAGCCATTTTATAGTCCCAACGTCATAAGGAAGACCCCCCAAACCCAAAAAAACTGTTGTTTTCTCTTAATATTCAGTATTTTAAAACCTAAATTATTTTCACTAAATTCACTAAAAGTTCACGACACCCGAGCACTAAGGTCATGTGCGGCAAACATGGGCTTTGTGGCGGGACCCATCTCGGGCGCCCAGCCAGCCAGGAGAACAAAATTTGTTTTGCCAAATCGGTGGCTGAGTGACGGAGCACACACTCTTTTCCGTTTATCCATGGACGGAACACACGCTCTTTTTTTCTTTTTCTTTTAGGGACTCAAGTCCCGAAGTGATGTTAGAGTAAAATCAATCGAGTCAGTAAAGTAAATAGGGAGAAAGGCCTAGATGTGGCTACCCCTACAGTTAGGTGGCATAACCACAGTCAAAAAAAACATACAGTGTCTCATTACCCAGGGCACCTTAAGTAACTTTCAGATCATAAGCCTCCTCACGTAAGTCACACGATGAGGAGGGGTGGAGGAAAAGCCTGGGGGTCAGATAGGTACCACTTCAACTAGTGAGGTGTGACCGGTTTGATCTTCGGACATGTGGATCCCATTCTTATGTTGATATATATTGATATACACATGTTCCTAGAGGCAGGGTTGATCACTGCGTGTGTGTTTGTGTGTGAACGCGGCGTCAGTTTGAACCGTAATCGACTTTAGATCTAATAAGGCTTTTATATACTGTCAATAGGATGTTTTATCTTGATCACATCCCCAATTTTTAGTATATAGGACTTTCATTATGTATATATTGTTGACAAGATGTTTTAAGATGATAAATATGTCGCTTAAAATTTAAATGTTTGTCAAAATTAATTCCAAGGAATTTGATACAATCAATATATACTCTTTTTGTATTAAATATTGTAAATTCTGGACTACTAACATTACGTTTTCTGGTCAAATGGAACAAAATTTCATTCCAGATTTCATTGACCATTTTTCTAATGCAGAACTAGTATATTGTAAGGTTTGTTTAATTAGTTCTCTGTTTCTTCGTTTACAATAAATTGTGAGATCATCTGCGTATAGCCTACTCTTTACTGTTGAAGAAGTTATATATTATTATATATATATATATATATATATATATATATAATATATATATATATATATATATATATATATATATATATATATATATATATATATATATATATATATATATACACTTGAGTGCAAAAAAATCGACTCAAAATTATGTTGCGAAAGTACGTCTCCTGTTTCAATCAAAAAAGGTGTAAATTTAAAAATATTTAGTGTACCGGGTGGTCAATAAGCCGATCTCTCGGCTATATATCAGAAGTATTCATGTTATAACTTTAGTAGAAAAAATTTCTTAGTAAAAGTGGCCAAGAGAAATCGCTGGAAATAACTTTCAAGGTTCTGGATTAACCGCTAGGGGGCGTAACCTGCGAAGAAAATTTTGAAAACCAGTTTTTTGGGAAATATGTCCAATTATACCAAGGGTTAAATAAGTAAACTAGAAAGAGGCATAAATTCTGCACAAAGTTGTTCAAGTACTTTTTTGTTATTTTTTCAAATAAAGGGTGGGGGAGAGTGGGAAAGTATTTGTGGATAAATACCTATAACTTTGGTTTGGATTAACCGATTTTAACAAAATTAGTGTCATTAGAAAGAGTATGGATGAATTAATTTACATCTACTATAAAATAATTGCATTTAGTTTTAATTGTCGTAGGTAGGGGGTACTCTCGAATAGAAAAAATTAAAATTTGTTTTTCTTCAAACTTTTTAATGGAAACACCTATTTATTGTAAATTATAATGGAACTGGATTAAATTCGTAACAAAATGGCGCAAACCGCATGTTAATAGCTTTTATCCAACTCGAGATATGAATAAAAACGCATAAACATAAGTAAGTATAGTATTGACACAACCTGTATTATAAAATAAATTTAAAAATAAGTCAGTAGGTACTTTCAAAATTTTTTATAGCAGAAAACTCTTAATGTTGATACCTATTTGCATTGTATTTCATATGATTAAAAATTGTTTTTTCGAAACTAAGTAGGCTACGACAATGAATTTGACAGGGAGTTCATATTGTTTATTTATTGACAGCAGTCAAAATATTGTTAAGAAGTATATATGTATTATAATTCGAATTGAAAATTGCATTTTTTTCAATAGATATTATTATTGGTAATATTAGTAATTAATTATCAGTACTAATAATTCGTGATGAGTATATCAAATTGTATGATATGATTGGAGTTTATTTCGAACATCACCAAAATGGCGCTATTGCCTCACGTATATATTCTGTAAGATATCCTGGCAGGAGATATTGTGGCAAAGAAGTAGAGATTTCGAACTACTTATATGTGGATTCTGTTGAATTAAAGCAAGAACATTTATTGAATTATCTTCGGTCATAACTCTACTACGTCGTTTAAAACAAGGACGACAAAAACTACCAGTTTCTCTTAATCTTTTTGCCTTTATTTCAAATACTTCTTTGCCACAATGTCTCCTGTCAGGATATCTTACAAAATATATACGTGATGCAATATCGGCATTTTGGTGACATTCGAAATAAACTCCAATCTGATAATTATTACTAATCTACTGATACCTCTACTGATAATTAATTACTAATATTACCAATAATCTATTGAAAAAAGTGCAATCTTTAATTCGAATTATAATATAGCACTTCTTAGCATTGTTTTGACTGCTGTCAATAAATAAACAATATGAACTCCCCGTCAAATTCATTGTCGTAGCCCACTTAGTTTCGAAAAAACTATTTTTTACAAAATAGGTATCAACATTAAGATTCTTCTGCTATAAAAAAATTTGAAAATACCTGCTGACTTATTTTTTATTGTAATTTATAATACAGGGTGTGTCAATACTATACTTACTTATGTTTATGAGTTTTTATTCATATCTCGAGTTCAACAAAAGCTATTAACATGCGGTTTGCTCCATTTTGTTACGAATTTTATCCAGTTCTATTATAATTTACAATAAATAGGTGTTTCCATTAAAAAATTTAAAGAAAAACAAATTTTAATTTAATGACACTAATTTTATTAAAATCGATTGATCCAAACCAAAGTTATAGGTATTTATCCACAAATACTTTCCCACTCTCCCCCACCCTTTATTTGAAAAAATAAAAAAAACGTACTTAAACAACTTTGTGAGGAATTTATGCCCCTTTCTAGTTAACCTATTTAACACTTCGTATAATTGGACATATTTCCCAAAAAACTGGTTTTCAAAATTTTCTTCGCAGGTTACGCCCCCTAGCGGTTAATCCAGAATCTTCAAAGTTATTTCCAGCGATTTCTCTTGGCCACTTTTACTAAGGAATTTTTTCTCCTAAAGTTATAACATGAATAGTTTCTAATATATAGCCGAGAGATCGGCTTATTGGACCACCCGGTACAGTTATTAACTTCATTATTGAGTTTGAAAAAAGTTTTGATTTTTAAAAATCGGTGTAAATCGGGTGACGTATTACAAATAAATAATGCAACACGTAGAGAGGGGGCATAATTTGACCCATTGAAATCGACACGCACACACTTAACACATTTGGTTAACATCGTATGCATCAATTTCCATAGCAACTCACTAATACATCAGTCAATTAAGTTCGCAACTTTATAACAAATAGATACCACAGCCGTCAAAGCAGCTCAAGCAGTAGCATTATTGAGAGAAGACCTGAACCAGAGAGCCGTGGCAAATTGACTAAATTTAAGCCAATCTGGTGTGTCCCGAGTGTATCGTCGGTACCAAGATACTGGTGATTATGTCCGCCGACAAGGAGGAGGTCGTAAACGAATAACAACAGAGAGAGATGATCGATTTCTTGTATCTAAATCTCTGAGAAATCGACATTTGACTGGTGCTAAGCTCAAAGAAGAGCTTAGAGAGGTCCGAGGTGTGGTTACCAGCGTTTGTACAGTCAGAAGGAGACTGAAAGCAGCCAACCTGACACCAAAAAGGGCAGCTACTGGTCCCAAGCTAACTGCAGCTCAGAAGCAAAGACGACTAGAATTTGCTCGCGAACATCTGGATTGGGACGACTATCAATGGAGTCAGGTATTATTCTCCGACGAAAGTAGGATCTGCCTACATGGCAACGACAAGAGGCGTCGAGTCTATAGAAGGCCAGGGGAACGATTTGCTCAATGTTGTATACGAGAAATTGTGTCATATGGAGGCGGTTCTTGTATGTTTTGGGCAGGCATTTCCATGGATGGGAAAACCGAGCCAGTTTTCGTGCCTGTTGGAGGACGTGGAGGAGGTTTAACGGCGGATCGTTACATCAGAGATATTTTGGAGGAACATGTGGTTCCATACGCGGGATTTATTGGTAATGCCTTTATTTTATTGCACGATGTCTTATCGCACGAGTCACCACCACCTATCTGACTGAGATCGGTATACCTACAATAAATTGGCCTGCGTTGAGTCCGCACATAAATCCAATAGAGCATGTTTGGAATTAGCTTAAACGAAGGGTCCGGAGCAGAAATCATGCACTAAGGAGCATAATGGAATTGAGAGCTGCGTTTAATGATGAATGGAAAGCAATACCTCAAGAATTTATTAGACAAGTCATCCCATCCATGCGAAATCGATTGGAAAGTGTAATTAGGAATAGGGGTGGTAATATCAGATACTGAAAAACAAAAAATTCATTTTGTAATTGATAATTTCTCTGTTCATTACGTCTTTCTTGGAATAGTTCCAATGATGAATATTTGAGAAACTCTGTTCGTATTGCATATTGTTTTTATAATGCGTCTTCCATATAATGAAATAGCAGTTTTTGCAAGTTCAATAATAAAGTTACTGTTTGCACATTACATCTTATTATTTTCATACTTCTTACATTAAAACAGAAGGTGTAATCTCAAATATCGCTTTTGAGTCGATTGTATTGCACTCAAGTGTATATATATATATATATATATATATATATATATATATATATATATATATATATATATATATATATATATATATATATATTATATATATATATATATATATTACAAGATTCAATATGTAAATATTATACATTTTGGAGACGGCTATCGCCGAGTTCCCGTTCTCCTTCGCCAATCCTCCCGGTCCAAGGCTTGTCTACTCCAAACCTCTCGATTTCATCGCTCTTCGAATTCCTCCATTCCATGAGCATCGAGGTCTACCTCTTTTTCTTTTTTCAGGAGGCATCTGTGAAATTTTTGGGGCCAACGTTCGTCAGACATTCTCGATAGATGTCCAAACCATTTTAAACCTCTTCTTTCTATTCCGTCTATGACCGTTTCTGTATCATTGATATTGTTTCTAATAGATTCGCTGCTCTTTCTTTCCAGCCTTGATGTTCTAGCACTTCTTCTCAAATAATTCATTTCAACTTCCAAAAATCTTCTCTTCAGGTCTGCATTAATTGTCCATACTTCAGAGAAATAACAAAGAACTGATTTAACCATGGTTTGCCCTATTCTTTTTTTGTTCCTTTTGGAAATGTTGCGATCCCACGATAATGAGTTTAGACATCCTACAATTTTACGTCCCTGATTACTTTGATGTTTAATTTCGGTTTTTCCCAAGCCGTTCTTATCAATGAGTGCACCTAAATATTTAAATTTTTCCACTTGTTTGATTTCTACGTCCTCGTCTATCAACACTCTAAACCTTGCATCTGAATTGGTAACTAAATATTCTGTTTTCTTTATGCTAACTTGTAACCCCAATTTTACAAATTCTCTGTATAGACGTTTTATCATAAATTCTAGATCATAAGAATCTTGAGCTAGGACGACTTGCGTTATATTATGTTATAATCTGATCGGAAGATCTGAACCACCTAAGATTTGCCGATGACATCGTTTTAGAATATGATAGAGTTGATAAAGCTACAAAAATGCTGCACACGCTCTATAAAGTGTCAAAAACAATTGGTCTTAAAATTAACACCTTAAACACAAAATTTATTACCAACCTTGTAGTCAGTGGTAAAATTTTGATTGAGAGCCATAGCATCAACCAAGTAATAGCTTACACATATCTAGGCCATGAGATTAGCTTAGGCCGAGATAATCAGACAACTGAAATACAAAGAAGGATAGGTCTCACATGGGCTGCCTTTGGTAGATTTAATAACATTTTCAAGTCTAGTATCCCCGTTTGTCTAAAACGGAAGGTTTTTAACCAGTGCGTTTTACCGGTTCTTACATATGGTGCAGAAACACCGAATCTGACAAAAAGAACAATAGATAAAATAAGAGTTACACAACGCGCTATGGAAAGATCAATATTAGGTATTACCATTAGAGATAAAGTACCAAACCTAGAAATAAGAAGAAAAACAGGGCTTGGGTCGGACATGTTGCCAGATTAACGGATGATAGATGCACCAGAAATATTCTGGAATGGCGACCAAGGCAAGATGCATATCGAAGCATAGGACGACCACCGACTAGATGGACGGATAATATCAAGCGCATCACCACCAACTGGATGCATGAAGTTCAAGATAGAAATAGGTGGAAAATTTTACGGGAGGCCTACGTTCAGCAGTGGACAAATATAGGCTAATTGATGATGACGAAAAGTAAGACAAAGATGGAAATCCTAGAAAAAGAACAAGAGGAAGGCCCAGTAAAATATGGATATAAAGTCACGAACATCCAGCAGTGAAGAAGGAATTTAGCCGAAAGGGCAGAATATTGATAATAGAATAAGAAGTACATTATATGGGATTTTTATAGCTTTATATTTAATCTTATATAGCATGAATTTATTTGCATTAAGATAAATATTTTTTACATAAGAAAGACACACTCTTTTACACAGCTTTTATTTTATATAACCTTGAGTTAATATTTGATATCACTGTACTAATTGTTGCTACCCATGACAAAATCATTGAGTAAGCTTTGAAAAACTGTCTACGTGAAACAATTCAAACACTTGTGACCAAAGTCGTAAAAGAATTCAGTGATTATTATTATTACAATGTAAATACTCTGATTGGAATATGAATCATAATTAGACATAACATAACGTATAAGAAATATTTCGCATCTTGGTCATTTCGTTAGTTCAGTGCCATCCAACGCAAATCTTCGACAATCTCATTTCTCTAGAGCAGGTATTTTAAGGGTAAATATGATTCTCCTTATTTATTACTGAGTTTTAATTTGTTTTGTTAATAATTGCTAATAATTTTAAGTTTTGGGTACTTCATACATTTCATAATTTGTCCTTTTCCACGAGAAATATTTCTTGTATTTTTCTATAGTACCTTCACTTGTATTTATCATTTTTATCCTTGCTCTTCTTCTTTTCAAACCGTTTTACGTTACTCATTAAGTCACTGTTTTTATAGATTATAATCGATTAAAATCGATTATAATTATCTTCAAAAATGATTGTCCTATAAGACATTGCTTATTCAATTTTTTCTTTTTGCTTTTAAGGTTTTTTGTTCACCTCTTTCAAGGTTTTCTTTTACTTAATTTCTTTTAGAAGTTCTAGTTCATACTTTTCTTATTTTTGTTTATGGCCATCTTCTATTTAAATTTGTGTGATCTACTTTTAATTTTAGCAGAGCAAGAAATTATTTAATCCTAGTCCCGCAATGAAATTTAAACTTGATCTAACTCATTAATATCCCATCAATTTGGTGATTTCCAAGTTCCCTTATGTATAAAGAAGTTCTAAAATTTTATTTTTAATTTTATTTTAATGAATATTTCTCCATTTTTAGAAGTTATTTTGTACAAGCTGAAGTTTCCTACTGTACTATCGATTAGTCACAATAGACCTCTTAGGTGGAGTGGAAAGATGATTAAGCATCCACTCATATTGAACCCTAACCTACTGTCGGTTTGTATATTTTCCCTGTTTGTTCTTTGCGTTTAGTTTAAAATCCTTTTAAACTACCTTTGGGTTAAATTGGGAGGTATATCTTCCATTCCGAGGTATATAATTTATCTTTGTCATCCTCATCTTTATCGTTAGTAGGATGTTAGATAAAATTTATCTTGTTTCTATATTTTCCGTTGAAACCTCACTGAATATAATTTCAAAATGGAATAATAATCTTTCTACTTGTATGTTTTACTTTATTTTTTTACATTATCTAAATCCGAAATGGCCTCTTTGCAATGAATAGCTTTTTCAAAAAAAGTCCCAAAGAAAATGGACCTGGACAAGTCGAGATGGAGTCACCAAAAATGAAATTGATTTTGTCTTAACCAACAACAAAGACATGGTCCATGATGTAACAGTTCTTAATAGCTGTTCAGTGGGAAATGATCATAGAATGGTAAGACCGAAGATCCGTGCTAAATCTCCAAAAACAAAGATACAAAATGATAACAAAAACACACCCAAGTAGGAAATGGAATCCAATCGAAAACACCATGTTCTTCGAAGAGGAAATTCTGAGTTGTCTAGAGACAACAAATATAGACGTTATGGATGTCGAAAACCTCAAATGATAACTTAATAAAAGCTATTAAGAATGCATAGAAAAAGTGCAATACAAATCCTAGGAGAGATAAGAAGGAAAAAATCAGTCAAGAGACAAAAAGACTTATGGAGACACGAAGAGAACTTAAGAACAAAAACGATACGAATGCACGCGTACTACAACAACTTAATAAAGATATTAATAAAGCAGTAAGAAAGGAAGTACGAGAATATAACACAAAAAGGATTACAGCGGTTGTCGAGGAACATAAAAGTTTTAAGGTGCTGAAGAGATGTCAAGCTCTAGGTAAGAAGAATATTGTTAAGCTCGCAGATCGAAATGGAAAAGTGGTAACAGATAAAGATAAGAAAACTAAGTTAGTTGAAAAATTTCACACAGAATTATATAGAGAAAGGAATAAGAAAGACGGCACCAAGTTGAGAAAAGTCCAGAATGTCGGTTCAGAGGATATCCCAGAAATATCAATCGAAGAAGTCTCAAAGTCATTAAATCGACTGAAAAACAATAAAGCAGCTGCTGATGACCAAATCGTTATTGAGGCAGTTAAAGCAGGAGAAAAACACAATATTGAAAGCATTGACACAATTATATAACTTATGCCTTTCACAAGAGGTTACACCAATTTTCAGAATGTTTTGCTTCCTTTGTGCAGCATTTAAACTAAAGAAAAATGCGTTGCATTTTTTTGACCTGTAACATTGTGATTTGACTCCTGCCATACGGAAATTCGCAGAAGAATAGGAATGGCCAAGAACGCGATGAGTCGACTCTCAAAAATATGGAAGGACCGCTCTTTGTCCAAAAAACTCAAAATGAGACTGGTACGGACACTCGTTTTTTCAATCTTTAGTTACGGTACCGAAACATGGACAATAAAATCAGAGGATAGGAAAAGGATTGACGCATTCGAAATGTGGTGCTGGAGACGAATGCTACGCGTCTCGTGGACGGAGCACAGATCCAATCAGTCGATTCTCGAAGAGCTAAACATTCAGACCAGACTCTCCTCTCAGTGTCTTGCAAATGTTTTAAAGTTTTTTGGCCACATTGCGAGAAGAGACAATGACAACTTAGAAAGACTAATTGTGTGCGGAAACGTAGAAGGACGTAGAGACCGAGGACGCTCACCTATCCGATGGTCAGATCAAGTACAGAAAGCCACTGGAGAGACGTTTTCTGAGTCCATGAGAGCAGCCCAAAATCGCAAGAGATGGAGAGAATTGACAGCCCGCATTGTAGAGAATCACGATCCTCAGCAATGAGGAAACGACAAGAGAGAGAGAGTGAGAGAGAGAACATTGTGAGACATAGTGTGTAGGGACAGAAATTTTACACCAATTTCGAAACGTGTTCTAAAAGGTACACAATTTAAAATCGTAAATTTATTTACCGCAAAATAATGCTTAATTGTAATTTTAGTTTGAATATATCTTCAACTAGTTAACTAGCGTAGTATTTGTAATACTACTTAAAGGCAAAATAGAGGGCCGTAGAGGTGTAGGAAGAATGTGTTGCTTCCTTTGAACATTTAAACTAAAGAAAAATTCGTTGCATTTTTTCTTTGACTTGGAAAATGTGAAACATAGTGTGTGGGGACAGAAGTTATTCACCAATTTCAAAACGTTTTCTGTAAGGTACACAATCTAATATCATAAATGTGTTTAAAACAGTTTTGTGAAAAGTTGTTTATTTACCGCAAAATAATGTTTAATTGTAATCGTAGTTTTAATATATTCTCAACTAATTAACTAACGTAGTATTCATAATAATATGTAGGTATAACATATTCATGGCGATTATATTCTTCTTCTTCTGGTTCCTATCCGTTTCGGATGTTGGAAATCATATTGGCAATCATAACCTTGCTCGCTGCGGCTCGAAAAAGCTCCGTTGAGGTTTTCTTAAACCATGTTCTTAAATTTCGCAGCCATGATATTCTCTTTCTACCGGGTCCTCGCTTACCTCTGACTTTACCTTGCAATATAGACTGTAGCAGGGAGTAACGGTGCTGATTTCTCATAACGTGTCCCAGATATTGCAATTTTATGCGTTTGATCGTAAACACAATCTCTGTTTGGCGATTATATAAGTTTACCTATTTCAGCTCCCTTTACCAGAAAATTGCCGGAAAAAAACTGCAATATTTATTGGTTTATTGATGCACCAAGAGAGAAAAAGCCGTTTTATTGATCTCCTTTGACTAGAAATATGGGAAGATGGATATAGATGGAACCAATTTAGAGTGTTTTCTATGGAGCCATCAATCCAAATATATGTATACTTGATTGTATATGGGTTGACTGCTGCTTAAAAAGTAGTTCACATAATGCAAAAACAATGAATAATTATAAATTTATCACGACTTTATAAATTGTGAGTAGTATTTGTAACCTATTTTAAACATCTTATATATATTTGTAGTATTCTCGCCAATATATTTAATAGCCGAACCAAAACAGTACTTTTGAAGTATATTCTTCTTTTTTTATCAATTTGGGCTACGGATGTTTTTCTATTTATTTCTTAAGATAAGTTTTCAGAATGTGTTAATGCCTGCGTGAGGCATTTAAACTAAAGAAAAATTGTAACAATAAAACACTGAAAACTTTGTTTTCAAAATTTCAACAAAAATTTATTTCATAATCTTATCACTACAGCTGTTTAGGCTGATTGTCTTTCTTAAGTGATTCATTTTTAGCGTGCGTTTACGTTTTATAGTCTTTAATGAAATAGGTTGAGGAGGGGAGAACTGTTTGTCTAAAGTTGGTCATACAGAATTATATCTGTATGTATATTATTAGAAGTGTTTCGAATATTTGGACAGTATTTGTTTAAACTTTCCAGTAAAGAATTTTTTAATTTATTATTTAAGACGGTTATATTATATTCTGTTTCAGGACTACTAAGTATGTCGGAAATACTTTGCTGAAATCTATTCACATCTGATGGTTTCCTCCATGATTTGATTTGTTTTTCATCATCATCATCTTGTGCCTGGCCTTTAAGCTTATTTCTATTTTACCTCGTACCATTCTAAGATTGCTACTGGTACCAAATCTGTTTAGAACCGTGATGTCTTTAACAGTGTGTTTTTAAACTTTGTGCATTTAAACTAAAGAAAAATTCGTTGCAATTTTTTTTTTGACTTATCTAAAATCATAAATGTGTTTCAAAGAGGTTTGTGAAAAGTTGTTTATTTACCGCAAAATAATGTTTAATTTTAATCGTAGGTTTAATATATCTTCAACTAATTAAATAACGTAGTACTCATTAATATGTATAACATATTTATGGCAATAACGTAACATCCCTTTGCCAGAAAATTGTCAGAAAAAACGCAATATTTATTGGTTTATTTATGTGTCAAGAAAGAAAAAGCCGTTTTATTGACTGGAAATATGGGAAGATTTATATAGATGAAACCAATTTAGAACTGTGTTCTATGGAGCCGTCAATCCAAATATATGTATACCTGACTGGGTATATGGGTTGACTGCTCCTTAGAAAGTAGTTCACATAATTCAAAAACAATGAATAATTATAATTTTATCACTAGTTTATAAATTGTGAGTATTAGTTAGTAACCTATTTCAAACTTCTTAAAGATGATTGTAGTATTATTGCCAGTATATTTAATAGCTGATTAAAAACAGTAGGTACATTTGAAGAAAATTTATAATTTACCTCTTTTTACCAATATAAAATGCCATACGATTAGCTACATTATTTTTCAGTTAATTCTCGAAATCAGTTTTTAGAATGTTTTTTTTTTATTTACAAACATCGCATAACCCTTTAAGTTTATTAGCGACATATTAACATATACATAAGATAATTGATTTATAGATATTAAATTTTGTTAAGATTATTAACATGTCTTTAAGAAATTTTACCAATTATGTAATTTTACAAGATTTCACTTGTTGATCCAATGATGTGGTTGGTCTGTCTTTGCAACTGGTAGCTTTGACACTCTACAAGAACATGCTGAACATTGACTGGAACATTATAATTGTCACATTAAAGTAGTTCTTGGAATGTGTCACTTTTTTTGTAGAACTTTTTCGGAAACTAATTGGAACACCATCAAAGAAAAAGCCGATGCATTAATCTTTGTTGACTAGAAATATAGGAAGATGTATATATTGATCCAATTTAGAGCTGTATTTTATGAAGGCGTCAATCCAAATAAATATACCTGATCGTATAAGGCTTGATTACTCTAGCACTTATTGTTGTAATTATTGTGAGTATTATTTTTAAGATATTTCATACTTTTTAAAAATGTTGGTAGTACTGTCGCTATTGTATTTAATAACCCATGCAAAATTCGTTGAATATTTTTCGTTGACTTGAAAATTGAGTTGGGGTCAGAAATCCGACTCCAATTTCCGATTCTTTTCTATAAGCTAAGCAGTCTAATCTTGTATATCTAAGCCAGTTGTTTTTGCCTGCCTTGTAAAAAGCACTTTTCATGACGCAAATCAAGGATTATTTGTCATTGTCATTTGTCTTAATAGTTAATTATTGGATAACATATTCTGAAACTATTTTCTTCTTGCCGTGTTAAAATTAAACACTATGCTTATTTGGTATTAAGCTACAATTGTGGATTAATCACATATTAATTTAACATCGAATTGAACTTCTGGATAACCGTTTCTCTTGTGTTATAAGCTTTTAACATACATGTTTAATCTTACCGCCAATCTATTAACTTACATTATATTCATATTATAACATATTAACTAATATTATTATATGGTTTTACCTATTTCAGCTATTGATGAGTTACCCAAATCTCTTTGCCAGGCAATTTTTGAGAACGGATGGGAATATTTGATTGATTTATGCACCACGAAAGAAAAAGCTCTTGTATTTATTTCTTTGGCTAGGAATATATGAAAATGAATAGAAATGGAACCAGTTTAGGGCTGTGTCCTAAAAAGCTGCTATTCGAAACATGTAAGCAATAGTATCACATTAGAAAATAGTTCTTATACTGAAAAAAAATGAATAATTATAATTCTGTCACTACTTTATAAATTGTGAGTATTATCATTTGTAATCAATTTCAAACTCCGTATATATATTTGTAGTATCTTCGCCAATTTAATACCCGATCTAAAACAGTACTTTTGGAGTAAATTTATGTTTCTCTTTTTACTAATATGAACTACCATTTGATTAGCTATGTTATTCTATGAATGAATTCTCGAAATCAGTTTTTAGAATATGTTAAGTAGTTCTTTTGTAGAAAATATGAAGTAATGAACAAGTTTTCAGAACGTGTTGGTTCCTGCGTGCTGCATTTAAACTAAAGAAAAATTGTAACAATAAAATACTGAAAATTTTGTTTTCAAAGTTTCTACAAAAATTTATTATATAATCTTATTACTACAGCTATTTCGGCTGATTGCCTTTCCCAAGTGATCTATTTTTGGCATGCGTTTACACTTTATAGTCCTTAATGAAATACGTTGAGAAGGGGAGAACTGTTTGTCTCAAGTTGGTGATTCATAATTACATATATCTGTGTTGTTTAATTTGTTAATTTCCATAGATTCCAACAAAGATTTAGAGACACCTAAATCTCGAACAATTCTCCGAAACTAATTGGAGTATTTGCTTTATTTAGGCACTACGATAGAATAAGCCGTTGTATCGATCTGCTTTGACTAGAAATATTGAAAGATGGATATAAATGGAACCAATTTAGAGATGTGTTCTATATAATTATCAATCCAAAAATGTATGTCTGATCGTGTTTGGTTTGGTTTTTCCGTAGAAAGTAGTTCACATAATGCAAAAACAATAAATAATTTTACCACTAGTTTATAAATTGTCAGTGTTAGTTAGTAACCTATTTCAAATTTCTTGTAGATGTTTGTAGTATTGTCGCCAGTATATTTAATGGCCGATCCAAAACAGTATTTTGAAGAAAATTTATAATTCTGTTTTTACGAATGTGAAATGCCATACAATTAGCTAAGTTATTCTATCAATCAATTCTCGAAATCAGTTTTTGGAATGTTTTTTTTTATTTACAAACATTTTCGTATTAATTTCTAAGGATATTAGAGACATATTAACATATACATGAGATAATTGATTTATAGATATTAAAGTTTAATTTTACATTTTTCTCCTAAGATGTCACTTGTTGATCCAATGATGTGGTTGGTCTGTCTTTGCAACTGGTATCTTTGACACTATAAGAATATGCTTAACATTGAGTGAAACATTATAATTGTCGCATAAAGTAGTTCTTAGAATGTGTTACTTTTTTTGTAGAACATTCTCGAAAACTAATTGGAACATCATGAAAGAAAAAGCCGTTGCATTGATCTTTGTTGACTAGAAATATAGTAAGGTGGATATCAGGAATCAATTTAGAGATGTATTCTATGAAGACGTCAACCCAAATAAATATACTTGATCGTATAAGGCTTGATTACTCTAGAAAAAGTAGTTTACATAATGCAAAAACAATTGTAGCACTAATTTTTTGATTGTGAGTATTATTTTTAAGCTATTTCATACTTTTTTAAGATGTTGGTAGTACTGTCGTTAATATATTTAATAACTCGTGCAAAACCGTTTTTTAAAGTCAATCTTATTATTATTTTTGTTACCAATTTGAAGTATAGAAGGTTTGTGAGTATTATTAGCTATTTCAAAACTTCCTATAGCTATTTGTAGAATCTTCGCCAATATATTTAATACCCGATCTAAAACAGTACTTTTAAAGCAAATTTATAATTCTCTTTTTACCAATATCAGTTACAATTCCGTTAGCTTCGTTCTTCTATCAATCAATTCTTGAAATCAGTTTTTATTAATGTATGACTGACTTTACGGAAAATTTGAAGTAATGAATAAGAACAACTTAGTTTTATTTTGACCTGAACAATTGGGTTAAGGATCGCAAACAGTACTTCTGTATTTAATCTCTAATAGCTCTAATATTTAATCTAGTTTTAGTGTCCTATATGGAGTAAAAAGCTGCAGCCTTACAGAATATGCTATAAAACGATTAGAGACAGAATGTCACTGTTATCTGCACGAAAGCCGATACTTGCTTAGCTTCCTTTGGCATTCCGTACATAAACGTGCTCAAAACAAAGAAAAGAATTTCGTAATTTTTTTTCGTGGTTAGTCTCCTTGGCAGTATTATTAAACGCAAACAGGTTTTTTATCGTTTTTACCTACCGTCTGTTACGTAAATATTTTTGTCAGATCAATTCTTTGAATCAATTTGCGGCATCAGTAGGTTTGGTTCTGTACCGTTTCGTTTTTGAATTTTGAAAACAAAAACTAGAAAAATATTTTCATGGATAGAAATCAAACTATTGTCGAACTCATTTACTTAGTTAATACTTAGTCATCGAGTTTGTTTTATTTGTTTCTTAGAAATCAGAACAAGGCAAAAATAAATAACAACTACTGTAGTTTTTAAGGTATTCGTTACATTTTTTATTTTACTTGGAAAAGCGTATTGGGAATAGTTGATTTTGCATGCCTTGTGATAAACAGTTTACATAACGCAAATCAATGATTAATTTGTTGTCATCGACATCATTATCAGTGGCATTACAGCTCGGTATGAGCCAAAGCCTTCTTCAGAACAATCTTCCATTCGACCCTGTCTCTGGCAACTGTTCTCCATGCTTTAACTCCTATGGATTTTAGATCATTTTCTATATTTTAATCTTGATACCTAAGTTTTGGTTTTCCTATGGCTCGTCTTCCCACTGGTCCTCTTCGGTCAAAAATTTTTCTGATCGTTGCATCTTCATCTCGCATAATTACATGCCCTATCCATTGAAGTCGTGCTAATAATACATTTTTCAACGTCAGGTTCCCCAAAACTTCTGTTTAACTCAAAGTTGTAGCGCCTATGCCACAAACCCTATTCTTGGACTCCTCCATATTCTGAGAATCTTCCATCTCCATTTGCCTTAGAATTTTTCTCTCGAAACGTTTAAGCAATTCTTGGTCGTTCTGTGTAAGTGACCACGTTTCTGACCCGTCTGTTAAGACTGGCCTTATTAGTATTTTATATATGGTAACTTTAATCTTTCTGGGTAGTTTTGGGGCCATGTGTTTCCTCAAGCCATTATAGCACTTATTGGCAAGCACTATTCTTTTTTTATTTCTTCGCTGACATTGTTGTCTTTGATCAGCAGCGAGCCTAGGTAGACGAATGTGTCCCCACACCTTCCAGTTTCAGATCATCAATTAATAGTCTAGGTATCTAGTTGTCTGATCTAGTACAATACATATACTTGGTTTTCTGTGCGTTTATTTTTAATCCCATTCTAAGTACAGACGCCATTAATGATGGAGATGGTTCGATCAGAGATTCTGTGTACCTAGCAATAATGTCTATGTCATCTGCATATCCGACCACTTGTACAGATTTATTAAAGATTGTGCCATTCGTATTAATATGGCACTCTCGAATTAGTCCGAATTAGTCCAAAGTATTTTAATTGTTAGATATGGACTTTGCTGGATAGCCCTTTGATGACTTTTACTTCATTTAAAATTGAAATATTTGTCCTGTGGTCGGTCCACGAAATTCGTATCATTCTTCTAAAACAGATCATTTCAATGGCGTCTATGTTTTTTTCCGCTTGTCTTAGGTTTTAAGATTCACATCCGTAAGTCAGTTGTTCTGGTGTAAAATAACCGATCCATAACAACTAAGGTTGACGTATACTACCTACATCATAACCGATCCATAATAGTAATTTTAATGTAAACTCATTATTTTTACATATATCTTAGCAACGATTTCTTCAACCAAACTCCTCCGTTCAAATCTTGGAATTAATTTGTTAAGTCATCTAGGCTCCATCTACAGAGAAGAGAATGCTCTTGAATTTTTATCTGACTAAGACAATTGTGGCATTGGTATATTTTTCGGGCTGAGTTATGAAGGTCACACCAATTGAGTTCGTTTATTTGATGGAATTTAACTTGTATGCCTTGCAGAGAACAGTTCACAAAACGCAGAAAATGATTAATAGTATTCTTACCAAATATGTTAAATTGTAGATGTAATTTTTATTCAAAATGGTATTTCAATCTTTTAAAAATGTAGTCAATAACGGATCCAAAACTGTACTTTTAAAGTAAATTCATGATTCATTTTTTACCAATGTGAGTTACAGTTTTTCCATTAATTAATTCTCGAAATAGAACCAGTGTCTAACTCATATATCTAATCAAGTTCATATTGCGCGTTAAAGCCGTTTAAATAAGGCAAAAATAATGTTTGTATAACTGATCCATTACAGTATTTTTAAGATATAAACATAAACAAAACACAAAGGTACGAGTAGGTACTCCTTTTTGGATAGTCCTATCAGGGAAAGTGAATCAATCCCTGCCTTCCGCAGATTCCAGGTGTTTCCTGACCTGGGAAACTAGTACCTGCTAAGGGTCCCTTGTCCAGGGTCACGGATGAAGTCCACAACGGCATCCAGGGCGAAAAAGAAGGTCATCACACAACGGTCTGGAGAACGGAAGTTGCAGCCGTGGTTTTAGGGCTTGTTTAAAATCAAAGGGTAGGTGAGACTCTCTAGCTGTAGTGGACGCAACTCGCGTAGGAGAAGTATACTCTGATAGAAAATTCCTGGCCCTCCAGGTTGGGGGTTGAGGCACCGGGCCAACTACTCAGTACTCATAAAACACGTACAATGTTAAGAAGCCTAACTAAAGCTTCGGAACAAAAGATTCAAAACACAGTAGACGAAAACAGCAAAGAAAAAGATTAATAAATTTTTTAACATGTAATGTGCAAGGTATCTCCCGAAAAATACCAGAAATTATGTCAGAACTCAAAAATGGAGAGATAGATATATCACAGTGCTTACAGAAACTAAAAAAAAGAGCATAGGTTATGAAAAGTGGGGTCACTATGACCTGGTCTATAGTAGAGTAACTAAAGACCAAAGAGCACAACAAGGTGTTGCTATTGTTATTCGCAAAAGTTTAAGAAGACATATTACCTCTTGGGAAGCAATTAATCAGAGATTGATAAAAATGAATATCATGATACAATGAAGCAGAATAGCCGTACTAGGTGTATAAGGAATTAATAAGGACACATTGGGTGGTCAACAATAAAGAGGCATTTTTCGAAACTGAACGATGAAATTATAAAAGTAGGAACATTCAGGGAGATCATACTTCTAGGAGACTTCAACAGCAAAGTTGAATGGGAATTAAACAACAAAGTGGTAGAAGCACACGGTGAAAATACCATAAATGATAATGGAACTAGATTAATAACAACTTGCACACAAAATAACTTAAAAATATTAAATGGATTTTATCCACATCGTGATATACACAAATACACGTGGATACAACAGACCAGAAATATAAAATCTATAATAGATTATAGCATTGTAAGACAGAGAACTACAATTACAATACAAGATGCGCGAGTAGCCAGAGGGCCATCATGTGGCACCGATCATCATCTGCTAAGAGTTAAAACCGTACTCCCAAACAGATACAAAAAAGAAAAAGAGCAGATCGAGTCAAATCAGTTAATAAAACAAGTACGGTACAACCTAGACAGTTTAAACCATGAGAGTGTAAAGCTACCGTATAAAAAACCATTAGACCAAAATTAGAAATGCGTAGGTTTGAAAATACCGAAGAATACTACGAACACATCGAAAGGTAGATCCATTTAGCAGCAGAAGAAGCACTGAGGAAATGTGACGAAAACCATAATGGAATAAAACCGTATTGGTGGGATGAAGAAATAGAGAAGAAAATTAGAGATAAACGTCGGATATACTAAAGCA